>JASDQU010102393.1:58646-78616 GCA_032191745.1 Picea mariana
AACATAGGTTACATGAAATCCCATTTCAACAACTTGAAATACGATCCACCATACATTTGGAATATGAATATATATTGAATGAAGTCCATCATTCCAACATGAAATAATATAATGAACACCATTAGATAAATATACCCTTCAACCTTTAGAAAAATAACATAATGAACAATGTGCATATATAGGTACACAAATCTTTCACAACATTGCTAGAAACTTATTGAAAGGGAGTTGTATTTAATAACTAAATTAATCAACACTGCTAAAATCACAATGAAATGGAATTGAATTCAATAACATAATTCACGCGACACCGACACTGTTAGGTGACATTCATTATTGAGTAAACAAAGAAAGATTTTGGAATTGAAGGATATATAAGAAAGAGTACAAAATTCAACGTTGCTGTGATGGATTCTACATAGAAAATTTTTGACCAATAAATCTAGAAATAAATAATGAATTTAGTTTCCTTGAGCTTATGAGATAATCATAAAAGTGAATAACTTTAACATTAAAGTGAACTTATTTAATTTTGTGCCTGCTTCCGATTGTCATGCATGATACTTCCCCTTAAATTTTTTTAGTTCCTTGATCATATTAATTGTAGAAATTCGAACAACCACGTTAGTGAATTTTTAATTTGTTAGTCATGCAAAGTGATGCCTTTAATGAGAATGACCACATGTTTTGTATCTTCAAATTCTACATACACAAAATATGAAAATAACTACATACAAAAATCATGTCACTATTAGAGTATTCAATGGATAGTTTGATCGCTATGATACAAACTGGAAAGATATACTTGGAAAAATGTGTTTTGGTGGTCTAGGAGTGGAACAAACTGATTAACAAACTAAATACATAAATATAGAGATATGAAGAACAACACAGATATCTAGTGAACAATATCTTTTATTGAATAAATGAAATAGGCTGAAACTGTAAAACTGCAGAACTGAAACACTTGCTCGAATGGTGGTAGCTACCTCTGAGAAGAGATGTTGCTGCTACACACATCTGTCTGAGCAGAATGATTACAATGAGGCTCCAAATTCCTTTTTGATATTAATCATGAATTCCAAAACCCTAGACATCCAAAAACCTAACCCTAGGAGATGAAACACCAAAAGTTATGTGGGCCCCTATGGGTAAGTTGGTACCTCAACTTCCTGGGGTCGTAACTTTTTCATACGACCTTCATTTTAGGCGCGTGATATCCTGTTGGAAAGGTATTTTAGAGAGATACACGTTACACCATCACACTTTGACTCTGTCTACAATTTGACTATGGTGAGCAAAAAAAACAATGTTTAGGGCCCCAAAACGAACCTGGAAGTACAACAAGATGTGCTGACATGAAACCATACAAAATAAGGTAGTTGGATTAGGTGGGAGGCCACCAATATCCACCTGGAAGATGTGTAGGGCTTTAGACAGCCCCATAAGTGTAGAACCCACAATTACAAATAAGTACAAAAGAACGTGTTGAACTAAAAACTATCAAGAGGAGTTGGTTGCAATAGGTGGGTGGCCACCAATATCCACCTGGATCTGTCCTACCCCCTTAGGAAGCAATGGTCTCCATTGCGTTGAGTTTCCCCATCAGGTGAGGAAGCTTCTTCTGAATTTGGCCCCAGGTTAGCCACTTTCCTTGGTGTAGGAGCTGCCCTTCCTTGACAACCCGATAAAGCTGGAGTTGCTGTTGGCGAGTGCCATTGACCTGTGTGTCCACTATCTGATCAGTGGATGATTGTTCCATGTAGTCAGGGTTGAGCTCTGTTGGTTTCTGTTTTTTGACGATCTCTGAGGTGTCCAATAATGGTGGAAAATATAGCCGAAGGAGGTCCACATTGAACACTGGGTGTAAGCCAAGGAAGGGTGGAATGTTGAGCTCAAAAACATTGCTACCCACAGCCTTGGTGATAGTGTAAGGCCCATAGCGAAGTGGGCAGAGATTCTGATGGGGACCTGCAAGACGCTCCTTCTGCAAATGTAACCATACTTTATCTCGAACCTGAAATTTGTGTGGTACCCTGTGTTGATCATGGCGCTGCTTGTACTTAACATTGGCTTTCTGCAAAATCTCATGGATCTGTTGGCAGATGTGTTGAATCTGCTCAATGAATCTATTGGCTTTGTCGGTCTCAGACTGAACATGGGAAGACTCTGTCTGTGTGGTGGCAAGAGGTAGTGCAACATCAATGGGACCCAAGGGATGGAATCCCATCCCCACCTGAAATGGTCTATGGCCAGTGGAGCTATGGAGAGCCCTGTTGTAATTGTGCTGGACATAGGGGAGACTCTCATCCCATGTACCTAGATGCTTAGAGTTGTACATGTTTAGTCATTTGTTTGGGGGTGGAAAGCAGTGGAGTTAGTGAGCTCAGTGTTCAACAATTACCAGAGACTTGACCAAAATGTGTTGAGGAACCTGCTATCCCAGTCGGAGATGATGGTTTGTGGTATCCCAAAATGGACCCACACTCGTTTGAAGAAGAGATTGGCAGTATTTTCCGCTATGATATTCTTCTTGCAGGCCGTGAGGATTGCCATCTTCGAAAACCATTCAATGACCACAATTACACAAAGACATGTAATCCATTGAGATGGATTCCCAAGGCTTCTCGGGAGTAGGAAGAGGGGTGTATAATCCTTGCTTCTTGATAACTGACTTGGCAATGGCACATGCAGTGCAATATTTGATATACTTGCCGACGTCCTATCGAAGTTTTGGCCAATACAAATGTTTCTGTAGAACGACCACAAATGTCCTGCCATCCGACTGTAGTGGGATTCCCAAATCATCTTTGCACGCTCGATTATAGGAGCACAGAGATGGCTTAGATGGCATAACAATCAGTCTTGAATGTGGAAATCAATGAAAATCCCTCTTGTACCCAAGAGCTGATAGGTGGTGGTGAAGTCTGGATCTCGCTGATAAAGTTGGGGCCACTTAGATGCCTCATGTCCACAGAAATGGAGCACAGTGGTGAGTGCAGCCACAAGAGGTCGACTGAGGAAGTCAACAAAACGATTTGAGATCCATGTCTTATACTTTATGTTGAGATGGAATTGCTGCAGGTAGGTGGACCACTCCTGATGGGGATCATTCTACAATTTCCCCTGTGTCTGTATGAACCAGAGAGGCTTGTGATTAGTGTGGATGATCGTCTCCTTTCCCAGAATGTAATGTTTCCATTGACGACAGGCTTGTACAATGGAATACATTTCCTTGTCACAGGTGGGGTATTTTCGAACAGTCTCTAAGAGTGTCTCACTATTGTATTCCACCAGATGACCGTGCTGAGTGAGAAATGTGGCTACAACATAGTCATATGCATCAATCTCAATATCAAAAGGTTGTTGCAGATTGGGCAAGGAGAGTACTGGAGTTGAGCACAAGCAATGCTTCAAATCATCAAATGCTCATTGTTGTTCCTTCCTTCATACAAAATTTTCCCTTCCATCGACCTTGGTCACTTGGCTGAGGGCCCATGCAATATGGGAGAATCCTAACATGAACCGTCCGAAGAAGTTGGCCAGTCCCAAGAATATTCGAAGCTCGGTTAGTGTGGTCGAGGATGGCCAGTCACAGATGACTTGGATCTTAGTTGGATCAACATGTACCCCATGCTCATCAACAATGTAGCCCAAGTATTGGACCCTGTTCATGCCAAAGGAACATTTTTCCAAGTTGGCATATAGCTTGTGATTCCGTAGAGTGCTCAAAACCTTCTGAATATGCCGCATGTGCTCCTCCCAAGTTCCGTTGAAGATGAGGAAGTCATCCAAATATACCACCACAAAAGAGTTGGTGAAGGGTCTCAATACATCATCCATCATGCTCATGAAAGTGGCTAGTGCATTTGTTAAGACAAAGGGCATGACCAACCATTCGAAGAGACGTTCTTTAGATTTAAAATTTGTCTTCCATACATCAGTTGGTTCGATGGGAACCTGGTGGTAGCCAGACTTTAGGTCACTCTTGCTGAAGAAATTTCCCCCCTTGAGTTGGTCAAGAAGGTCATCAATCCTGGGAATTGCGTAACAGTTCTTGACGGTGATTTTGTTTAATGCTCTGTAATCAATGCAGAGTCGCTACATCCCATCCTTCTTCTACACTAGTACAATCAGGCTTCCGCAAGGGTAGGAGTTGGGTATGATGTGACCATTTTTAAGAAGCTCTTGGATCTAATGCCTGATCTCGTCATTTTCTATTAGCGAGTGACGATAGACTGGTCCATGAGGCAGAGGTGCACCGGGGTTCAGGTCAATTGGATACTTGACTTGGGAGTGTGTTGGTACCCTGGAGGGTGAGGAGAAGATGTCTCTATACTCTTCAATGATCCCATCCACTTTCTTTTGTTGTAAAGAGAGGCTCTGTGTAGAGGCCACATATGTGGTGATGACCTTCTGCTTACTTTGAGCACAGATCACAAAGAAGGTGAACTTCTTGGTCTTTGAAATGACCTTACTACATTGCTTAGCAGAGATTAAAGAAATATCAGTAGGTGGCGCTACCTCTGGTATCCTGTACAATTGTCTACCCAAAGTAATAATAACACTGCAGGGTCTAGACTCATACACAACACGACACTTCCACAAATATGGTTGTCCTAAAATAACATCACAAAATTCAAGGGGAGCAATATCACACAATACGTCATTTTTGAAAGGCTTGATGCCATAGGGAAGACGACATAGTTGGATGACACATAGATCTATTCCTTGGCGAAGCTAGCCATTGGTGTAGGGTTGTGGGTGCGGTGTCATCGACAGGTCCAATTGCTTGACGATCTCTGCTGAGATCAGGTTCTTCTCGCTGCTGCTATTGACAATGAAATGAAGCAGATCCCCCTTTACCCACATCTATGAGTGAAAAAGGCATTCCCCTTCCTCCAGTTCTTCTGGTTCGCTTGGATGGAATTTGGCGATATTGACAGTGGCACTGGATTCAACATCGATAATTCACTTCCCTCCTTCTGGATTTGATTCAGAGTCAGAATCAACCTTAGACTCATACACTTTCAGCTCGACCAAAAGTGACTACTTGGAGCGACATTATTCAGTGTTGTGCCAAGGTATTTTATGGTATTCACACCATTTTCCTGTGTCCTTCTTCATATTTTCATTTCCCTTCTTATGTTGCGGCTTAGACTGGTTGTCCTGAGAGTGGACATCTTTTATCTATCCCTTGCCATGTGGGTTGGGGCCATATTTTCCCTGCTTCTACTATGAGGGGTTTGCAGATCCAAACTCTCGCCTCTTCTGCTTAATTTTTTGCTCGATCTTGATGGAATATATATAAGCCATACCCAATGAGGCAATGTCTAGAAAATCCATTTCTTTTTGAATGTATCTATGCAAACAACTGCATTATTTGAGCACAAGATGTCGCTCAGAGTCTTTGATACCCAATTTGGTGTGCAGGGTATGGAAAATATTGGTGAATCTGGTACTGTTTAGTCCCTTTCTTGACGCAGGGTGGTCCATCGAGTGTACTGGTCCTCATAGATTCCAATGAGATTGTACTTATCTTTAATGGCATCCCTAAAGGAATCCCATGTAGGGGCAACCACAAATATTGTAGATTCCTCTATGGCCCTTTGCTCAGAGTAAGTATCCCACCAGTCCTTAACATGGGGGACAACCTTGAGGAGTTCAAAAGTAATCTTTTCCCTATCAAAAAAATTGTGGACCGAAAAATACCCTTTGAGCAGATTCAACCATTTATCTACAACATCTGCATCTATCAGTCCTTCAAATAATGGAATATCAAAATTTACCTGTACCATGAAGGGGGTTGCATGGCCTCTTGATGAATATGATTCTTCTGTGGGCAATCGTCGAAGGATCTGTGCAAAGTTGTCCATCATTTCGTTCCTTTGTCGCACGAGGGCTTCCTCGAGCAAAATTCTAAAAGGATCTCTTGCTCCATCATATTTATTTTTGTCCCCCATGGGTTGTTTTCTGGCTCATCACGATCGTTCTTGCAACGATTCGATTTGTTCGAGTCCCAACTTCTTGTACCCAGATCTTGTCGAGGACATGCATGAAGAAAAATAAATGAAGAGAAAACTGCTCTGATACCACTGAATCAGATTTAGGAGAGAAACAAACTGATTAAAAAATTGAATACAATAAACATAGAGATATGAAGAACAACATAGATATCCAGTGAACAATATCTTCTATTGAATAAATGAAATAGGATGAAATTGTAAGACTACAGAACTGAAACACTTGTTCGAATGGTGGTAGCTATCTCTGAGAAGAGATGTGGCTACTATGTGCATTCGTCTGAGAAGAATGATTACAATGAGGCTCCATAGGCCTTTTCGATATTACTCATGAATGCCAAAACTATAGACATCCAAAAACCTAACCCTAGGAGATGAAATGCCAAAACTTATGTGGGCCCCTATGGGTAAGTTGGTACCTCAACTTCTCGGGGTCGTAACTTTTGCATACGACCTCTGTTTTAGGCGCGTGATAGCCCAATGGAAAGGTCTTTCAGAGAACTACATATTATGTCGTCAAAATCTGACTCTTTCTACAGTTTGACTGTGGCGAGCCGAAAAACAATGTTTAGGGCCACCAATATCCACCTGGAAGATGTGTAGGGCTTCAGAGAACCCAGAAAGTGTAGAACCCACAATCACAAAGAAGTACAAAAGAACGTGCTGAACTAAAAAATGTCAAGTGGAGCCGGTTGGAATAGGTGGGTGGCCACCAATATCCACCTATATCAATTCAATGGATAGTTTGATTGCTATGATACAAACATGAAAAATATACTTGGAAAAATGTGTTTTCCTCACAAACTAATCTTAATTTCTTAAAATATAAATAAATACAATACTATGTAATAATAAATAATGACATCTTAAAAATAGGGGATGAGACCTTTAGATTATTTCCTTTGTAAAATTCAAGATTTATGTTTCACCTCATACTTGGTGAGTTTTCCCAACATTGATCTCAAGCATTTTTGTAAGCATATGTTAAGTTTGTTGTGTTTTGAATGAAATCCTTTATGTCTTGAGATTGTGAAAATTCTATAGATTCTAGTCAATACTTCATGAATTTCAATAAGATCATTGTGTATGGCCGCTTTGAGGTGTTGCTGCCATGATAACAGTAGATGTAGATGCACTAGAAGTTTGAATTACTAGGGATTGAGATGAGGCTGATATTGAAGATGAGGGTGAGGTAATGAGAAGAGAAGGTATTCTTGGACTTGCAATGGAAGATGGAAAATAACAAGATCTGTAAAACTTAGATAATATCTTGGCAAGGTCTTCTTCTCCTTTTACAGACAATTCATGTAGGACAAGTTCAACTACAGGTAGATTTGTATGAATATAGGCTGAATTGGGTTCAGTTTCAGATTGATAAGATTCTACAGAGCATGAGCAAATGTCTTCTACAACAAAAGGTGAACTATATTCTTGAGTTAGATAAGATAATCCCTGAACTTCTGAAACTATCTTTTCACTATCAATTTCTGAACTTATAGATTCAATAATTGTTGGTTTTATTAATGGGTTTTCTGGAAAAGACACAGAGGGATTTATGGATATACCTGAACTAGAATATCCCTTCTATAATGCCTTTCCCTATTTGATGATCCTCTCAGGATCAGATACTGGATCAGTTAGTGGCTGCTGAGGATTTGCTCGAGTATGTGCCTTCTTAGGAGCCACAATTTACCAATGGAGTCGCCAGATAGAATATTACAACTGAACTTATGATGCCCAACCTTTTTCTATCATCAAAGTTGGGACGATGTCGTGTCCCAGGGAAGCCTTCTTCACACTCCTTTCCCTGACAACGATGACAATTTGTTATCACTCCAGGTGTCTCTTCAGGTTGTAGATCAAGAGAGAATGGTAACTTTATCAGAATGCTTAAAGATGTATGTAGAAAATTGATCAAAGTGAATACCTCACACACTCAATCTTCAATTCAATATAGATTTGGATAAATCAGGACAAAACAAAGCCACCAAAAGGGTACTACTCAGAAAGTTGTTAACTGAGATGAATGAAAGAAACTAATTATATCAACAATACCACAGTCACCAATAATATATGTGACAGGTCAAGTATAAATAGAAAATGAATTATGACTCTATGTTTATTTATGTAGAGATAATAAGGCAATTATCAATCACAGAATAATCATTGAAATGAACAATAGCTCAAGCTCACAAGTACATAAATGAAAGGTAAGAAGAAAGTTTGAACAATATCTAATGGAAAAAACTTATCATTCCATGATATATTCAAAAGGTCTGGATCACAAAGAGTACATATGAGAATTCAAGCTCGAACCTTGAATAGTGATGCCTCTATGGGATTAAATAGTGCTTACAATATAGTTTCCAGATCCTTAAAGGATGGATCTCAATGACACTTGTTTAAAAGAAATCTACAAGATTACAAAAGATAGGATTTCAGATCGTATTTTCAAGGGATAGATATCCCATGCTAATCCCAAGACTTTAGCTCGACCTAAGATTCCTAATGGGTGTAAGATACCATCATCATTGACCTCTAACAGCTGGAGCACTAACCCAATCCTTGACTGCTGAAAATCAAGTCGAACTTTGACTGAATCTTTCACACAGAGAACTTGGACAAGTTTGTAGCGCAATACACTGTGGAAACCTACTTTGTGCTACCAACTGGTTGTAGGAGATTGTTTTAGGACACAATGAGTTAAAATTTTCTTTGAAGAGTGAGCTAGGTGCTGCAAGGAGTTTATTTAGGCCTGATAATTCATGATATAACCTGTGTAGCCCTGAAAACTTCAAAATTTGTGACAAAATGTTTTTGTAAATGAAGACTTGTATTGACAAAAAAAACATATTACTGTTGATTACTGATCCTATTGATACTACTTAGGCTTCGTCTCAATATCTATACCATACATATCCCCTTAAGATAACATAAAAAATGACTTCATCATTTATCATCAATCACACAAAATTTTAAAACACTTTGAATTAATCATCAAGCTTGGGAGAACTAGAAGAGGTAATCTCCTTCAAGAAGATAACCAAATTCTCCATACTAAGCATATTTTTGGCCAAGTATAAGTGCTCTGTTAGCCTTCTATTCTCTGCTCTTAGACTGAGGTTTTTTTTGTATATATTGGCCAATTTCTTTTTCTGAACCCTCTTTCTTCTGATGTTCTTCTTCAACTGATTGCATTCCTCTGCCAGTTCATTTATTTGTCTTGACGGTTTCCTACCAAGTGTGATATTTTCTTGGTGTAACTTCTGATTCTTTTCCTGGACCTCTTTAAGATGACTATCTTCCTCCTTGAACAATTGAGCCCAATCCTCTCTACGACCCTGCTTTGCTTCTGAAGCTAGCTCTAGTGGAGAATCTCTCAACTGGACTATGGCTTCCAATGCTTCCTTTTCAAGAGGGGAAGATTTAAATTTTGACAACTTAGCACTAGGCTTTACCATATCAATGATTGGAATAGACTCCTCTGCTAAAACAAGTTTCTTCCTTGAGGACCTTCTGAGAACTGGTGTGTCAATTTCATCTTGGATAATTGGGGGATTGTCTTCAATTTCCATCTGAGGGAGCTCTACAAGAGGTTTTGCTTGTTCTTAAATAAAAATTTCTTGGGCCTTTTGTTTTATCTTATTTTTTCTATAGACTTGGGAAAGTGAGGGTTTTGAAGAAATAAGGTTTTGAGAAGGTTGATGTTTTTTAGATGCATGGGGAACAATAGAACCAAAAGGCCGAGATATTTCAGGTGTAAGAGAAGAAGGGGCAGAATCTAGTGCTACTTCAAATGAGGGAGCATGAGGATCAATATGAGGTAGTATCTCAGATGATGGGACAGAGGAGTCAATAGGAGGTGTTGCAATCTTCTTCTTAGAGGCTTTGTGTTTAGGAGGAGAAGGAGGCAACCCAATGTGGTAGTTTGATACAAACAAGAAGGTAGGCCAATCCTTCCCTTCCTTTTTCAACTGTTCAAGAACTATAATTTTAATTAGAGCATGGTGGAAGATAGACTTCTAAAGCTTATCGGGTTTTCTTTGTGCAAATGAAATAATCATCTACAAGCTCTTGAAGAGGAAAAAGGATAAGTCTATCTCTTTCATACCAGTGAAATGGAGAAGGAGCTTGAAATGGTACTGCAAAACCCAACTGTATCTTCCTTCACATGTGAAAAACCTCTGAATGATGAATAACATCTTGTCATAGTCTTCTATCAACCATTTCCTAGGGACACCCTTCACTAGATCAACTCCTCTATGTTCAGGAATGAGCATATCTTGGCACCAATATTCCTTTTCAATTTTCTTTGCTTTGAACTATTGTTCCCCCGTCCTAGGGATCTCTGTTACTTCAACAATCATATCTGCTATCACATGGATTTATAGGGGACCAAGTTTTTTTTTTCCACCCTTGTAGTTCTGTATAAAGTCCCTTGATACCTCCAGATGGTATCCTTACAGTTTTTGGCAAAACCTCCAGCAACCCAAACGTTTGAAGGAGCTGACATGATTAATATCTTGCTCAATTGATAAAGTTTCTGTAGGCTCGAATCTAACCAGGGAGATTGACCTTTTTCAGGGAATGGGGTCCTTCCTTGGTGCCATGAGAGAAATGAGAACCTACTTCAATTGTTTCTGCACAAGAATGGTGAGAAAAAAATCCCAATGAAGAAGAGCTTATTGAATGTATGCAAAATTTGAAACCATTTGATGATGAGATGCAATTATGGAAGAGACCCTCAGCTCTTTGATGATGGTCAAAATAACTCAGGAACACCTCCTTTTAATCGCTTTCCTCATGCGAAATTCAAATTTCAAAACATGGCCTTTTCCCTCTGAGTTTGTAGCACGCCATACATTGAAATGATGCTTTGCGCTAACAACATAGGTTGGGTTGGTAGCACCTCTAGTACAAAAGTACACAGATGCACTATAAACTTGCAATCATGAAGGGAATGATAGATAAAGGTCAAATCGCAATTTGAGAGACATATGATGGCTTTAAAAAAGACAAAAACTGACTTATATGACCCATGACTCATCAATAGGAGATAAATGACTTATCTTTTGACCCATAATGACCTAGGACAATGACCATGACAACCACTTAGTCATTTTTTACCTTATGTGACATGACTCACATTGCCGACTAGACTCATGAAGGGCATACTTTATTTAATGACTCATGAGATTAAAACTATAAAAATCACCTAAGAAAAGAATAAAAAGATATTTTTATTGGGAGATAAAAAATTCAATGAAAGGATGGCTAATGTGAGAAGGTATGTAATTGTTTCAATGACCCTTAATGTTTTCAAATGTAGTTACTTAATATGTTTATATGTACATGAGTATTTTTATTTAAATTATGAAAAAAAGTTTGTTTTTATTTAAATGTGAAATTTGATTTTCACGAGTTATGTGTTTATATTGAAAAGGTTCTTTTGGAATATTGCAATGGGCGATGTTGACAGATCAATGCCATACAATTGTGTTGCAATACCTAAAACAAGGGGCTTACACTCCATTAGGAGTTAAAAAATGGAAAATATACACGCAATCGAGAAATGAATGTACTCTTGCTTCTGTCTTGCATGTATTGATGATGTAGAGTCGTTTAATGAGTGTCAAAATCAAAATGACAAAACTTTCAAACCATGGATACACCAAGAATTGACAACATTTCCCCCAGTTGGAAATATCACCGATGCAGAGCGCGACAATGAAGTGGTTATGATTGATAAGGATTATGATCACGTTTCTGATATGGTTAGAGAAGGTGATGTATTTGTTGTCATTACAATGATAGATAATCCAAAAAAAGTGCATTATTATTTATTGAGATGCACTAGGTCAAAAAGAACGTTGATGCAAGAATTTAAAGATCCGTCAAATTATATGTATGCAATGGGTTCAATGGTTTTAATGGGAAATTTCTTTGTAGAAGTAAGGAAATGTAATGACCATATTCTTTTTCAAGACTACGAGCCAAATTTTATATGTGCTCAATACATTCATTTGGCCATAGAAGCCCGATTGTAGTTGAAGCCAGTGAAGACTAGGAAAAAGTCCAAGAATTGACAATGGAAATTATCGATAGAAGATCATAATGCCATTCTTGAAAATATGCCACTAGCACATTTGATATGAATCGAGAACACATTGGTCAAGATGAAATTTTCTTTGATTCTAGGGTTAGAACATAGAATTGTTATATAATTTTCACTTTATAGTTTACATAATTTACATCGGAATTTATATAGTTTATGGACATATCATTCTCCATTGCTGGTTTGTGATTGAATGAAAACTTGTGTTTTTGTGTCATTCTTTAAGATTGATCGTGTTAGCACCAATTCTTGCAAGGGGGTGTTTCTCTCTGATTTCAGGCCCTTGGTGTAAATGCGCAGAAATGGGGTTTAAAAAAACCCACCAAATGCGTTTTATTCAAAGGCCGCAGTCGTGAGCGCCGAGTGAAACACACAGAAGAAGTCCATTTCAGGCTTAAAATCAAGTGAGCGGGCATTTTGTTTTCAACGGCGAGGATCCATAGATGGAGCAGATTGACGGTCATCGGGTAAGCTTGAGTCACGGAGTTGCACGAGGTTTAGTGCATGGGCTCATCTCTTATGGCCAAAAACGAGAAATAACTATCCATTTCAGCATTCTGGCTACTGGGACTTCAAAAGACAGGGGGGTCTCTCTTCCACTGCATCGGGAAACCCTGAAACGCGAAATGACTAGCTATTTCGACATTCCGGCTACCGGGACTTCAAAATACAAGGGGTCTCTCCTCCACTGCATCAGGAATTGCCAAAACGCGAAACATGAAATGTAAAAGCCCCCCAGGAGCCGTTTCGACATTCCGACTACCTGGACTTTGAAATACAAGGGGTCGCTCCTCCACTGCATCGAAAATCACGAAAACCCGAAACGTGAAATGTAAAACCCCCCAGGAGTCGTTTTGACATTTCAGCTAACGAGACTTTGAAAGACAAGGGGTCGCTCCTTCACTGCATCTGGGATCGCCGAAACCCGAAACGTGAAATGTAAAAGCCCCCCAGGAGCCGTTTCAGCATTCTGGCTACCAAGACTTCAAAAGACACGGGGTCGCTTCTCCACTGCATTTCGAAACCTTGAAACGTGAGATGCGAAAGCCTTCTTGAAGACAGATGCATGGCCCTGTGGTTACGTTGAGAGTGAAGCCTGAAGAAATGAAGGCTGGCCTCCAAGCTTTGGAAAGTCGACACGTGGAACTCTCTATGTATTCAGTCTTGGCCACCCTCCATGGAAGATGCAGTTAATGAATATTGAGCAGGTGGTTGAGACCTCAACTCAACCCATAAATGGAAGGCATGGGAAGGGTCAGAAGCAGTCAATTTGTGGTACTCCAATGGATAGTTTCCCTGAAGAATCCATGTCATCTGAAGCAGTGTCAGACAAGAAGATGCGTGTACAGTCTGAAGGAAGATCATGCACACGTAAAGCCTTAAATGAGGTAGCTGAGCTACCCTCCTGGGGATAAGGGGGCGAATTGCTTTGAGTTTATATACTCAGTTTTTGTATTTTTGTAGGGATGGATGATAGAGAAAAGCTCCCAATTGTAAATCTTTAATGAGGCCTCTGGTTCTCTGGTTATATATTGATATTTGAGATTTATTGTTTAATGGAAGCCAACATCTTCCTCCCCTTTTTCCTCTGAATATTAAGATCCCAGGCATGGATGATCCAGTCGGGTGTTGTAATGACTATATAATGTATGTTTGATTATATTAGTTTTGCAGCATCTTAATTTTCTTGAAGTTTCTCAGATCTGAGAGGATCTCATATTTGAGACTTTTCCGCTTTTTAAAGTCTGCTGGAAGACTGGATGTCCAGAGCAGACTTTATTTCCTTTGTCTTTCCCTCCACTTACTCACCACTATGCAAAATTACTGGCTTAAATTAGATCAAGACCTCACCTGTCTTAGCTGTTCCAACCCAGTTTTATGAGTTAGAACGATATTGTTCTAAGTTTACTTCAATTCATCACCCTTTATCAACAAATCATGACATTTAAACTGATGGGTGTTGGGCTCTGCTACTACTGCAATCGAGGAGTGATTTCTGACGCCAACATTTCTGGCGCCGTTGCCGGGGACGAAGTTGAAGATCTTCCCCGGGATTGAACGACATTGAGTCTCTGATTCTGAAGGTGCATCAGGCATCAGAGCCCTTGAAGATTTATACTATGCACCTGGCGACTCCATTGTTTCAGCTGTGGCTACTTTTAGCACACCTGAAAGCTGACCCAGAGGAGATTTTTCGAGAAGGTTTCAACAGCTGCTTTCTCATCTTGAGAAGTTTCCTGGGAGGACGCAATGTTAGGATCTGGCCTTTGATGGTGAACAAAGACCAGACACATTCAAAGCTGTTCATATTTCACGTGGAAACTCCATGATCTGAGGATTGGTCGACGACTCCACTGATTCGATATGGAAAATATCTTATCTCAAAGGTTGGCTTTTTGTGACTTTTCCTAGATAGTTGGTTTTCCTAATCCACTACTTGATAGAGATGAATGGGAAGATATCCTCCCTAAATTTCAAGAAAAAATTTCGGAGGTACCAACTGAGCATTTACTGGACTTTCATGAGGGTATTCATCGACTTAATATCATACATGGAGATGTCCAGATTAAGATTTTTAGGTATTCATTAAAGGGAGTTTCTCTTGACTGGTGTCGATCTCTTCCCACTGCAAGCATCCATTCTTTGACTGGTTTTCATACAACTTTCAATTCATTTTGTAAAGATTACTTCCTAGCTGAGTGTTTGTATGAAAACTGTTGTGATGAGTTTTCTTTGCTTCATAAATCCTCTGCTGGCCCCGAAGACCATGTTTGTGATGAAGCTTTTATTGTGGAGGAAAGCATTTGCTATGAAAATCTAGGGGCGTTGGATGATATTAATTATGTTATCCCTAGCATGGAAGCATCTGACATCATTTCAGATACATCTGTTCTTTTAGATGTTCATAAAGATCAACATGCCTCCTGTGAAAATTCTGAGTTTATAGAGCAGATGTTATCTATAGTAGATAGCTCTCCTGAATATAGGGTTGAAGCAGATGTTCCTAGCAGCCCTGCTTATGATGATGAAGACCTTCCAGTTTTTAAAGAAGAGATGGTTGTGGAAGAGGATTCTTGTCTTTCCCTTCAAGAGGTTTCCCGTGATATATTTTTACCTAGGATTAAAGAGAAAAATCTTATGTATGAACAACCAGAAGCAACAGTTACCACTGTCCCTAAAATGGATATTTTTGATAGTTATAATCCCAATGGGATCACTATTCTGGAGGTTGATCATAGAAATGAAGGGAAACCCTTTTTTGATGAATATTCTAGTGATGATGAGCAACAATATTATCCTACATTTGATCACTATGAAGACATTGACTGACATGACAACAAGCAGAGCTTTCCCATGGTCCCTATTTATGATGATTATGAATCTGATCCTTGGGAGAGCCACGGAGAAGAGGAGGAGGAGCCGAAGATGCAGTTTACAGAATGCACAGAGCCAGTCAGCGAGCATCCACCACCTAATATCAATCAACCTATGTCAGATGTCCACCCACCTGTGCCTACCAGAGATATTCAGCCACATGTGAACAACTGTGTAGCAAAGGAGGCTACCTTCCGTCCGTTTTCTTGAGTTTTCCACTGGTCCTATGAGCATGTGAAGGAATACATGGAGTTGTATTTCCTTCACAAGTTGGAGCCGCCCTATTTCATCTCGAATTCAACCTGTAAGGGGGAGTTGAAGAGCATAACCATTCTATTGTCATGGTTACACCATCTATTTGTGATCATCAACAGAAGGAAGGAGCTTCTATTCAGGAAGTTGCTTGATTGGCTATGGTGGAAGTTTACTTTCACTTAGCCCCATGTAAAGGAATTTATTAGTTTAGGACCGTACATAAATAAGCTCCTTGGAGAATGTGTGTTTATCTTTTATTTTCACTTATTGACATGCATTTTTAAGTAGGGTGTTTTGAGCTCGACTCCATAGCCCAACAGAAGGTGACTGGAACTGCAGAAGGAGTTCTTAGAGCATCGCAGGGACGACTCTATCCCCCATGGAGCCTAATGTTAGCGCAAATTCTTGCAAGGGGGTGTTTCTCTCTGATTTCAGGTCCTTGGTGTAAATGCGTAGAAATGGGGTTTAAAAAACCCATCAAATGCGTTTTATTCAAAGGCCGTAGTCGTGAGCGCCAAGCGCAACACACAGAAGAAGTCCATTTCGGGCTTAAAATCAAGCGAGTGGGCATTTTGTTTTCAACGGCGAGGATCCATAAATGGAGAAGATCGACGTTCATCGGGTAATCTTGAGTCACAGAGTTGCAAGAGGTTTAGTGCATGGGCTCATCTCTTATGGACAAAAATGCGAAATGACTAGCCATTTCGGCATTCCGGCTACCGGGATTTCAAAAGACAGGGGGGTCTCTCTTCCTCTACATCGGGAAACCCCGAAACGTGAAATGACTAGCCATTTTGGCATTTCGACTACCAGGAATTCAAAATAAAAGCCCCCCAGGAGCCGTTTCGGCATTCCGGCTACTGAGACTTTGAAATACAAGGGGTCGCTCCTCCACTGCATCGGGAATTGCCAAAACCTGAAACACGAAATGTAAAATCCCCTGAGGATTCGTTTCGACATTATGGCTATCGAGACTTTGAAAGACAAGGGGTCGCTCCTTCACTGCATTTCGAAACCCTGAAACGTGAGATGCAAAAGCCTCCTTGAAGACAGTTGCATGGCCATGTGGTTATGTTGAGAGTGAAGCCTGAAGAAATGAAGGCTGGCCTCCAAGCTTTGGAAAACTGACACGTGGTCACTCTATATGTATTCAGTCTCAACCACCCTCCATGGAAGAAGCAATTAATGAATATTGAGCAGGTGGTTGAGACCTCAAATCAACCCATAAATGGAAGGCATGGGAAGGGTCAGAAGCAGTCAGTTTGTGGTACTCCAATGGACAGTTTCCCTGCAGAAGCCATGTCGTCTGAAGCAGTGTCAGACAAGAAGCTACGTGTACAATCTGAAGGAAGATCATGTGCACATAAAGCCTTAAATGAAGTAGCTCAGCTACCCTCCTAGGGCTAAGGGGGCGAATTGTTTTGAGTTTATATACTCAGTTTTTGTATTTTTGTAGGGATGGATGGTAGAGCAAAGCTCCCAATTGTAAAGCTTTAACGAGGCCTCTGGTTCCTTGGTTATAGATTGATATTTGAGATTTCTTGTTTAATGGAAGCCAACATCTTCCTCCCCTTTTTCCTCTGAATCTTAAGAGCCCGAGCATGGATGATCCAGTTGGGTGTTGTAATGACTATATAATGTATGTTTGATTATATTAGTTTTGCAACATCTTAATTTTCTTGAAGTTTCTCAGATCTGAGAGGATCTCATATTTGAGACTTTTCCCCTTTTTAAAGGTTGTTGGAAGACTGGATGTCCAGAGCAGACTTTATTTCCTTTGTATTTCCCTCCACTTACTCACCACTATGAAAAATTACTGGCTTAAATTAGATCAAGACCTCACCTGTCTTAGCTGTTCCAACCTAGTTTTATGAGTTAGAACGATATTGTTCTGAGTTTACTTCCATTCATCACCCTTTATCAACAAATCGTGACATTTAAACTGATGGGCGTTGGGCTCTGCTCCTACTGCAATCGAGGAGTGATTTCTGACGCCAACAGATTGACTATGTAATGGATACATGCTTTCTTTCTCATTGCTNGGGGGGGGGGGGTGGTGAATAAATCAAGTGTACACTTTGTCTGCATTGAATAGGCACATGTACAAGATTTAGAACCCATTTCATGGAAATTCCAAAAAAATGAGTTGAGTGTTGTATTAGGTATCCAATATATGTGCTTAAAACACAGAGGGAGAAGAAAGGATGGATGGTTTGACATCCAAGAAAATCCCATGCCATAGTATTAGTGATGACTTTGAAGTTGAACCAACATCTGATGTTAACGATTGTGGTAGGGAGTATTAACAAACCAAATTGGTTCATATATTGATATAAAAAATAAAGAGGTAACATAAAATAATCCATACATATTAAAAATAATGTATTGAATATGTAATTTATAAGAGATAATTACAATAGTAAGTGACATTGTTTATTAAGTATACACTGAATGGTCACATATTTAAATATACATGCATTTAGACTTATGACTTTTGGTTATTTAATATTTTTTATTATGATTGTTATTATTAGTAGTTTTTTTATTCATGTATATGTATGCATGTCCCGTCAAAGATGCTTTGTCCTTGAAGAAAAGTCTAGGAAAACATGGTCTTTGTTCTTGCCTATAATGTTTTCACTTGATGCTCTTTTTCTGATGTTGTCATGGTTAAAGAAACTAAACTGTGAGATATTTGAAGTGTTGAACAGAACTATTGCATTGTGAAATGGTCAATCCATCAAAATTTGACTTTTTATAAAATTGTATTGTGCAATATTTTATTAGGATTTCTTTAATTGTGATTCTCGATATATCTTTGGAAATGAGTTGAATTGGCATTCTGATATTTAGAAATGAAAAATAATTTTTTATGTGATTAAATTTGTGATTTAGGCGATTATACGGTTTTCCTTTTGATACACTAATATCATCAATGCTCACAAAGGGACCTTCAATTGTAACTATATTTGTGAGTGTCATTTTATCGATTAATTCCTTGTAAGAAATATTCACTCTATTTTTCAACTTTGATTGCATCGATGATGACTTCCTGATTCAACTTATCAATGGTTGTCAATCAACGTTTCTTTGTTGACAAGTTGTTCTAGATATTTTTGTTGCGTCTTCTTCTCATTATTGAACTTATTAAGAATAAAACATTGTTCTTGAAGGACTAATTATGCAGTTCGCCAAGTAGGTGGTGTTACACGTCAAAATTGCTCAGCTGGATAAGTGTCACATTGTCCCTCTCAATTGTCGTAAGTGTCGCATCTTCCCTACAACTTTCGCAAGTGTCGCAAGTTGGTCACTAGTGTCGCAAATGATGTTCAGACATACTGCCGTGTCAACGACACTAAGGAAGCACTTATAACATCTTACATGACTGATTTGAAGGAGAAGAACTGGTATACTGAAGTCAAATAACTCTTGACACCTGAAAGGAACCCTGAAACAAAGGTTTTGAGGGGGAGCGCTCCTCTACCTCAGCTCTAACAGCGTTGGCGCTCCTCTATAATTCTTCAGGGAGCGTTATAATGCTCCCTATCCCCCTTTGAAGGAGCGCTTCTCATCTTGAGAGCGCTGGCGCTTCCCCAAGGCTTACCAAGGAGCGCTACAGTGCTCTGATGCCCCTTCTAAGGGAGCGCTGCCTAATCTGAGGCAGTAGTTGGACCGTTGAGGAGAATAAGGGGAGGATCATTCGAGATTAAGAGGCAGTTGTGCTCAAATTATTGGTTTCATCAAGAGATCCCTGATCTAAGGAGAAGGTTCCCAACTTGTTCTAAAGATAACTCAAGAGGTTAAGCTCCTCTTAACCTATATAAACAGGATCTATGATGGTGGAAAGGGGGGAAGAATTATCAGCATGAAACTTATGATCTCATATGGAACACACAGTCAGCCAAAGGAGAGTAATCAGTGACGCTGCTGTCATCCAGATTGTGGAACTTTCAGGCAAGGGTTAGACGAAGAGGACTTGACGAAGCTGTCGCATTCACATCTACGATTGTAAGTACTGCTGTCGTTATTCTCATCAATATGACACGCTTGGCCTGTTTATTTCTAGTTTGTGTCTAATGCCACATGAACTTATCACTAGTTGATAGATCTGTTTTCAAGCTAACATCAATAGAGTAGGAAGTGGTCGTATCTTGCTTTGTCCACAGAACTCAGCGAGGAGCAAAGGATTGGAGCGCAACTCG
>JASDQU010102393.1:78716-93297 GCA_032191745.1 Picea mariana
CTGTTAATGCACGATTCTTAAAGCATAAAATAAAATAAATAAATAAATAAATATATAAATTAAAAGAAGAAAAATATATAAATTTGTGTATATACCAGTTTCTTTCTTAAAAAAAAAAAAAAAAATAATAATAATAATAATAATAATTTTGTGTCTCTGAGATAGTTTCTGCTTGAGCAGTCAGCCAGGAGCCTGTCTTATCTTCGTATCTTCGAAGACATAAGACTAAATTCCCTGCTTTCTTGTGCAGTTATATCTCAAGTCTGTGAATGCTTACCTTCTGCATGTTTTGTACATGAGTCCGACAAATTAATATAAGAGTATTCTGAAGTAAAGTTTTGGGTATTGAGCCATGTGCCTGAAAGTTGAAAAGATTTTGTATTGAATTCGAAATTTATCAAATGATTGAATTCAGATAGGTCAATATTCATATTTTTCTCTATGACTAAAAATGGTTAAGTTTGAGATTAAATCTATATATCTTAAGTTCTTCAACAATTTGTCTGGACTTTTTAGCTTGCTCAAAAGAAGATCCCTTGAAAATCTTTTCCCTTTTTCTCTACAGACTTAGGAAGTTTTGAAGGTTAAGAAAGTTGGCCTAGAATAATTAAAACAGTTGACAAACCTTTATTATAAAAAAGTTATTTTACACAGATCACCACCCCTGATATATTAAATATCACTGATTGCCCCCGCTTCGTAAACATGAAATAACAATAAGACAGATGGTGAAAGGAAATTTGTAATTGATTGCCCCCATCTAGTCATACAGATGATGAAAGGAAATTCATTTAAATGATTGCCCTCGTCTAAAAATATAAAATAGACAACTTCACCGGGGTACTGAACAGGCCTGCTGGCAGTGAAGCAATGTCTAAACATAAAATTAGTATTCGAAGCGATGAAAGGAAATTCAGTAAAAAGGGACAGATAACTTCACCGGGGTACTGAACAGGCCCGTTGGCAGTGAAGTAATGTTTGAGGTATCTGTAAGGTTGTCACACTTATCTATAATTATATTCTAGTTACCAATTTTTTGAAAACTGGATATTCGTCTTCAGTCAAATAGAGCTTCCCAGTTTTCAATTGATGAATTTTATTTCGATTGATGCAAGCTGAAATGTTCAATAATCCGTTGAGCTTCTAAATATTGTTCTAATCATCTCAATATTAACTCAATTTTGGAATGAGAAGGAAAATTTTGAAGAAGACTATAGCTGAATTTCAAATAAGTAAAAAATTCTGTAAAGGTTTTCAAAGATTTTATCTTTTCTCTTTTCTTACTCCTTGATCAGTTTATCAGAGATAAACCTTTGACCCCATTACCCAATGAAGGCACTGAGTCTCCATGTTCTCCTCGTCCCGCAGGGAGACGAGGTCCCCAGTTGGAGCCTATGTTGGAACAGACCTTGAATTTTTGATTTTGAGGAGGAATAATTTTTTTTACCTTTGAGTCTTTGCATTTTTATAAATTTCTTAAAGCAAAAAAATTTTTCTCCGATGAATTCGTGATACTTTTATGTTTAATTTTTGGGCAAAGATTGACAAAAATTTTAAACGAATAGTAATGTTCCAATATTATTTGAAATAATCTTTTAAAATAGACTTTAATTTAAAACTCAAGAAATTTTAAACTCACATCGGGATATCGGGATTCGGAGTTTTGAATGATGAAATATTCAACGCAAATTAAACAATGATTTTCTGATTCCCGATTTCCCGATACATTAATCATTCATTAAAGCATCATTTACTTAAACCAGAAATTAAAGAGGTTTAAACTTTAAGTTAATCTCATCGCAAAATCGGGATTCACGATTTTGTGGGAACATAGAAAATCATCAACGTATTCTCCGATTTCCCGATTTCGCGATATAGTTAATCCTTAAATGAAGTTTAGAGTTAATTAATTAATGTTAAGCATGATTAAAACAAATAATCACATCGAGATATCAGAATTCGCGGTTTTGTGAATAACAATTTTCATGTCATTGAATTCCCCGATTTTTCGATCCCCGATTTCCCGATTAATGAAAGCTCGATTAATGAAATCTCAAAAAGTTTAATCTGGATTAATTAAGATAATAAAAGGTCTTAAATTAAATAATGTATCGCGATTTCGCCGATCGGGGTTCTTCGATGACTCATTTCCTTGACATCAAAAGTTCCGAAACTCCGATACGAGTGTTTTCAAATTTTAAATCGAGATTAATGCTAATTAATCACCCTTAGAAACAAGGTTTAAAGTAAGATTTTTAATAAATGAGCTTTAACGCGGCATTATCCAATTTGGAAAGTTTTTGAATACATCGCGAACGCTCAGGTACAAATATTAAATGCATATATTCGGGGATATCTTTTGCATTAATTTCATAACAAAGGTACAAATCTCGATGATTTTATGATATATTCGAAATCAATACTGAAACGTTTACATTATCATTTCGAAGCTAATTTCCTCTCTGTTACAGGTTTTTTGAGTGAACATAGAGCTATGGCACCCAAAAGAGTTTCAAAGAAAACTGAAGAGCAACCAGAAGGCGATGTTATTTCTGATACCATTGCATCTGGGGTAGTACATCCTATCAAATCATGGGCAGCAATTGCAGAAAAATTCGAGGATGAACTCAAATATGCGGACACTGGTGCAGACAACCATCTCCGAGATATCGCCGAGACAGAGCTGCATAAGGTTGCTGCGCGCCCGAGACTTGTTTCATATACTGATATGATTACCTGGGCACTAGATAAAGTTGACGTTCTGACCAGAAGTATTCTGAATGAACAAGGAGCTGTCATTGGCTCATTCAGACCGGAACATATCCAAGTAATGTATAAGCTTTCGCCCAATTATAGGCATACTTTTAATACTGAGTTTGTAGTTGCATTTCAAAGAAAAGAGTGTGTTGAAGGTGGCCAAACATACGCTGATATGATAAGAGGATGGTCCGGAGATGAAAACAAGTTTAGGGCTAATGAACATGGAATTTATGCCACGGCTTCATTAAATGAATATATGGTGTATTTAGGAATGATGTTATGTAGACTCTTTGGAAGAAAGGATCCTTTCCACTTTAATGCAGACTTGACACCTTTCTTAGAAGAAGTTTCAGAGGGACGCAGTTTCAATTGGCACAAAATTTTATCAGACAACATCACTTCAGAGGTTATAAATTACAGAATAGCTAGGTCAAAAGGACAACCAGTGGCCTTTTATATGTCAGCCTATATTATGGATGCCATTTGCTTGAAGACTCCTTTCCCACTTATGAATTGGAGTTGGAACACATCTTGTCCAGAACCTGTCCATAAGTACCACTCAGCTCTGTGGGAAGAAAATGCAAAAAAACTCTTTTTATGAAGTTTTCCATTATGTAATTATTCCTCTACACAGAATTTTCTTGGGATGCGAACCTCCTCGCATTTCCAATACCATCATAGAAAATCTCAAATCAGTTGCTGACTGGTTCATTGAAGAAAATTTTTCCTATGTGAGAGTTTATGGTTGTTCTATTCTACCTCATGCATTGCCCAAAATTTTACCAGACAGGTTAATATGTAGAGAAGTGGCTTATCAATTGGTAAATGTTGGTATTGGGCTAGAATTAAAATCTCAGCAGAAAAAGGCATGGCCATATTTTTCTGTTTATCTAGGAAAATTTTCTTTATTAAACATAGGTCATGCTAAAGCAGAAGAAGAATCATTGAGTGAAGTGAAATTAGTGGATATAGAACACAGGAAACATGATCCATATTAAATAATCAATCGGCATGTCACACAATGTGGTTTGAAAGCATATGAACATGAGGTCTCAGTTTATGATGATGTTTTTAGTAATGTTAAATCTTATGAAGAAGTTCATAGCAGAGTGCAAACCTTGTCACCTGATGCACATGTGGGGTTTGCATCTTTTCAAAGAAATAGAAGGCAATGTGTACCAAAGATTTTACAAGGCGAGATGCTAGCACAAGAGAAAGAAAAATTTCCTCCGGGGTTTGAAACCATTCTTCAGTATAATGCAAGTGACAAAGATAAATTGGAAGAGTCTGGAATACCTCCTCAGAATACAGAGGATCCTTAGGCCAAAGAAACACAGACATAAAGGGGAAAAGGAATAGAAACAAACCCAATAGACCTTGACGATATTCCAGAAAATGTTGGGGGATCAGCCTCACAGAAACTGGGTAGTCCTATTACAGCATTGACTCCACTTCAGTCAACCTTTGGAACCCCTCATGAGGGAGTTCTATATGTAAGTGATTTAGAGCCAATTACCAGAGATGAAATTCCTTCTTCTGACTATTTTTTCAGTAAGAAAAGAAGAGTTGTCTTGCAACATGAAATGCATCCTGTAGGAGAAAAAAGGATCAAAAGGCATAAAATTATCATTGATGGTCAGAAACTCATTGGGGGAGAATTTGCTACAGAGCTAGAAGGAACCATGGGTGCCATAGGATCGGCCAATATGTACTCTGTAGGAAATCTGATCACTATGATAGAGCAAAAAGATCGGGAAATAATGCAGCTACAGGACAAATCAAAAGAAAATGAAAGAATTATTGGCTGGGGTATACAAAAGGGTCTAGAACAGGCTAGACTCAAAGACCTCCAAGAAATCCAAAAGTTGAATGGGAACTTGGATGAAGCTAAAAACATGATACAGGTTACCCAAGAACAAATGCAAAAGCTCGGTGATGAGAATAAATCTCTGTAAGATAAAATCATTTCAATTACTAATCAAGTGATTGAAATGGAACATTTCAAGAATAAAGCTTCAGAGATATATGCAAATATTGAGGAAGAAAAACAGAAGGTATTCTGTAATCTGGATATCATCCAGAATTATTTTCAAGAATCTAAGAATTCTATGGAAAAGGTAGTGCAAAAAGAAAGAGAAGCAAAAGCAACAAGAAATTCTTTCCAAAAGATAATAACTTATTTACAAAAAGAAGAAGCTGGAAAATCACAGAAGTTATCCATTTCAGAGCAGTTGAAGGGAGATGTAATAATAAAGGTTTGGGAAACAAAATTGGAAGGATATAAAAGAATTACAAAGGAGGTCAATGAAGATTGTCAAAAAATCTTCAATGTTATTGAAAAAGATTCAACACATATCAGCACAGATGGTTTTTCCGAGTTACTCGGAGAAATTGACATTCACAGGCATCAACTGAAAACAAAAGAAGAACTTTAAGAAAAGAAAGTGGAAATCTCAAATGTTAAAGCGGTCAACATTGCAGAAATTGACAAATGGATGATAGCTTCAAGTTCGAAATTGGAGAAAGTTAAGTTCACAGAGAAAACAACTGCAAGCCAGTTGCCAGGTCTACAAAAAAGTTTCTTCTCTTTTGAAGCAAACGAAGTACTAGAGGCTCCTAAAGTCTTGGTGAACTTTTTAGAGAAATATGTTCAATACAGTGAAGCAGATAAAGAAAGTTCTTCAACTCAAAGTTAAAAAACTTTGTAAATATTTCTATTTTTAGAATTTTGAAATAAATTGTAAACGGTTGACATTAGTTTATGCAACCGAAATATTAGGAAGTTGGTTAGTTACCAACAGAAGATTTTGACAAAAATGTATAAATATAATTTCAAGAGGCTGAAACAGGGCTTCAGAAATTTTGGAAAAAACAAATCTTTGTACTACCATCTTTGAAGTTTATCAGAATACCATTCGCAACAAGATTCAGAATCCTGCAATTTCGTGACTATGTTTCTTCCCCTGTCTATCATCATTTGTTAAATCTTCCTCTTAATGTGTGTTTCTAGAAAATAAATCAATTTGATATTATAGGCATTGTTGTTTATTGTTTCAGATTGGTTTGGATGTTGAATGTATTACAGTTTTTCCTCTGAGATTACTTTTGTGATTTTAAGACCTGTAATCTTTCTGTTCCTTAATATTTCTCTTTGTTAGAAATCCTGTTTCTCTTTCATTATTGTTAATTGAAATATAAGATTCTTTCGAGATAAAAGCCTTATATTTCTCTCTGTTGTGTTTCATTTTCTACAATTTCAAAATTGTCACAAACCCAGGAAACGGCCTTGATTGTGTCTTTACATTACTGTTTAGATTTTAAAGTTGTTACATTAATATCTTTTCTGAAAGTCTGAAGTAACCAATTTATAATAAACCCCCTTTTATAAACATTTAAAACCCTATCACCCATGACAGTTGCTAACGACAGACAACCTAACGTAGAACCTGGTCTACAAGATCAAACTAGCATTGCCTTAAACCTATTTAACACTATCTTACAAACTGCAACGAATAGGACTGAGTTAGAAAGATCGTGGGCTGCAATCGAACATGACATAAGCATCTAGGAACAACGGGAAGAAAGACAGAGACAGTTGAGAAACTGAATCTGATCAAGTATTTCTTTGTTTCTTTGTTTTAAAAGTATTATCATAAAAATCTTTATTCGGATGCCTTGACGGTGTGTTTTATAGCCTTAAAACACAAACTCAGGAACAACAATACTGAAGTCAAATAACTCTTGACACCTGAAAGGAACCCTGGAACAAAGGTTTTGAGGGGGAGCACTCCTCTACCTCAGCTCTAATAGCGCTGGCGCTCCCCTATAATGCTTAAGGGAGCGTTATAACGCTCCCCAGCCCCCTTTGAAGGAGCGCTGCTCATCTTGAGAGAGCTGGCGCTTCCCCAAGGCTTACCAAGGAGCGCTACAGCGCTCTGATGCCCCTTCTAAGGGAGCGCTGCCTAATCTGAGGCAGTAGTTGTCCCGTTGAGGAGAATAAGGGGAGGATCATTCGAGATTAGGAGGCAGTTGTGCTCGAATTATTGGTTTCATCAAGAGATCCATGATCTAAGGAGAAGGTTCCCAACTTGTTCTAAAGATAACTCAAGAGGTTAAGCTCCTCTTAACCTATATAAACAGGCTTTATGATGGTGGAAAGGGGGGAAGAATTATCAGCATGAAACTTATGATCTCATAAGGAACACACAGTCAGCCAAAGGAGAGTAATCAGTGAAGCTGCTGTCATCCAGATTGTGGAACTTTCAGGCAAGGGTTAGACGAAGAGGACTTGACAAAGCTATCGCATTCGCATCTACGATTGTAAGTACTGCTATCGTTATTCTCATCAATATGACACGCTTGACCTGTTTCTTTCTAGTTTGTGTCTAATGCCACATGAACTTATCACTAGTTGATAGATCTATTTTCAAGCTAACATCAATAGAGTAGGAAGTGGTCGTATCTTTCTTTGTCCACAGAAATCAGCGAGGAGCAAAGGATTGGAGCGCAACTCGGAGCGTGCAGGGACAAACGTCGATAAAAAGGTACTTCTGTCATCCTTCCTTCTCATGTGTTAGTTTAGATAGATTTGAAAGGAAGTCAGTGTCCATGATAAGCATTTTTCTGTCTAGGGTTAAGGTCAAGCTCTAGAGGTGATCTACTTGTCCGCAGGGAGATTTTCCTACAACAGGTGGTACTATCTAATGTTTTCCAAGTTATAATAAATAGAATACCCATTTGCAACACAGTAGCACTGGTGCTCCAAAAGAAGTACAAGCCTATTTTTTGGATACCGAACTACAAATTATTTGAGTAATTCATCGAATGAAATCACCTAACTTGATTGGATTTGGGTGCTAAATTAAAATACTCGCAAAAAATTGAGTTTTGTATGTAACCACTGTCATTCACAAGCCATATATTGTAATTTTTGCCAAAGATACAAGATTTCTCTCTTACTACATTAATATTCAATGGCCATTTGAGGTGAAGGATGATTTATCTTCCACAATTATCGATGACGTGGAAACAGTGGAAGCAATCTATCTCAAATGTAGCACCTAAGATAAGGTGTAGGGTTTTGGATGATCATTTTTTGATGGATGTTAAATTTGTTGTGGAATTTGTAGAACATATGTGTAATGTGTTGTGTTATGTTGATACAAAGGACCTATGATTCGAGGAGATTTATGGCAACATTGACAAGGTGTAAGAGAATGAAACCCATCACAAACCAGAGAGATCCCACCATATACCCACTAAAAATATTTACACCTGGGTAATGGAATTTATTGAATACCCACTTCATATGCCAGACCACATAGTTAATCCAAAATGGTAGGATAATTAGAGAACAAATAGACAACCTCTTCCCCAGATAGTGAGCCGGTGAGAGGAATGTTCACTACAATAAATGAGATTTATGGTTTTACAGATGGATCCAACATTTGTGTTCATTTTACTCAATTTTCACAAAGGTAAGGTAACTTTGGATTACAAGAAAATTTGAAAGATAGGCATAAGAAGAAGGCTCCAATTCATCGACAGTGTCTACATGGTGATCATGTTCCAAATTTCCATGTACTTGCCACACAATGACTCTCACAAATAACCAATTCCTTCTCTTGTGAGCAGAATTGGAGCAATTATTCTTTCATACATTCAATGAAGAGACACTCATTGGGGTCTATGAAGGTAGAAAAAATGGTCTACATTCAAAGAAAACTTCATCTCATTTCTCAAAGACACTCAATGCACAAGGAGGTTTCTTCCAAGAAATGTGACCAATACACAAAGGATGCTACAACTATGGATGGGAATCCACAACCAAAGGGCCTTGTCTAGCTACCTCCAACGATAGTGCCATAGGATGACCCTATGATTGAGGGTGATGATTCCCTAAAGATTTTGTTAAATGAGGACCTAAATATACTCAATGATGATGACCAAATGGTAGAACACAAAAACAAAGCTTTGAGTATTTACATTGATGTTGTTTTTTTCTTTTAGAAAAAACTATTGAGTAACTTTTTAATATACTTGTTTAAGAATTAAGACTCAATACCACCAATATATTGTTTTTTGTCAACAAATTATGAGAATGATCAATGATAAAGTTTACTGTTTTCCAATTTTGGATGCATTGTTCAATGTTGAATGTCAACTGATGAATGGATTGGTGGACAACATAATGATTTTAATCTAAAAATGTATATGAATCATTGCTGATTTTTTTCCAAGGAAAATGTCCTAAAGAAACCTAAGGGATGATTCCCTACAATCATGGATGACATCCCTAGTAAAATCATCAATATACACTAGTGTGCCTCCTCCAAGAAGATTCGAACCAAGCTTTTTCTAGCACAAAATAAACCAAATACCCAACAACATTGGCGACGACCAGTTAAACTAACCCTTTGGACTAAATCATTCCCGATTTACATTAATTTTAGTGTTATTTTTAAATATATATAAATAATTATAATTATAATTTCAGTGTTGTTTTATGTTTACCCTAACATACCCCTACGACCAGTTTCAAGAAGTGTCAAACCCATACCCTGGAAACTTAGATCCTTACAAATAACTTGAAACCATACAACCCATGGTGCCATGTGTAATTTTCCTAAATTTCAAGGACATCCAACAAATTTTTTTCTTACAAATATATTGAGGCCAAATATATTTAGGCCATGTAGCCCATGGTGCCATGTGTAATCATCCTAAATTTCAAGTACATCCAACAAGTTGGAAATCAATAGGATGTCTGAACATTTGGCTGCCAATTCTTGGGAATATTCAATGGCCCTTTTGAACCTCAACCACTATAAAACATCCAATTAGTTAAATAAATCCATGCCAATCAAACAACTGGTCTTAGCGATAAAACAAAGACATACATTTGATGCTATCAAGATCATACAAACTCTTCTTAACCACCATTTCTATTCAATATAAAACCATTTGCAAGGGTACCCATTATCATAAATAGTGCTTTCCAAATATATGCGACATCCAAACTAAAGGTCACTGAATGTGCCAGTTTATTTTTAAAATGTTAATTTGTACAATGACACTTTTGATGAAGATATTAAATAAGATGTAAGTGTGGATGTGGTTTGTGCATAAATGTTTGTAATTGTTTAAAAAAAATAAATCAATTGACACTCAAGCCTACTAGGTATACAACACAGAAAATCAATATCTAGCCAATCATGGTGAAAAAAAAATGCCAAAAATACCTTGTAATTTATGTTAATTTCATCTAGAACCTGAAATTAAGTTATTATTTTGTATATAGTTTAGCTGGACAAATGAAGTGATGATGGCTCACTTAAAAATAATGTTTAATGCGGGAGTCTACTATGACATAAAATTGGTAAATGTCCATCCAATTGTTGACTGCATGACCCGGGTACGGTTCTCTCATTCTTTTGGAGGAACATAACCAGTTCACCAACCTTTAGAATGTGTAGTATAAGCATTGTAAATATGCCACTTCAAAGTGCCATGCGTTAAATAAATGTTTACTTGACAAGACTATTAAATTATAAATAAATTAAATGATTCGCATCATATTTTTCTAGCAGATCAAAACATTGCGTCGGAGATGCTCTACATGTAGCCACAAGGCTCATAGGTACGGGAAAGAACAATGATTTTTATTCCTGAAAATCATTGTCATTTCAAAATGTCATCCACCTCTAAAACCCAAATAAAACATTCACTTAATTCCTTACGATACAACTAATGGAAGTCAACTGCTCTTTGTGTGGTTAGAAACTTAGTGCCACGTCTTTTCTTTTGATACCTTCTTCTTCCTTTTCTTCACATCTTTGGGAATTTTCATTTTTCGAGCTTCTCTCTTCTCAGCCTTCACCACCTTCTTATGCTCCTTATGAGCTGTTCTCCTATCAACTTGTTGGCTTTCACCCAAAGAAACATTTACACGAGGTAAAAGAAGGTCTCATGAAGTTGAAGGTCACGGGGCTGCTCAACTACAACTATCAAAGAGTAAAACATCCACATTCAAAAATTTTCTTCATGTATCTAGTCTAGTAGAAATTTTCTTTCTTTTCACCAAATTGAACAACACAACCTGCATGTATAAGTTGTATTCACAACATGGAGATGCATGGTGAAAGGAAAAAAGAGAGGAAATATGTTAGCTTCAAGAGTGGAAGAGCATGGGTTGTACAAATTAGAGGATGTGACAATGAAGCTATCAGATGATGAGGTAAATTCACAAGAATTGGTGGACAATGGAGATACCAATGCTATCTCACTTTGGCAACAACATTATGGACATAAGTATTTTATGCATATTTCTTCTCTGAATTGGTTGTTTGGCTACCTACTATTCTAGAGAAGGGAGGGAAATGTGTAGCATGTTCGGAAATGGAGCAACACAAGGAGGTTGATGACGTGAGGAGAGCCTGGACAACAACCGAAGTGTTGGAGCATGTGCATGCAAATACTTGTGGCTCAGTGATGATACCAAATTTTTAAGGCACCATGTACATCACTAATCAACCGATACAAAATATCATCCTGATTGAGTACATTCATCAAGCTATAGTTGATCTTGTCGGTGAAGGTTTCTCTCTTGAGGACCCCTTCTTGTAGAGCCTTAGTCTTCATTGCTAATCTATATTGAATATTTCAAGTAAAATATGGATGCTACATTTGGACATTTGGATTTCTTGGAAATTCCTGGGCATCCAAACAAGCCTCCTCCATTGAAGCTGCTTGAACAAATCCCAACCTTCAATGGAAAACCTCATCAAGTTGCTCAACATATTTGGGATTTCATGGATTTTATTGTAGACCTAAATACTATCCACGATGACATCATGATGAAGTTGTTTGCATGTACATTGGAAGAAAGTGCAGCATAATGGTTTGCCAAGTATTGTCCAAGGGGTATAACTTCAATTTTAGGTTTGATCAATGCTTTTTGTAGTTTCTGGGTCTATGATTGTGAGCAACAACTTGAAGGATATTTTAGTGGTGATTTTTTTCTTGAACTTGGTCTTGAAAGAAGAAAAGGTTGGATGATGTCTTGCAGGATTATCAAAGCAATCCTACATATCCGTTGTTCAACAAGATGGTTCAAGAGTATCAAATGGTAAATTCATTGGTTGTTGTTGTAGAGAATAAGTATTGTAAGCAAATCCACATTTTAAGCCTCATCAATACCCCTTTGATAATATAAGCCCATCATTATATATAGAGAGCTATTAGATCTTGAAATTGCAGAAGATGAATGGGGGGGTCTAGAAGAAGACATCCCAAATACAAAGGGTGATGAAGACTTGGTTTAAAATTTCAGTGTTGTCACAAACATAGAAGCATGTGATCAACTCATGATCATTCCCATCTCAACAACATACCCTACCACTATAAAAAAATAGGTGCATAGTTCAGATTCCATGGAAGAGGCAAATGAAGCAAAGAAGTATAATGTAGATTTGGTATTCTGTGGTGATATAAACCCTATTGTCTTGCATTCCAAAATGACAAATTTGGGCAAAAAAAATCAAATTGATGCTAGTATGAAAAATGAAGCTTATATACTACATAATGAGCAACCTTCCACCATTGTTGCATCCTGTCTACAGGACTTACCACATGATGACAGGAAAATGCCACATTCTTCTCATTGTATTTCACTAGAGGAACAATCAAATGGTAAAAATAATGAATCCCTAAATACAGATGATCATAATCTTTCGGGTGAGATCATTGATGAGTTGAAATTTAAGCAGTCCCCTGAGGTCAAAAAACTATGTTTCTCTCTCTCTTTGATTCTTCCTGGGAAGAAAATAAGTGTAACAGAATGATCAACTCAAACTTACCACTTTAATTTGAACAAAACAACGATAGAACTTAAATGCTGCATTTTGATGGTCCTCGTATGTCTGATGTTGATAATGACTGTGATGGACGTGAGGAAAGGTCTATTCTTATAGCAGATTTACTTTATGAAATGAAAACATAGAGATATTTCCCTATTGTGCCCGATACTCATCTTGAAGATAGTGTTACTTGCCATTTTATTGAAGAAGGTTGGTATCCATGTTTTGCAAGTGAACAAGGTGACTTGGATTCCAGAGTTGAAGTGAATAGTGATATCACCACATCTGATCCATGTGTACAGGAAAATAAGGCCTACTTTCTAGACACAGACTGTCAACAGAAGGGTAAAGAACAACCTTCTACCAATTTTACTCTCTGCTTAAAGGAATCACTACACATAAAAGGGAGCATGCCACATCACTATAATATTGCTTCCTTAGAAGATCAGTCAGATAGTCAAATGGTTGGTGAATATCTATATTCGAATGGGAATGATAATGAGAGGGATACCACTGATTCTATGTATGATAAAGCCATCAATGATACACTGTTCAGAGCAATTTGCCACTTGATTTGAAGAAAAACAATCATAGATATTATATCCTACATTTTGAGCCCCCCCCTGTCTATGAAATTGATGATGAATATGAGGATAGACCTATTCATATGACTGAATCAGTTCATGAGCCTTATGAAAGGAAAGAAAAAAGGATCCTCCCTTATGTTGTAGATATGCTGGAGGTTGAGAACTGGTGGATAAATTGTAAGGATCTAAGACCCCAAAACCATGGTTACACTCTTGCAACATCTCCCACAACTTTTGCTAATGTAAGACCATAATTGTTTTGTTCGGAGAAACCTTTAGACTATAGGTCTTCTGGTCCTTGGAGCTATCGATATCTTCCAACTGCCACATTTCCCAACAAAACCAATGGTCTGCTCATCAACAACTTTGGAAACCTCAACAGAAGTGGAAAAAACCCCAACATCAAGCACTACTACCACCTCCTTAGCAGAATCATATACCTCAACATCAAAGAGAACCAAACATTCCTGCCCAACCCACTGAATCCCAACACAATAAGAAAATGATCCAACCGGTTTGCAACAACAAGATAATTACACAACCTACCTATTTTGTAGAACCCATTGATTGTAATGAGCTCCAACTTCATTCAGAAAAAATGGTGACAAACAATTTTCCACCTGTTATAACCCTATATTTCATAGTACCACCTCAGGATTGAAATTTATTCCTCTAGTCATATTTCATTGTAAATAATATTTTATTCTGCAAATGATTTACAAAAATAAAAGAAAAAGAAAAAGAAAAAGAAAAAGAAAAAGAAAAGAATAAAAATAGAAAAAAATGAAAAGAGGGTATAAAAAAATAATAAAAGACAAAAAAAAGAAAAAAAAGAAAATATAAAACCCCATAAAAAATAAATTTAGTTTGAATCATATTGTATAATCATAATCAAACTTTTTGAATTTATGTTGATAGGTTACAGAATAAATTTGGTCAAACAGTTTAATCTTGGCCAAATTAGATAGGTTAGTGAATAAGTTTGGTCAAACAGTTTAATCTTGGCCAAATTAGTTAGGTTAGAGTAATAATTAATCCAACAGTCTAAGTTGGATTAATATGTTAGATGACTAGGTTAGTGCTTTTGTTTCAATAAAAGTTGAAAGGGATTGTCAAAACACCCTTTGTTTGAATAAATTTAGGTATTTTTACCTTAGGAAAAAGACCATGGTGTAAAAGTGGAAAAAGGTAATCTTAGCGCTACCCATTGTATATTTCTATCCTAAGTTTATAGAGGATAATTTTTTTTGTCATATAGTGACTATTTTCCACACAAGTTGTCAACGAAAGCATCCAACAACGCCCTGATCGACGGTCCTCAGTGCATTTCGGACCCCCCTGAACTTTCTGCCTTTAACGATGGGTGGGGGTCCGAAA
>JASDQU010102393.1:135814-160902 GCA_032191745.1 Picea mariana
CACATTGGAGTGAACAACATTCTCGTATAACTTATCTAACTTTGGCCACTCAAATCAAAGGATTCTCTCACTACATATATTTATCTCACAAGGCGAGAGTCGTTGAAGAAAGCAACAAATTGCTTCTTAATGAATTGACAACTTAAAAGGCACATGTTACAAGGTAATATACTAAAGATGATCTCTTCTTCTTTTAAATTTTTTTTTTTTCCTCGTATTAGGTTGCATACAATGCAATGCTTTATAATATTTTCAATTGCCACTTTTGTAATATGTTAAAAAAAAATTGTATTCTTCTTTCTTTTTTCCCTTTTCTAGTTCATTCCCCCCTATTTTCTAGTTAATAGTGTATCATTAGGAAATAAACACTGGGTAACATCACCTTGACATTTCCTAAAACAAAATAGCATCTCACAAAATGGCATCTCTTGGGTCCAATTGAAAAATATTATAGATAATATTATTAAGTAGATAATCATAATATAATTAAGTAGATAATCAACCAATTATTAGCATATGTATCTTGAATGATAAAATGCAAAGAGGATACAACATAATAACACATCATAACTTATTAATATAAAAACCATCATAACACTTCTAAAATTTTCAAATGTACACATTTAATTAGACAATGTTTCATCATGTCTAGAAGCACATAATTGTCACTCATGCCAAAAGTACAAAATGGAAACTAGGGCCCAAAGTGCTACAAAATCCACACGGTGGAAATGACAAATGGAGGCAGTCATTGTTTTCCACCACCCTTAGCACTGCTAGAGTCATAGATCCAAAAGTGATTTTTCTGCTCTTTGTGCTTGAGAAACCTCGAGGTTTCCATTGCTGAGGATTGTTATGCATTTCTATATTGGAAACAAAACACCAATTTATAGATTACGTCTTAGAATTTCAAACATCAACAAACTTAAAATTTCACAATTCAATATAACAAAAACTCACCACAAATATGAAAACTCTCGTATGTGATGTCTTCCTCCTAGAACCAAACCTATCTATAATTCCTCCCTACAAAAATGTGATGTCCTCCTCTTGGACCCAAACCTCTCTAAATGCCTCCCTACAAAATTTGCAAGCGATCAATATGGATTAGAGAATACAATACAAACAAGAGAATACAATACACTACATGATAAATATGGATTAGAGAATACAATAAAAATAAGATCCATGAGACCACAATGCCCCATGCCTTTTAAGCATAATATGATGAGACAACAGGTCAAGTTGGAAAAGAATATAAAAAAAAAGTGAACTGACAACTACTTTCTAGTCTATGTGTAACATACCCACTTATGAAATATAAATAAAAAAATTGTAATTTCCAGCGTGTATATTAATCAAACGATAGTCATACAATATCCAAAGGTAAACATCATTTTTGTTTCATACTTAACTAGCAATAAATTATAGATAACATATTTTACCCAAATAAGTTTTCGAATAAGTATGATAATCAATAATATGCTATCTATCTTCAACAAGAATACAAGTTGTAAATTAAATGTCATAAACTACCTGACAAACAAAACTCCAAACCACCAGTTCCTTTGTATAACACCCCTTGACAATAAAAAAAAGAACAACCTACACTTTGTTAAATAAAAGGAAATACAACACACACTATCACAACCAGCCAAAAAGGGTACTCTATATCTCTTATAACAGTTTTTGTATGCATAACTGAATGTTCATGATCAAAATTTCATTCAAGTTTGGATGTAAAATCTTCATAAATTTTCATACTTCTACTTGCTAGAAAAGAGGGCATTACATGAAAAATTGTGAGCATGCATCCCAAGGAAATATGGTCTCAAGGTTTTAATTGATGTTGAACTATTTTAAACAAATGAACATTCTTATGGAAACAAGGAAGATAAATAAAAATTACTTAAAGACATTGATGCAAAAGTGAAAATCAATGATGAACTTTATACAAGATGACTATTAGCATATATGCAATGTACAAAATTGGAAAAAGTCCATTAACATTAAGAGACATAAAATAACATTGGCATATGTGAAGTGACGACATAAAGAACATTGGATGCCAATATGTTTAACACATATCCATGGTATTTAAGTAATGTCTAAGAAGTTTAGCCATATACAATATTTATTTGTGGGAAATTAACTAGCTATTACACATCCAAAAGAGGATCGAGCTTCATTTCACTAGTCACCAAACTGAAAGGAGTTAAAGAAAATAGATCTCAAAGAAGGTAGGAAGAGGACACATAGTCATAAGTGGAAAGGAAAGAAGAAAATAAGAAAATGAGAGAACCTTCACTCAAGAAATGGAAAGGTAATGAGTTGGGAGTTCTCAAAATGTAATGAGAGAATATATTCATGCTACCACATGCAACATGAAGGTGAGTATGGAATATATACCTAACATGCATGCAAGTAACAAGGAGATAAAGGAGGGAGTGGATTTTCGACTCAGTCTTAGGTAAAAAATGAGAAACCCTATGGTAAGAAAAGAAAGGATAAAAGTTAGGGCCGATAGAGTTTTATATATTTATTATGTTAACGCATAGATATAAATTATTAAGCTACATCATATAGGTTTGATATGAGATTTTACCAATAAATTATCAAAGGAAATTAAACTAACAATACATGGTTAATTTACTAGAGATTCATTTGGTGAACTAGAAACTGATGTTGAAAAAGAAAAAGAGAAGTATGGAAGGAAGTATCCTAGAATTCATTGTTGTATGTGTATAAACTACATGGGATGAAGAAGAGAGTTGTGATGGATCTCTAAGGGTGATCCACATTTGGAATGGACTTGCACAAGTAACTCAACTTATATACCATATAAAAATTATACATGATTTCCAATTCAAAGAAATATATTATATACAAATACACTAGCTTGAATAACATAAAAGTATATCATCTTAAACGCTGAGTAGAGAGACCTATGTTCCCTTAAGAGTGATGATTAATCCCTTTCGCTAGTTCTGATGGAATGTCCCTTAAGGTTGTAGGGTTGAGCCATCCAAGGTATGAATAGAGAAATCATAATTCCCTAGGATTAATCACAAGCATTAAATGTTGGATCCAAGCTAATCAAAAGCGGTACCTATGACTACTATTTCTACAAAAACTGCATTTAAGTTGGAAATAAAATTAATACAAAACTAAGCAAAATAATAAATGTTTAGTATTTCTACAAAATTGCATTTAAGATGGAAATAAAATTAATAGAAACTGGGAAAAAAAAAGTTTGTTATTTCTACAAAACAAGAAATGTCTTCTATTTCTACAAAACTAACCTAAAGTGAAGAAGCATTGTTTGAAAACGAAACTAACCTATGAAGAGATTAAAGGAAAACTGACAAGTTATGAAATCATATATGATTGAAAATGGGCAACCCAATGATAAAAAAAGTCCCTCATCTATAGTGAAGAAGAGGTGTTAAGCGTTTTTTAGTTAGAGCACAAGTGTTTTAATACCTAACAACAACAACAAAACAATGCCTGATTAAATACAAGAACATCTACTTGTTGGATTTAGCTAAGAAAATTTTCCCTCCACACAAGCACCGCAACAAATAAAAACAAAATTCTAAGTATTTTAAATATCGTGACACGCATGGAAGAACTGAAGTCTAGAATGAAAAATGTTGATATGCCTCAAGCTACTCCATATGGTGTCAACAAATTTAACTTTTTTGATGCTATGGAGTTTTTGGCATTTGATGCACTTGATAATTATTAGAACATTTTTGTAGTCTATGGAAAAGAGCGAGGGATCCCTTTGGCTCCTTGGAGGTTTACATTATGCCCAAAGGAGGAGGGTGTTTAGGTCTTATTGATGTTTCTACAAAAGGATGTATTATTGATGCTAAGTGGGTGGTGAGATGTATTGAAGGCTCTATGACTTGGAAGGATCTCCACTTGAATGGACCATATATTCTCAAAAATATGCTTCTACATCAATATGAGGTGCAACATTATAGAAGATGACATGAATTATGCAAATATTTTACATTGGGTGTATGGGCACAAACAAAGCACCAATATGATAATACTGAGCTAGAAATTTATGTAGTTGTCAATTTAGATTTAATGATTTTAAACTTCTTATCTTATCACATACTTTTGTGATCCATATTTATAAATGGAATGAAATAAAATAAATATGTATAAATAATAAACACAAAGAGATACAATAAAAATTGACTTCTATTAATAAAGAGAACATCCTCAAACTATAAAATGTAGAATAAAACAAACTTGCTTGAATGGTGGCATCTTATCTATGAGAAGAGATGTGAAAACTACTCTCATTCACAAGAAGATGAGTAAAATGAGGCTTCAAAGGAATTTTTAACATAAAAAATAAATGAGAAAATCCTAAACATCCAAAAACCTAACCCTGGGAGATGAAATGCCAAAAGATTTGTGGGCCCCGATGGGGGTAGTTGACACGTCAACTTCCCGAGGGTGTAACTTTTGCATATGATCTTTGTTTGGGGTGATCGATACATCGTTGGAAAGGTATAGATGAGGAGTACACATTACATTTGGAATAAAATATTTCTATAACAATATGTTGGGTGATTTCGAGCAAAAAAAAACATCGTTTAGGGCCTCAAAACAACCCCGAAAGTTTGGGACCCGAAAAAATGTAAAAAACTACCAAAATGGAAAATTGTTCTTTGAGCTAGTGGAATAGGTGGGTGGCCACCAATATCCACCTGGATCAGTCCTCTCTTCTTAGGAATAAATGGTATCCATCCCATTGAGCGCCCCCATAAGATGGGATAACTTCTATTGAACTTGGCCCCAAGTGAGCCACTTGCCTTGGTGCAGGAGCTTCCCTTCTTTGACAACCTGATAAAGATGGATCTTATGTTGGTGCATGCTCTTAATATGAGTATCCGTGATATGATCAATGGATTCATGTTCCATGAAGTCAGGCTTGAGCTCTATCAATATCAACTACTCTACGATATTTGATGTGTCCAATAATGGTGGGAAGTATGGCCAAAGGAGGTCCACATTGAACACTAGGTGCATGCCAAGGAAGGAGGGAATACTTAGATCAAAATCATTGTCACCCACAACCTTGTTGATGGTGTAAGGTCCATAGTGAAGGGGATGAAGCTTCTGATGGGGCCCTATAAGGTGCTCTTTCTGCAAATGCAACCAGACCTTGTCTCCCACCTGAAACATGTGTGGCACCCGATGTTGATCATGGTGTTGCTTGTAGTTAGCATTGGATTTCTGCAAAATGTCATGATCCTGTTAGCGTATGTGATGAATCCATTCAATGAAATTGGTTTCTTTGTCGACCTTAGACTAAACATGGGACGATTGTGCTTATTTGGTCGCAAGGGGCATTACCACATCAATGGGACCCATTGGCTGAAATCCCAACCCCACATAAAAGGGGTTGTGGTCGATCGAGCTATGGAGAGATCTATTGTAGTTGTATTGAACATAGGGGAGACTCTCATCCCATGTGCATGGATTCTTGGAGTTGTACATGAAAAATATATGAATGATCATCCGATTGACGACCTCTATCTAGCCATTAGTTTAGGGGTGGAAGGAAGTGGATTTGGTGAGCTTGGTGTCCAACATTGACCAGAGGCTCGAACAAAATATGTTGAGGAACCTAATGTTCTTATTTGATATGATGGTATGTGGTATCCCAAAATGTACCCACACGCGTTTGAAGAAAATCTTGGTAGTGGCCTTCGTTGTAATACTCTTCTTGCAGGCTGTCAGAATGGCCATCTTAGAAAATTGATCAACCACCAAAAATACATAGTCATTGCCTTATTTGGTTAAAGGAAGGCCAAACATGTATTCCATATAGATGGATTCCCAGGTATTGTCGCGAGTAGGTAGAGGGGTGTACAGGCCTTGCTTCTTAGTCACTGGTTTGGAAATTACACATGCAACACAAGACCTAATATACTTATTGACATCCTGTCGAAGTTTCATCCAATAGAAATGATTTTCTAGTATGGCCATCGTATTTTCCATGCCAAAACGTCCTACCATACAAATGTAGTGAGCTTCCAAAATAGCTTCACACGCTCACTTGAAGGAACATAGAGGTGGCCCAGATGGCATAACAGTTCATCCTAAAGGTGAAATTCAGTGACAATCACGCTTGTGCCTAGTAGCTGGTACATGGTAGTGAAGTTAGGATCGATCTTGTAGAGTTGAGGGCACTCAGAGGCCTCATGTCCACATGAGTGGAGCACCATGGTTAGGGTGAAAATTGGAGGTTGACTAAGGCAGTCAATGACACGATTGGTGCTCACTGTCTTATATTTGATGTTGAGATGGAAATGTTGCAAGTAAGTGGACCACTTTTGATGGCAGTCATTCTGCAATTTTCCTTATGTCTGTATGAATTGTAGAGGCTTGTGATCAATGTCGATGACTATCTCCTTCCCAAGAATGTAATTCTTCCATTGGCGACAAGATTTTACAATGGAGTGAATTTCTTTGTCATAGGTGGGGTAATTACAAATGACATATAATAGTGTCTCACTATGATATACCACTGGGTGACCATGTTGAGTGAGAACTATGCCCACAACATAGTTTGAAGTATCGGTATCAATCTCGAAAGGTTGTTGCAGATTAGGTAAGGAGAGTACTGCGGCTGAGCATAAGCGATGATTTATATTATTGAATGATTGCTGTTGTGACTTCCCCCACATGAAAATTTCCTTTCCACCACGCTTGGTCACTTGGCTAAGGGACCATGCAATATGGGAGAATCCCAACACAAAATTGTGATAGAAGTTGGCAAGTCCTAAGAAAATCCAAAGTTCGGTCAATGTGTTTGAGGCTGGACAGTCACGAATGACATGGATATTGGATGGATCTACATGCACACCATGATCATCAACAATGTAGCCTAGGTATCAGACCCTGTTCACGATGAATGAGCATTTTTCCAAGTTATCATATAGCTTGTGTTTCCRTAGAGTGTGAAGGACCYGTTGAATATGCTGCAAGTGTTCTTCCCAAGTCTTGGTGAAGATGAGGATGTCATCCAGATATACCACCAAAAAATAATTGGTGAAGGGTCACAATATATCATCTACAAACCTTATGGAAGTTGTTGAAACATTTGTTAAACCAAAGAGCATGACTAGCCATTCAAAAAGACCTTCTTTGGACTTGAAAGAAGTCTTCCATACATCAATATTTTCTATTGGGACCTCATGGTATTCAGATTTTAGATCAATCTTACTGAAGTACTTGGCCCCCTTGAGTTGGTCAATAAGGTCGTCAATTCAGGGAATTGGGTGCCAATTTCTAACTATGATTTTGTTTAGGGCCTTGTAGTTAATACAAAGTCTCCAGGTCTCATATTTCTTCTGCATGAGTACAATTGGGATGTCGCAAGGTGAGGATCTGGGTCAGATGTGACGCTTTTGAGGTAACTCTTGGATATGGCACTTTATTTTCTCATTTTCCATCAGAGAGCGATGATATACTGTCCCATTGGGTAACGATGCATTGAGGGTTAGACTGATTGAATGCTTGACCTGACAATACAACAATACCCCGGTGGGTGAGGAGAATATTTCTTTGTATTATTCCATGAAATTTTCCACCTACTTATGTTGCGTAGAGAGGCCCTGTGTAGAAGCTATGGATGTGGTGAAAATTTTTTGTTCACTTTGAGAGCGAATCATGAAGAAGAAAAATTTCCCAGTCCTAGAAATGACCTTCCTGTATTGATTGGCAGAGATCAAAGAAATGGTGGTAGGTGGAGATACTTTTGGCATCCTGTAAAATTGTCTACCCAAAGTAATAATAACAATACGAGGTCTAAACTCATAAAAAACATGATGTTTCAACAAGTATGGTTGGCCTAAAAGAACATCAAAAACTTCAAAGGGGGGAATATCACACAATACCTCATCCTTGAAGGGCTTGATGTCGTAGGGAAGGCGACATTGTTGGCTAATGAAAATATCTCTCCCTTGTTGGAGCCACCTGATGGTGTAGGGCTGCGGGTGTGGTGTTGTTGGCAGGTCCAAACTCTTGACGACCTCTATTGAGATTAGGTTCTTTTGGCTTTAGCTATTGACAATGAAGTGAACTGGAGTACCCTTCACCCACATCTACGAGTGAAAAAGGAACTCACCTTCCTCAGGTTCTTCTGGTTCACTTGGATGGACCTTAGTGGTAGAGACAGTGGCACTGGGTTCTACATCAATGATCTTATTCCCCTTGTTCGGATCTAATTTAGATTCGGAACCTACCTCTGACTTTGAGGCTTTCAGCTCGACCACTATCGACTACTTCAAGCAACACTCATCGATGTTATGCTAGGGGATTTTATGGAATTCACACCACTTCTCAATGTATTTCTTCATCTTCTCATTGCCCTTCTTTTTTTACGGCTTGGAATGGTTGTCTTGAGGGGGTCCATCCTTGATCTATCCTTTGTTTTGTGGGTTGGGGATGCCTTTTCCCTGTTTTTTCCATGAGGAATTTGCAGATCCAAACTCCCACTTCTTCTGTTTAAATTTCTGCTTGATTTTGGCAACATATCGATAAGCCATCCCCGATGATGAGATGTCCAAATTCATTTCTATTTGGATGTATCTATGTAGACTACCATGGTACTTGAGCACCATATTCCATTCAAAGTCTTTGATACCCAACTTGGTGCATAGGGTATGGAATATATTTGTGAACTCTCGTACTGTTTGGTCCCTTTCTTGTTGTAGTGTGGTCCATCTCGTGTACTAGTCATTGTATCTTCCAAAAGGGTAGTATTATTCCTTAATAACATCACTAAAAGAATCCCAAATGGGTGCGGCCAAAAATATTGTATATTCTTCAGTGGCCCTTTGCTCACACTAAGTATCCCACCAATCGTTGACATGGGGGACAACCTTAAGGAGTGCAATGGTAATATTTCTCTATCTAAAAAATGATGTGTTAGCACTAGAAGTCACCTCTAGATTGCATCGAAGGTAAGCCCAATACCCATCAGTTTATATGTCACAATGAATAAATTTAAAGGGGGTCGAATGGGTGTAGAATCAAGATAATATTGTTCTAACTCAGAAAATTGGACGAGCATGCACAAGCAGGTGAGGTATTAATTAACTTCAGTCAGTAAATTGAGCTTAAGTATGAGCAGAGGGAATACTTAGCGAGAAGGATGAATGAGACTACTATAGGCATCATGCCTTCCAGCAGCTCGAAGAGGAAAAACTCAATACTCAAGAGAAATCTTGAGATCAAGATTCATACACTGAAATATGGTGCAAGCAACACAGTTACAACAACATGATGATCAAACCTTCATCACCCTACAATTGCAACAACTCAAATGGATCTTCCATGCCTGATCCATCCAATGTAAGAGGGAAAAGACAACACAGGAAATTGATTAAAATTGGTCGCGATGCCACTGTGATCAAACCTACATCACAACAACATAACTACCCTCGACTGGATCATCCATGCTCGAGTGTTCTAACACAAATGTTACAAAGAAATGGAAAGCAAGTTGACTTTCATTAAACAAGAAGTCCCAAATACAGATACATAACCGGAAGAACCAGAGCTTCCTTAAAAATTTACAATGCGGGAGCCTAGCTCAACCATCGACCATAACAAAATATCAAAACTGCATACATATACTCAGAATTGCTGCAACCACTAGGAGTGTGATCGGACCACCACATTAACGTTTTCACTCGACGCCTGCTCTATCAGATTGTGCGAGCCTCCTCATGTCAGATGCGAGCCAGGCATAATTATGTGCTTTATAGGAAAATCTATCCATAATTGACAATCTGCCTTTACGACCACTCTCTGCATGTTTTCCATTTATGGGGTGAGACGAGGTCTCAACCACCACCTCACTTTCATGAACTGTCTGCATTGGGATCAGGATGGGTCGCACTCTAAACTTCACTATCTGGAGCTTTACTGGATGCTTGCAGGGAGGAATTGGCAGGCAGACCTAGACATTGATGATAGGGAGTTGACGAGATGACTGGGACTGCATGGGTGCCAAAATGTCATATCATCGTTTGAATTGGGATAAAAACATTTGATGGGTTTTTTGAGCCCTCTTCTTTCTTTTTTTCTTCGCCAGAATGCCACTTCCTAGGGAAAACACCCCCCCGATCAATAATGTGTGTTAACATTAGGATCCATGGGGGATGGTACACTCCCTGTGAGCTACCAAGAACCTGTATCTTTAGTCGCCTTACTGCTAGGTTGTGGAGTCGAGCTCAAAACATCATGCTGAGGAAATACAGGCCGACAAACACACTATTCTGAAAACGAAAGAAAAACAAATGGGCTCCAGAAGGAGCTTATTTATGTACATCCATAGACTAATTGATTTTATAGAGTGCTAGGTGAAAGAAAACTTCCACCATAGCCATTCAAGTAGCTTCCTAACTGGAAGATCTTTTATTTTGTCAGCGATCAACAATAGACGATGCAATCGTGAAAGCAGAACGATTACATCCTTCGGCTTTCCTTCCAATGCTGAAGTCAAGATAAAGTTGGGCAGCTTCAAAACATGAAGGAAATGTAGCTCCATGCAATCTTTTACTAGTTCATAGGACAGGTGACAAAATCCACTGGGCTGGTGACATAAAACATGCTTTGTCTTGCCTCGGTTCATGCCAGGTTGAATGTCTCTCGCAAGTGCAGGTGGGTGAAAGGTTGATGCAGGCTGACTGATCCCAGGTGGTGGCTACTCACTGACATGCTCTAGGCAGGCTATAAACTTCACCTTCAACTGCTCCTCTTCTTCTTCATTGGGATATTCATCAAAATTTGGCTTCTCTTGGTCAGTATTTGAAATCGCTTCTTCATCATAAGCAGGGCTGCCAAAAACATTCATTTCAAGGACCAAAATATCCTCTGCATATCCTTCATAATAGAAGCAAGCATGATCTGCCTCCAATTTTTCCATTCTTGCAGAAAGTGATTTTACCAGATTTATCAACTCCTCCGAGGTATACCCCTCATCCTCACAACTTTCATTAGAACCAACCATATCTTGATCATTGTCTTCATATTCCTCACAACAATTATGACAAATAAACTCGGAGGAATAAACATTTTGACAGTGCCTATTGAAAGCTGCATGAAACTCTCTCAGGGAGAAGATGCTAGTAGGGGGCAAGGATCGATATCACTCATGAGCATCCTCGTCTAATGATAACATGAACATCTTCATTAATACATCCTCATGATGTATCTCCTAGTGATGCACGAGTTCATGAAACTCACGAAGATGCTCGACAGGGTTGTCCTCTTTATGCTCTCTAAATATGGGAAAATAATCACCCCATTCATCCATAGTAGGGACAATATTAGGAAAACCAGGAACAAAAGAAAAATTGAAGGGAGAAAACCTTTGAGCCAAGATTTTGTCCATTTTGAACCAGTGGAGTCGCCAATCGATTCTTCAACCATGGAGTCGCTAGGTGAATGATGTGCATAATGAGTGTGTTTGGTCTTTGTTGACCATCAAAGACTAGATCTGATCATTTTGTTCTCCCAAAGAGATTTAGGTGTAGCTAGAAGCAACCACACTGAAACAGTGGATTCTCCAGGTGAAAGCGCAATATTCAAAGGTTCTTATATCTGATGAACCTTCAAAATTAGAAGCTCATTGTCGTTCTCCCAAGGAAGATATCTTCACTTTCGTCCCCAGCAGCGACACCATAAATGTTAGCACTAGAAGTCACCTCCGAATTGCATCGAAGGTAATCCCAGTACCGATCAGTTTATATGTCACAATGAATAAATTTAAAGGGGGTCGAATGGGTGCAGACTCAAGATAATATCGTTCTAACTCAGAAAACTGGACCAGCATGCACAAGCACGTGAGGTCTTGATTAAATTCAGTCAGTAAGTTGAGATTAAGTATGAGCAGATGGAATACTTAGCAAGAAGGATGAACGAGACTACTACGGGCATCATGCATTCCAACAGCTCAAAGAGGAAAAACTCAATACTCAAGAGAAATCTTGAGATCAATATTCAGACACTAAAATATGGTGCAAGCAACACAGTTATAGTAGTAGGATGATCAAACATTCATCACCCTGCAACTGCAATAGCTTGATTGGATCTTCCATTCCCGAGCCATCCAATGTAAGAGGGAAAAGACAACACATGAAATTGATTAGATCTGGTCGCGATGCCACTGTGATCAAACCTACATCACAACAAAATAACTACCCTTGACTGGATCATCCATGCTTGAGTGTTCTAACACAACTGTTATAGAGAAATGGAAAGGAAGATGACTTTCATTAAATAATAAGTCTCAAATACAGATACATAACCAGAAGAACCAAAGCTTCCTTAAAACTTTACAATGCGGGAGCCTAGCTCAACCATCGACCATAAAAAAATATCAAAACTACATACATATACTCAGAATTGATGCAACCACCAGGAGCGTGATCAGACCATCGCATTAACATTTTCAGTCGATGTCTGCTCTGTCAGATTGTGCAGGCCTCCTCATGTCAGATGCGAGCCAGGCGCATTTATGAGCTTTACAGGAAAATCTTTCCATAATTGACAGTCTGCCTTTACGACATCTCTCTACATGTTTTCCATTTATTGGGTGAGACGAGGTCTCAACTGCCGCCTCACTTTCATGAACTGTTTGCATCAGGATCAGGACGGGCTGCACTATGAACTTCACCATTTGGATCTTTGTTGGATGCTTGAAGGGAGGACTTGGTAGGCAGGCATGGACGCTGATGATAGGGAGCTGACGAGATGACTAGGAATGCGTGGGCATCAAAATTTCATATCATCGCCCGACTTAGAATAAAAACATTTGGTGGGTTTTTTGAGCCCTCTTCATTTATTTTTTCTTCCCCAGAATGCCACTTCTTAGGGAAAAAAACCCCCCGATCAATAATGTGTGCTAACATGATGGACTGAAAAATACCCTTCTAGTAGATTCAACCATTTATCTAGGGAATCTGGGGTGGTGCGTCCAAAGTGGCCAATTGACTAAGATGCATCGGTTTTTGGCAACCTTCGAAGGATTTGTGCAAAATTATCCATCATCTCGTTCCTCTGTCGTGCGAGGGATTTCTTGAGAAATAGTTTTAAAATATCTCTTGCTCCCCCGTTTGTATTTTATTCCACCATCGAAGGTTGTCGGGCTTGGCGAGGACAGTCTTGCAAGGGCTCAAATACTTTGAGTCCCAACTCCTTCTACCCTAACCTTGTTGGGGACATGCACAGAGAAACAAATAAAGAGAAGACTACTCTGATACCACTGCTCCTTATTTATAAATGGAATGAAATGAAATACAAATGTATAAAAAAGAAACAAATAGAGATACAATAAAACTTGAATTCTATTAATAAAGAGAACATGTTGAATATGTAAAATGCATAATGAAAAAAACTTGCTTGAATGGTGGCATCTTATCTCTAAGAAGAGATGTGAAAACTACGCTCATTCACAAGAACATGATTACAATGAGTCTCCAAAGGATTTTTTAACATAAAAAATAAATGGGAAAACCCTAAACATCCAAAAACCTAACCCTGAGAGATGAAACGCCAAAAGGTTTGTGGGCCCCAATGGGGGTAGTTGATACATCAACTTCCCAAGGGTGTAACTTTTGCATACGATCTCCATTTGGGATGCTCGATACACCATTGGAAAGGTCTATCCAAGGAGTACACATTCCATTCAACCTAGCATATGAATCCAACTATATATGTTAGGAATTTCCAAAAAAAAAAACATCATTTATGGCATCAAAACGACCCTCGAAGTTTGGGACCCGAAAAACTGTAAAAAACTACCAAAATTGAAAACTGTTCTTTGAGCCAGTGGAATAGGTGGGTGGCCACCGATATCCACCTGAATAAATTTTTCATCAAATTTGATTATAAGGAACTCAAAGGGTTCCTAATCAATAATATTAACCCAACACTTAACAAGCATGGAAAGCTTATGTGATTTCAAAGTTTCATAAAAACATTTGATATGGAATTAAGCATAACCGAGAAAATGATATTTCTCTTATCAATCAATGGATATGATCTTTGATATCCTATTCCATAATGCATAAAGGTGAATTCTCTCATTCAAAATATGAATTAGAGTGCTCAACACTAAAAACTTTGTGGGTTCGTCTTCTAAGAATGATTAGACGAATGCCATATCCCATTATCCAATAAATATAGTTTAGGTGTGACTGAGAATACTGCACCACCAGAGCCATGATAGGAATTAGCTAAGCAAATCACCCAATAACCTACTATCATTAACAATATCATGTAATGGCACCAAGGTAAAAGTGAGTCTACGATTTCTATCAAGCATGGGTTGTAACAAAACACATTTGTCTATTTGCAGAAGACTATGGGCATATCGTGATTTTAACAAATTCCCACCTAGTTAGAGACATTTATTTCAAACTTACTGACTTAGGAATACCATGTCGGTGGTGGTAATTTTTAATCCACCGTATGGCTAAAAATGATGTAATACACATCCCCTAGATCCGCCCAAGCCAACATATGAGAAACTACCAAAACCTCTACGTGGAGACCATTAGTTTGTATTCATCCTCATATTAGTTCTGTGAATTGTGGTTGATTAGTGATTACTGTTAAATTATCAAGCTTGATATAATATGCAGACTATTTCTTTAAATTATTCAACACTTTGATTCCAACTTAATATATTTCAACAATACATAACTATGTATATCCAAAATCATAAACATGAACAATACCCTAGGGAAACCCTATACAGGGAGAAAAACCCCAACAAACAATCTCCTTTTAATGAAAAGTTAATGTATGATTACTTACAAACATTCCACCATGAAATTATGCTCTTAAATGAGCTTGCTAATATGACTTTGACCTGACTGTATGACCTGTAGGTACAACAACACCTTGTTGTCCTTTCTCTGTTGAAATATACCAACACTTTTACAAGATGCTTGTTGTCCTTTTTTGTTGTCCAAAACCAACACTGATGTAGGAGTTTGTTGTCCTTTTTTGGGACGATATACACCAACACTGTAGGTGTACTTTTCTGCCCTCTAACAGATAGATATACAACCTTCTTCCTCTGATATATATGCTTCCTTCTTATCCTGATATATCAACACTCACAACCTTCTACTCTTTCTTCCTCACACTGTATAACACATTTATTAGAATGAGGGTCGACCTCTGCTTATAAAGGTGTGGAGAGGAGAAGGAGAAGGATCGAAAATAGAAACTTGTTTGCATGCTTCGACTTCATATTGAAAAGATTTTGGACAAGAGACTTCACTTAGTTCGAATTTAGAACTAGACTTGAGACTTCAGTTACAACTCGCCCTTGACTTGGAAATGCATGTGAACTAACTCAACATGAACATCATGCATGCATGCAATATGCAACTATGCAACTTTATGCATATATGCAACTTATGCAACTTTATGCAACTTTATGCAACTCAAATTTTACAATTTCAGTTTAACAACTCATTAAACTTGACTCTTTTACATGGAAATTTGATTTTCTTCATGGTGAATGGTGTTACATGTGCCAACACACTAGATCAATACATTTACATAATTTGCAATATTAGGAAGACTTTTTGTTTCTAGCTCATTGGAATTTTATGTTCAACCTAACTTTTTCTATATGCCTTGAATTTTTCTCATGGCTCACAAGGCTTGACTAAGTTCACAGAGGTTGTATGTTCCCCCTAACTTTTTCATTAGTCTGTCTATCCTCACAAAGATTGTACATTCCCCCTGACTTTTGCACTAGACTGTCTATGCTCAAAGAGGTTGTACGTTCCCCCTGAATTTTGCATTAGACTTACATCTTGACTCACAAGATCATATAGAATCTAGTTCATCCTGACTTTTGGTTTGACTCACAAAGGTTGTAAGTTCCCTCTGGCTTTTTTCAATACCTCAAAAGACTAGTTGATTCTCCAAATCTCCTTGGCTAGCCTCAGGGTGGCCCATATGGCCTCTCATTGGAGAATGAATGACGATGCTGCCAAATTTAACACTCCCTCTCATCGAGGGAGTCATTCATAGTCACACCAAGCTTGCCTCTCAGCTGCACAAACTGTCTCAATGGGAATGGATTGGTCGGGATATCAACTACCTGCTCGCTCGTGGCTATTAACTCTAGCTTTATATTTTTTCTCTGGACCAAGTATCAAATGTAGTGGTACTTCATATCAATATGTTTTGATCTATCGTGAAATAATGCATTCTCTGCCAGTTTTATGCAACTTTGATTATTACAGTGAACCATCGGCGTTTCAAGCTTGTTTCCAAACAACCTAGAAACCAATTTTCTAAGCCATACTTCTTCCTTTCTAACATCACTTGCTGCAATGTACTCATCCTCTATTGTACCCTGTGCAATGGATCCATGTTTCCTAATTGACCAAGATATCATAGTGGATCCTAAAATGAAGTAGCATCTGGAAGTACTCTTCCGGTCCATTGAGATTCCTTCCTAGTCAACATCTACATACCCATGCATAAATAAACCACCACTGGATGTGTATCTCAGACCAGAGGTAATGGTCTCTCTAAGATATCTCAATATGTGCTTTGATGCCACCCAGTGTCTTGGTTCATCCATGAACTGACTCATTGCAATCACTGCATAGCATATATTTGGCCTGGTATGGATCATATACATCAATGATCCAATCAACTTCCTATACATGGTAGGATCCACCAAATCTGAACATGTATCTGAATAATTCATCTTCCTCGGGTTGGTAATCATCGGAGTAGACATAGATTTACAATCCATCATACCAAACCTCTTTAACACATCCACTATGTATTTTCCTTGTGCCAGAAATATCTCACCCTGTCTTTGCCACACTTCCAACCCTAGGAAGTAATGCATCAATCCTAAGTCTTTCATCTCAAATTATGATATTAGATCCCTATTACACCAGGCTATTAGCCCTTCATCTCTTTTCAGAAATAGATCATCAACATACAAGATTAGTATAACAGGTTGGTTCCCTCTTACCTTGAAGTACATATTCACATCAACATCACTTTTCTAAAAGCCCGGTATTTTAAGAAATCCATCAATCCTGTCATACCAAACTCTGGGAGCCTGCTTAAGACCATACAAGGCCTCCCTTAGCTTGCATACATGAGTGTATTTGTTATGTAGAACAAAACCATCTCGTTGTTCCACAAATACCTCATGTTCAATATTTCCATTCAAGAATTTTGTTTTTACATCCATCTGATGTAACTTCCAACCAAGAACTGAAGTTAATGCAATAATAAATCAAATGGAGGTATACCTAGCTACAGGGTAAAAAGTATCATCGTAGTCAATTCCTTCTTTTTGAGTGAAGCCTCTGGCTAAAAATCTTGCTTTGAAATTTTCCACACTCCCATCAACTGCATTTTTGATCTTATAGATCCATTTGGATGGGACCATATTTATCCTTTGTCCTCGACACAATGTACTAGACATTGTTCTTTAGAATAAACATGTATTCCTCAAGCATGGCATCCTTACATAATTGTAATTTATCTACTTCTTCAAATGAAGACGGTTTGATATCACTGATGCTTCTCATTAGTGCAACATAGCCTCCAAACATGTGAGGCCTCTTACTTTCCCTAAAAGTTCCTTTGGGAGAAACTATCTTTTCTTCTTCCTACATTGTTTCTTTAAGCTGTCTTGACTTCCTTTTGGATGGAGGTTCTTCAAGAAGTATTTCCAACTCTTCAAAAGGTTCTAAGGGCTCATCACTTATCCCTTCATGAGGTTCCTCCCTCTGATCATCTGACTCTTCAGTTTCAGAAGAGGGTGAAGATGGTTGAAATACTTATGAATCCCGTTGAATCTTTCTGGATTTATTGAATGCGAATTCCTCATGGAAAGTCACATCCCTAATTACCTCTATCCTCCTATGACCTGGTACATATATCCTATAAGCCTTGGAGTTCTCACTGTACCCCACAAAAACCCCTTTCTTTCCCAAGGGTTCCATCTTTGTCTTCTTTTTCTTAGGGACATGAATATATACTAGACACCCAAATATCCTTAGATGACATACTTCAGGTTTGATCCCTGAGAAGACCTATTTAGAAGTCTTTTCCTTCAAGATAACATGTGGACACATGTTATAAATATACATGGTAGTAGAGGTAGATTCTACTCATAAATAATTTGGCATATCCTGTTCAAACATCATGACTTTTGTTGCCTCACAAATTGTCCTATTTTTCCTCTCAGCAACACCATTTTGCTGAGGGTTATATGACATGATCAACTGCTTCTTGATTCCCACTTCCTTACATAAATCCTCAAACTAGAGAGATTCAAGCTCTCCTCCATTGTCTGTTCTAAGGGTTCTGATGTGTTTCAATATATTATTTTCAATAAAGGTTTTATACTCTTTGAACTTATCAAATGTGTCACTTTTTGCTTTAAGGAAATAGATCCAACATTTTCTTGAGTAATCATCAATGAAAATGACATAATACAAACAACCACTGAATGAGGTAGATGACATGGGACCACATACATCAGAATGAACCATATCTAAGATGACCTGAGCTCTGATGTCATTGTTGGGAAATGGTTTATTTATATTTTTACCTAGCATGCATTCTTTACAAATTTCATTTTTACTAAGAGAAATAGAGGGCATGCCTCATACCATATTCTGTAGATATGGAAGTGATTTGAAATGAATATGTCTAAGTCTTATGTGCCACAACTCACTGGATCTGGTCGCATAATGAGCTAATTCATGAAATGACTGTTCGGTCACAATGTACAATCCTCTTCTCCGAGTCCCAACAGGTTCTGTTGTACTCAAGTGGCTACCTTTATACCACATAAGTGCCTTCCTATCCTTGAATATCAATCAATATCCCTTGTCCTCAAGGGTTGCAACTGATAGTAGGTTCTTCCTGAGACCGGGAACATATAATACTTCATCAACATGAAGCATAGCCCTAGATTCCAATCTGAAGGAGATAGAGTCCACTCCCTCTATCTTGTAACATCTTTCATCCCCAAGATCAGCCTGCTTTGCAAAAGATTTTGTCTTGAAATATGAGAGGATCTCCTTGTACCATGTCATGTGCTTTTATGCACCACTATATACTAACCAATTTTTCGGCCCTATGATAACTGTACTGGATAAATAAGAAACCAAGTAATATTCTTTTCTATTTTCTCTTTCATTGGGAATTTTTTGATTTCTTTTGGATTCATCATCCTCAACAATTGAGGCATGATGTTTCCCTTTCCTTGGATTTTCCTTCCTATACCAACATTCTTTAGAAAAATGACCCAACTTATTGAAACTAAAGCATTTAATCTTAGATGTATCAATACTCTTTCCTTTGGATATACCTTTGGTGTTTGAATTCTTCTGAGAGCCTTTCTAGAAAGTGACTTTCTTCTTTCCCTTGAATCTTGATGCTAATGTTGAATGCTCTTCTTTGGTTGGCTCTCTCCTGGTAGCAATGTGATTCTTCTGTTGGAGGCAATCATGCCATAACATCTCAAGCGTGGGATGAATATCTCTCCCACTCACACTGGATAAGAAGGTCTCCCATGAAGAAGGAAGACCATCAAATATGGCCTGCACTAAGTCATCATTATCCACTGTGACACCTGTGACCAAAAGTTGATCTTTGATATGGGCTATCGTGGAACAAAAAGATGCTACTGATTCATCTTTCTCCATCTTCAAATACTTAAGCTTGTTCTTAAGTGTCCTCTTCTGACTTGGTGCCTGTTTCTCATACATATTTACCAATGTATCCATACAGTCCTTGGAAGCCATTAATGAAGTCATTGTTGGAATCATACTGTCTTTGACTGAGTCAAAGATAATTCACTTGGCCTTAGCTTGAATCTTCCTGAAGGATTCTCTCCTTGCATTAGAGTGGGTTCCTCCATTGTTGTGGTTACATACTTCCCAAGATCATACTCCTCCAAGATATTCATTATCTTGAGATTCCACACATTGAAGTTGGAAGCTCCTTCAAGCCTATCCTCAGCCATGTAAAAAATGGAGGATGTCATGGACCTCACGCTGGAAACTTGATCAAGCTCGCTTGGAACTGTGTGTACCTTCTGCTTCACTTCAACAAGTTGTTTCACACCCTAAGCTATGATACCATTTTAAATTACTGAGCTTGATATAATATGCAAATTATTTCTTTAAATTATTCAACACTTTGATTCCATCTTAATATATTTCAACAATACAAAAATATGTATGTCCACAAGCATAAACATGAACAACACATATACCTTGGGGAAACCCTATACATGGATAAAAACCCCAACAAATAATCTCCTTTTATTGCAAAGATAATGTATGATTACTTACAAACATTCCACCATGAAATTTTTCTCTTAAATGAGCTTGCCAATATGACTTTGACCTGAATGTATGACTTGTAGGTACATCAACACTTTGTTGTCCTTTCTCCGCTGAAATATACTAGCATTGTTACAAGCTGCTTGTTGTCCTTTTCTACTGTCTAGAACCAACACTGGTACATGAGTTTTCTTTCCTTTTCTGGGATGATATACACCAACACTGTAGGTGTACTTTGCTGCTTTCTAACAGATAGATATGCAACCTTCTTACTATGATATATACACTGCCTTCTTGTCCTGATATATCAACACTCACAAACTTCTACTCTTTCACCCTCACACTGTATAACACAATGATTAAAATGAGGGTCGACCTATGCTTATAAAGGCGTAGAGAGGAGAAGGAGAGGGATAAAAAATAGAAACTTGTTTGCATGCTTCAACTTCAACTTGAAATAGATCTTGGACAAGAGACTTCACTTAGTTCGAATTTAGAAGTAGACTTGAGACTTAAGTTACAACTCGCCCTTGACTTGGAAATGCATGCAAACTAACTCAACATGCACATGTCATGCATGCAATATGCAACTATAAAACTTTATGCAACTTTATGCAACTCGACTTTTACAACTTGACCTTTTACAATTTGAGTTTAAAAACTCATTAAACTTGACTCTTATACATGGAAATTCGAATTTCTTCATGGTGGATGGTTTTACACATGCCAACGTACTATATCAATACATTTACATCATTTGCAATATCAGGAAGATTGTTTGTTTCTAGCTCATAGGAATTTTATGTTCAACCTAACTTTTTCTAGATTCCTTGACTTTTGCTCATGGCTCACAAGGCTTGACTAGGCTCACAAAGGTTATACGTTCCCCTTGAATTTTGCACTAGTCTGTCTATGCTCATAGAGGTTGTACGTTCCCCCTAAAATTTGCACTAGATTGTCTATGCTCATAGAGGTTGTACGTCCCCTTGAATTTTGCATTATAATTACATCTTGACTCACAAATCATATAGCATCTCGTTCATCCTGACTTTTGGTTTGACTCATAGAGGTTGTATGTTCCCCTTAGATTTTGTCAATACCTCACAAGACTAGTTGATTTTCCAAATCTCCCTGGCTAGCCTCAGGGTGGCCCATATGGCCTCTCATTGGAGAATGACTGTCGATGCTACCAAATTTAACAATCACCTCCTCCTACAGATGGAATTATTGATATGCTTAGTTATAGTTTAGTGACAACACCTAAAAGTCATGATGATTCAAAGGTAGGCATGGTAAGTTGGTCAGTCATTGGTTGAAGGAGTCTAAGGTATGATCTATTTCTCACACTTATAGCATAAACATGGTGATATACTTATGCAATGTCCTTTCAATGTAACACTTTGATATGCGCTTGTTTAACTGATCCAACTTTGTCACTAATACCTTTGGAAAAAACTTTATCTATGCCTTTAGAGTAGATAACATCCTCTTCATTTACAAAGGAAAAATTTCCATCATCCAAGATAGATTTGCATTCTCTAAAATTTTGATCAAATAAATTTACAATGAAACTACTTCTAAAGTCTTATTTACCATTGTTGTAAAACAATCAAAGTAAACATAGTTACTACATTCTTCAACATAGCTCTAGTTTTCCTACCATTTATAACAAAACAAGAATGTTGATAATGCGTTTTAAAAGTGTGATATACCCATATTTAAAAAATATATAAAAAATTTGCTGAAATAAAATAAAATAACTGCTGCAAAAGCACTCCTCCAATAAAATAAAAGAAATCTGTTACTATTTCTGAAACTCATCATAGTTATAGATCATCCATAAAACCCAGAATTTAGGTTCAATCTCATTCAGGTTCAATCGTGCTGCACAATTTAGTTAATTATATGTATTAATTTTCCATTTGATATTAATTCCTTATTTACTAGATGGTATTCACATATGGAAGAGTTTATTGGCTTATAATCGTGGGGCACAGTTTAGTTAATTATATGTATTAATTTTCCATTTGATATTAATTCCTTATTTACTAGATGGTATTCACATATGGAATAAGTTATTGGCTTATGTATGAAAAGATATATTCAATTTAATTAATATTATATGAGACATTATATATATATAAGTTATAATCATTATAAATAATTATGTCGAAAAGCGTATTTAAGTTGAAATCATAAATTTTAATCTTATAGTTATTAATTGAAGATGCTAATATATTTTTAGTCGTCCTTCCAAATCAATAAATGAGATCTCATGTTTATAATTTTCTAGCATTTTTAAAAGGTTTTCGTTAACATGTTTACTTTTTAACTTTTATTTAATATGATTAAAAAATTACAGTATGACCATCTAATTACCACATTCAAATAATTAACAAAGTTACTTGAAATTACAAAATTATTTTACTATTAACTTTTTCTCATTTTACTGTATTAAATTACATTTCTACCACGTTACCTAATATTTTCTATTTTACAATATTACATTTAAAATTGTGCCATTTTCTCATTTTACAATATTACATTTAAAGTTGTGCCACTTTTTACTGCACAACTTTAAATTACCTTAATTACCTTTCTCTTCGACTGCTTGAGATCACTTATGTTCTTAATTACCTTTCTCTTCGACTGCTTGAGATCACTTATGTTCTTGGTACACCGCTCATTCAAATAACCTTGCGGGCTGGGGTGAAAGCGCCCTTCTCGGTTCATTCGGAGTGGGCAGCGAATAACATCCATCATTTGATCAATGCTACTGAATTTGATACAGGTTCTGCATTCACTCTGGCCTCTCGATCGACTCGAGTAATGGAGTGGCTCGAACGGACGGAAGAGTCCCTCCATGGATCGTTCTTAGGCGGGTCTCGATTCAGCCGCAAGACACCTTAAGGAGAGATAGGGGGAAGCAACTAATAGATGAACCTCGTTCCATTAAGCAACTCCACCTAGTAAGATGAGACGTGCGATATCATCACTGGAGAAAATCAATAGATGTGTCAATATAATCATAATATAAATTGATAATTATAATAATGATAAAATAAATCCATTTAACCAGACAATTAAAATGAAATAAATGGTCATTACATGGTTGGTATGAATTTAAATGAATTTAGTCACATGAAATTTTAAATCGAATACATATGTATAATGCACAAATAAATTTCTTGTGACTTTTATATATATATAGAGGGGGTAATAGATTGTATTTGTCGATTATACATATGTATTCGATTTTAAGTCCAACCGTGGGAAAGTGATGATTATGATTATATATATATACAACATATATTGATAAGCATATGTACAACCTTGAACAACAACAAAAATATTTGTATTCAAAGGAAAACTAATGGATAGTCAACAACCAATAGAATGCTATAGTCATGACTTTAGGTAGGGACTAATAATAAGTCTTACTCTAAATGTGGTAGGTTTTTTACCTTTCCTTTTGGGGATATTTGTCCAAAATCCGACCAGATATTGTTGGATATCTAGATTTGAGTGGTTAAATATGTATAATCCTAGTGCTCCACAGGTTTTTCAGCAAGTTGAATCCAATTCCGCATTCATAAATGCAATTTAAACAACAAAAACTTGTGATTTTTTGCATATTTATGTTGTCGGATTCCTGCCAAGAGGGAAAAAATGCGGAACAGTTACACAAAGCCACAATAATAATAATAATAATAACAACAACAATAATAATAACAATAACCTAATTATCATAATAATAACAATTAATAATACTAATAATAACTTAGTTATCATAATAATAACAATTAATAATAAAAATAACACAATTAGTAATCGAGTTAGAATAAAGGAAACCTATAATATTATTATTATATTATTAATTGTTATAAATGAAATATAACAACAAAAACCTAACAACAACAACAACAATAACAACAACATTTTTATAGTAATAATAATATTTAATAATAGTATTACAAGAAAACTTAGAATTCTATTAATATGATATTAATGAGGGTTTTTCGTGAGAGATCTCCCTCACTCTTCTATAAATGAGAAGGATTAGATAATAGTTGAATCTATCAATCAACAATATGCTTTGGGTAGCTAGTTCAATTATCAATGAATTAAACTATAATTAAACTAGTCTCTTTTTTTCACCTCTAGTTCAAATTGAAACATAATTATTAATAAATTTTCCTTTATACAGTTTGGCGTTTATATACAAGTTTATATTTTTTCAAATGATAGCTTCACAACATGTCTTAGGTAGATGGTTAACCTTTGGAACTGAGTTTTAGGTGGAGAATAGAAAGTGGAAACAATGACAGATACAGTATTGGTCTTAGTGCTAGAATGTTCTCATACACCAATTTAGTGTGTGTCGTAACCTTAAAAATAGATTTTCTTTTTTGTAAATAAAAAAGGCAGGACCTGTTATATTACTGTAGCAAAAATGTACAAAATGGAGAAGCTGCTTGGGATGCCAGTTGTCCCGCCTACATAGGAAACCAGGACCACTGGGCATCCCCTGCCAAATGTCACCCTGTTCTCAAAATAGCCAAGTTTTTCCCTGCCACGTCCTGCCCGGAGGAAACCAGGACGCGCAGGGTTGCATAGACATCTAGATATCATAAGTTTGCTAATTAAACTGTAAGCTAGAAGGCTCATAGCCATACTAAAAACTAT
>JASDQU010102393.1:171711-204439 GCA_032191745.1 Picea mariana
TTGCAGATCAACACGACCATCCTCGTCATCCTCTTCGGCGTCCCATAAGAAATGGGCGTAAGATGAGAGAATATAGCTGCAAAAATCAAAACTCGCCAAGTCAACATGAATATAATTTATGAGCTACAGCTTTATACTTACCGAACTGAACTGTACTTTCTGAGAAGAAATCTCTTCATCCCTTTCTAATAATAAGAAATCTCTTCATCCCTTTCTAATAAGAGGCCAAAGTATCGTCTGCAGGGATGTAGATCTATATTGACAAGTACATAACAGGGATGTAGATCTATATTGACAAGTACATATTGAGAAGAACATTGTAAATGAAAAAAAATATATAAAAGAAATCTCAAATTTGATTCTCACTCCAATTTACTTGTACTCAAACTGTGGCACACCTGAAATATAATAGACTGAAAGGCCGCCTCTCTTTCCCTCACTAAATGATGTAGGGAAGAGATCATGTAGAAGACCTAATTCAGTCCACGAAAATCCACACAAATGAAGATTCCACCTATTTTCTTGAGCCAACTCAAGCTGCACAGTATGAAGTAACACAGAGAATCCTGACCAGGAGGAGGTAGAACAGACTCAGACAGATACTCGGCAGGGCTCAGTACAGTAAGTGAAACTTCACGATCATGTCAATGTCATAGTATTAATGGGAAAAATTAGGCTATGGGATAAGGGATTTGGAATGTCTTTCTAGTTGTGGTTTCATAGTCAGGTTTTGGAATGTATTTCTAGTTGTGGTTTCACAGTTAATAATTTAGAGTGATAGTTGTGACAATGATTTGGTGAAATTGTTTTTTTAGGGAGGTGGGAGAGGGTAGTGTTTAGATGTATAGATATAATTTAAGGTTTAGTTAGATCTTCTTTCCAGTGGTCATTATGTTTTATATGTTTTTTGGTTAGACATCAAATTGGTGTATGAGATCTCCTTTCTTCAGAAATTTGACTGGTAAAGTCTAAGGGAGATATATATACCCTATCCCCTCTAGATTTGAACTTGTGATCTTTTAGAAAGAAGTACACCTTCTTAACCATTAGACCCACTCAAATTGTATATATAATATGATAGATATAACCCTTTAACAGATTATTATATTGCCTCAACCGGCAAGGTAACATTAACCGGCAAGGTAACAATAAAGTCTGTTCTTTTCTTAAATATTTTAAGAGGAAAACAAATAAATTTTGACTATCTTACCAGTTATCTGGGACAGCCTTCACGGCTTGATCAAAATAAACTTTGGTCCTAGCTGCATCTTTACGTGTTTCCCATGTAAACTTGGCATAGAGTGACAGTACCTCTGCATCTCCAGGGCTTGCTAATATGGCCCTTTCGTAGTATTCCTCCGCTTTAGCCATATTGTGTTGCACCTAACATAACATCCATACAGTTCAATAGTATACATTGATGATTACACCCATAAATAAATAAAACCGCATTTCCATCCAGAATTGATATCTCACACACCATACCACTTATGATTAAAACCGCTATACATACACGTCCAGTACTTAGTATAAACGTCATCTCAATCATAGATAAAGCCAAAACCATACCTCGTGCAAAAACCTGGCATAGTTGCTGAGCAGAAGTGGATTGCCAGGATTTGCTTCCAACATACTTTGATAATACATATCTCTGCTGCTCCTGGAATTCTCATCCTCTGCTGCTTCACGATTTCCTCCTCTTCTTTGAATGCTAAAGCCTCCGCTGATATACCCACTCTCGGACACATTGGCAGGTCTGCTTCCTCTGGAAGTGCAGAACAATGGCACTCCATATGTACCAAGTTGTGGAGAAGAATATCTATCATCCTGAGTCTCAGACCTGCCTTCAGAATCCACAAGGCACGAGGAAGAATCTCTGAATAGGCTCAGGCTGGGATGTGGATTGGAACTGACACAAATTGAAATGCTATGTACAGATCTCTCAGAATCCCAGATGGGAGGATTCAGTTCTGTTCTCACGTCTCCCTTCATGGCCTCTAAGTGGTGTAGAGTAGAACCCATGAACACAGAGGTAGGAGAACTTCTGAGCATTAGCATTTTGGGCATAGGAGGGATAGCTTTCAACTATTCCAGAGAGACTCAATAGTAGAGATTAACTTGAAGGACATAAATAAATTGTAATTGTCTTCAAGAAACGGCTTCTAAAATGAAGTGCTATCTCCGTTGCTGTTTTTATTTTGCGTTTTTAGTGGCATCGGCATGGCTGGCTTCAGTTGGGCTTCCTGAGGCTTGAGATAGCGATTCATATTTTCTCGTAGTTGAGGTGCATGGTGTCCAAGTCGTTATGCCATGTGTTCTTTGCTCGGTATGGACATCCTGTCATCCAGTGATTACGGCGGAAAATGCAATCGGACAGGGTCACGTGTAGCAGATTCGGGTGACAAGTTCCCAAAGCGATGGAGATTCAACTTTGGATATGAGACAATATCGGGTTTAAGAAAAAACGAAGATACGGCACGATTCAATCGACTTCCAAAGAAAGGAGCAGCAATACTCAATTGGACCAATGGTTAGTAGGTTGTTTTGAATAGTTCAGTGTTTTGAATCATGTAAGAAATTTGAGATGGATGGTTAATATTTTTTTTTTTTTTTTTCGGGGTTCCAAAGAAAATTATGAAGAGTGTGTTCACTTCTTACTATCTGTACTATTTCATGGGGTTTACATGAACTGTTTTTATATATATCAATATTGACAAATTTATATTAAATTTTTATATATATCAATATTGTCAAATTTATATTAAATATCATGTATAAAATTTGAAAAAATATCTAAAATATTTTACACAATTTTTTTTTATAATTCTGATTTTCTTGATTTCAAGACAAAATGATTCAAATTCAATAAGAGAAATCTTAGCTCACATCATATACTTACTATAAATGTTTGGTTATGGGAATTGGTTTGATGGCATAAAGTAATGGGATTTAGGGTATGGTGAAAGCACATAAAACAAATACTAGGATTTAGGGTATGGTGAAAGCATATAAAACATAGACTGGGATTTAAGGTATTGTGAAAGTACATAAAATATATACTTGTTTGGTTATGGGAATTGGTTTGATGGCATAAAGTAATGGGATTTGGGATATGGTGAAAGCACATAAAACAAATACTAGGATTTAGGGTATGGTGAAAGCATATAAAGCATAGACTGGGATTTAAGATATTGTAAAAGCACATAAAACATATATTGAATTAAGCTTCATGATATATGAGATTTAATTTTTGAATGTTGAGTGACAAAGGTTAATGAAATAAAGGTGTCAAACACTTCATGTGTTGTGATCCACCACATTGAATGCATGTCAAAGTACTATAAATAAGGAGATTGAATTCATGTGCATCATGAAATTCATTGTTCAATGCCTTTGCACTTGTTAAGTTTGGATTTTGCCAGCTTGATTATTAGTTTCATTGGTAACTTCATGTGCAACTTCAATATGGGAACTGTAGTTAAGAATGATTTTTTCTTGCATTTAATTCCCCATATTGAAGTTGCACACAGAGTTACCAATGAGACTAATAGTTGAGGTGGAAAAATCCAAACTTAATAAGTGCAAAGGAATTGAAAAATGAATGGCCATTATGAACATGCATCCTATCTACTTATTCTAGTACTTAGCATGCATTTAATATAGACTCCATACTTCGAAATTGTTTCTTCCATGTGCAACTTCAATATGTGGTGCAACCTCTCTACCCTCCTGGGGATTCTGCGACCTCCCGGTCTTGGATCTTCAAATTCCTTGAACCAAATTGGTTCTTCGGGCCTTCGACAGACCTTGATTGATTAATCCACACAAAGGTCCCTTTGATGTTACCTACAAGTTCGGGTTACTTGCAACCCTACTTTCTGATGCTTTTGGCAACACCAACCTTGCGAATGCTAGACTCTTTATCCTATGTGACCACGGGTTGTGACCGTGGGTCAACTCTTCATAACTTCGGGCTCCAAAAATGTCACGACCTCTGTCTTCAGTTCTTCCCGAAACACTTTCCTTCAAATTCACGGATCTCTGGTGCATGTCTTCCTAGATCCGACGGTCCAACTGTACTTCGAATTTAGTGACTTCATGAAATTTCACCTACTCCATGCACAACTTCTCCGAACCTCTATCTCCCCGATTTTCTAATCCGCTGCCACATGTCCTCCTCACAGCCAATGACTAGGATTAGTTCGTGACTTCGCGACTTCGGCGATCCCGCTTCTCAACACTTTAAACACCTTGAACTTTGAAGTGCCAAAATGATTCACGGCTAATCTCCATGCAACTTCCACAGATCTGACGGTCTGGGATGATTCAGGTCCCTCCTGTACAAGTCTTGGTCGTTGGTTTTGGGAAACCTTAAAGGACTCCTCCCTTTGAAGATTTCTAGCCACTCTTCCTCCAGAGCTTCGTTCTCTCCTGAAATGTTTTCCTCCTTTGAGTGTTCTCTTCGACACTTAGTCGAAATTCAGCCCGTGCACGCCTTGCAACATGTCCTCCTCCACAACTTCACTTCTTTGTGGGAGACTTTCGCTGCTCCTCTTGAGCTTTTGAGTCAGATCAGACTCTGTCACACACTCCTTGTGGAAAAACTTCCTTCAATCTTAACTTTGAAGGACAACTGTGCACTCCTTGCAATAGTCCTTCCACGCTCTATTGTTCCCTCTGAACAATACGAAATTGAGCGAGGTTCCTCCTACCTGCACTCTTAAACTATCTCTGATGAACTTTCTAAGTCAAAGCGAACTATGTCACGCACACCTTGCGGACACTATGCAATCCTTGCATATATAAAGTTCACCTTATCTCTTCTGAGCTTATAAATCAAAACAGACTCTGTCAACGCACTCCTTGCGGATGCTATGCACACTTGCACTTGCTCATAGAAGAGAAACTTATTTAAATCTTCACAGATTCATACATTCAACCATGTAAATGCATTCATAAACACAAGAACAAGAAATCACAGAGAATTGCAAATAAACAAAAAATCTACCATTCATTCATTCAGATAGACACAACAACACCACACATTTGGGACAATGCTCCTCTGTTATATTCATTCAACTGAAATATACATGTGTTCATAAATTGCTTCTCGGTAGCTCTCAACTCTCAGCTATAATGGCAACAACTATAAAAAAACTAGAATGCCAACAACAACAACCCTCTTCTGGGAAACAATACAAATCTTTATACAAGAGGGGCTCTTCAAGCCTTTCACTCCAACTAGTCTAGAGCTATCTTGTCGAAATAAAAACATCCAACTACTTAGGACTTATTACAATAAATATTTGTGACAGATAGATAAGATCAAACACATCGAATCTGTATGACACATAGATTCAGTAAAAGAAAAATACATCCTCCAATGATCTCATGCGATCGTTCAGGTCCAAAACATTACAACCTTTTCAAAAACAATTACATGATATGCCACTTTAGATTTAAAATTTTACCTCAAAATGCGTGCTAGGCGCTACGCTGTACTCCATTCTCGCTTTGTTGGTGATGCTCCTGCATCAATATGGGTAACTCCATGTGAAGATTTAATATGGGGACTTCAATATGGGCCACTTCTAACAATATTAAGGATTTTGTTAGGAGAGGACATCTTGGGTGTGGTAGATATTCCTTACTATTTCAGAGGATTGTAGGTATATATATTTTTTCTATAAATCAAGGTAATTTGTTGTCCTTTTGTTGATTAGTTTCATGCATTTTACCTTCATGATATACATTCAAGGAGATGGGGTATCCTTTTTTTTTCTCAATTGATCTCTTTTTTTTTTTTTTGTATCTAGCGGAATCGACAATTGGGCAGTCTCATACTCGTGTGACGCAGGGTCGATTCTGTATGCTACCTCTATAACCTCCAGGTGCCATATGTATTCCCCTTCTGCAGGCATGGGTAATTCAGGGGGATTTGAACTCATAACCTCATCAAACATAACACTTCATATCACATCACTTTCCAATTGAGCTACCCCCCAAGGGCTTTTCTCAATTGATCTTTGATCATATGGGGATTATCAAATTAATTCCCTTTGGATTTAAACATCGTTGCATGGGTTGAAGACCACATATAATGAACCTTTTGAATTTCGTTGGGTTGGTGTAAGAACATCCATTAGGCCATCAAGCCCTTTGGAACACTACACATCAACCCAATTCAAATAATAATCCTGCATCATATTTCAAAAGAAACACACACACACAGACACAAACACAATGAGCCATTGGCATGATTTGATTATTGGTGCATCAAGTAGTTCACCTTTTGAATTCCATTGTGTTGGTTTGGGAACATCCATTAGGTCATCAAGCCCTTTGGAACACTACACATTGGCCCAAGTCAAATATAAACATGCATCATCTTTCAAAAGAAGTGCATGCATGAACACACACACACACACACACACACACACACACACACACACACACACACACACACACACACACACATTGAGCCATTGGCATGATTCAAAGATTGGTGTATCAAGAAATGCACCTTTTTAATTCCCTTGGTTTTGTTTTGGAAAATCCATTAGGTCATCAAGCCCTTTGGAACACTACACATCAACCCAATTAAAATATCAACCAACATCATCTTTCAAAAGAAACGAACGCACGTGCATGCACACACACACATATGATATATCAAGCCACTGACATGGTTCAAATATTGGTGCATCAAGCTTCTTCAAAAGAAACATGCCAATGGCAAAGGGAATTCCATTAGGCCCTTCAAGAGTATAACCCAATATTCATTGAGCCTCTTTTAATATATGGTCCGATCTCATTGGGCCTTTTGCAAGATATGACTCGATATTCATTGGGCCACTTTAAAGACCTGGCCCAATACTCATTGATCCATTTTCAAATATATGTCTTGATCTCATTGAACCACTTCGAAAGATATGGCATGCTATTCATTGGACCACTTTTGAAGACTTGGCCTAATACTCGTCGAGACTCTTTTGAGGATATGGTCCAATCTCATCGGTCCACTTCAAAATATATGGAATGATATTTATCGAGTCACTTTGGAAGAATCACTTCAAAAGGAAAACTTAAGGTCATCGACCTACTTCAAAGAAAAATTAGAAACAAAATTAAAGGGAGTGAAAGATATTATTAGAGATATAAGGATTACTATGTAATAAAGTCACTTTATGACTTTAGAATATGTTAATGTTTACTTTTTCTGTAAAGCAACCTATCCCACATTCATAAGTGGAAATGATTTGTTGAGTGATAAATGATTTGTTGAGTGATAAATGATGTATAAAGAGGTAAACTCCTTTGTAATAGATGCACCTATTATTCATTGATAATATCATATGGTGTTATTGTGAGTATCTCTCTTTGAGATTAGTTATGTGACTCAACCCTATCTAGGGTTTCCTCATTTAGTGATCTAGCTCATTTTGTAATATGATATTAGAGTAGGAAGTCATATCGAGAGTCTTGGGCCTTTGAAAGACAAGGTTTCCACTCTTGCAACTTTAATAGTTTGAGAGACATGAAATGCCACAATTCGAGGGTGTTTAGTAGTGAGTTCTCTCAAATCGAAGTTTTATCTTTTTAGCCGCGATTTAATGCAAGATCCTTCTTAATTTTCTCAACAAAAGAAACAAGGGTTTTATTTCAATTCTACGACCAATCTCTCTTAGATTTGTAATGTTTACATCTTTGGTTTGTGTAATATTTCTTTGCATCCATCGATAATTATTTTTTAGCAACGAAAAAGGTCATATCTTGTTAGTCATGGATATACCATTAAAGAAGTACTCGGGTTTCAATTTCCATACATGGAAAGTGAATATCCATATGCAATTAATGAATAAAAACCTTTGGGGAATTGTCAAAGGAACTGAGGCAACACCTGCATATCCCAACAAATTGGTAGAAGGAAAAATATCCCATTCTCACATCATTTAGACATTATCTAAAACCCATGACATGTTTTTAGAAACCAATATTGTCATCATGTATACTAAGTTTTGGGATTTGGAGTATGCTCGCAAAGAGTTTGAAGAAATGCCAAAATGAATTATGATATCTTGGACTATGATGATTCCAACATTGCTATCAGAATAAAAGAGAACCATTGAAGGTGATAGACAATCGAAACTTGCATTCTATGCAAGGAAAAACCACAATATATCAACAAAAGACAAAGAAGAAATAGAATGCCACTATTGCAAGAAGTTGGGTCATATATATTCGAATTGTAGACAATGAGCCAATGACATTCTTAAGGGAAAGGTCAAAGCTACACAAGATATAGCAAGTGTATCCATGATTGAATATCCACCTAATGCTGACAGTAGTGAAGAATCTACTGAAGAAAATGGATTTTATGCATTTTAGGAAGCACATTCTTTGAAGATCGGAAGAGATCAATTAACAACTCAAAATGGATTGTTTCCTAGTTAGTTCAAAAGTTTTGGATATATGGAAATATCCCTCATTAGTTGGAGATACATGCATGAGGATTATAGTCGACTAGTGAGGTTACACGACATGCATGTGGATTTGTATCTTGTAATTTCTTCGAGAGATTTGTGATTCGAGAGTTTGGGGAGGTGGAATCCAAGATTTTTGGGAATTCAACTCAAAAACTACACCATACGACAGTTATAAGGTGGATTTATGGATCTCAAACTAGTCCAAGAACTCTATTCAAAGAAGAAGCTTCTAAAGGATGTTATTGATGTTTAGTGTTTAGTTCATGTGTTTTACATTCAATATATGTATTTTATTTTAGTTTGTTTCATCATGATATGCCTTGTGGGGGGTATCATAGATATATGGCTTATTATTTAATGAAGTAAATTTATGACTTTAGAATATGTTATTGTTTACTTTTTGTCTTTAAAGCAATCTATCCCACATTCATAAATGGAAGGGTGAGTGCAAGAACTTGGTGACCAAAAAAGTGGTAATGGCATGATTAAGAACGCACACTCAAAAAAACGCACATGCATTCCTACAGCTATAGGTTCGGCTATGGCCAAACCTCCGCATGGATTTCCATGTAGGTTAATCAGTAGGAGTGCATGCGTACTCTTAAGAACATGTGAATTATCTTAGGAACACATGCACACTCTTAAGAACATGTGTGCGTTCTTACTGTTGTTTTTTTTGAAACCGTTTGAGAGCGATTTTTTTTTATTGTGCACAAAATCGCGCTGATGTTTCTCATTGGGAAAATAGTGTGAAGAGAGGACGAAGAAAGAGAGGATATTTCCATCGCCACCACCACTATGTGTCCAGGTATGTTACATTTATCTTAACTTTAATCCAATTTAGTCAATCTAATTTAATATATTTCTCCCAATAATCTAAATTAAAAAAAATTGTAATTTAGTATTTTAAATAAAAAAAGAAAACTAATTTGCATGCCATGGATGTTAAATTACAACATATACAATACAATAGAAGCCCAAGAAAATTTAAACCCCTCACAAGAAAACCAAGAAGATCAAAACCCCAACCCACCACCACCACCACAACATGTAAGCAGTGAAATTGATGAGGGGTTGGTGATATTAAGAAACCTTGAGGAACAATTAAGGGAGACTAGAGAACCTAGCAGAGTCTCCTTGGCCACTTCTTTGGACATCATTTTCCATTCCATTGCAACTTTCCAAGGGAAATTGACATCTATTTCTGACTATAGGGAAATAATGTACGAGTATTATAACATTGGTTTGGACATAAGCCAAATCAAAGAACTGAGCATTTCAAAATAACAAATATTGTCTATTTTTAGGGATCCTAGAAATGCACAATAACTACCATTGACCAGGAAACACATATCCGTTGAATGGTGCATCCATCCCCAGATTAGTCAATACTGGATGGATAGGTGGTACATGGTTTTTGATAAACCTCCCTGCAATAACATGGAGATGCCCTTATATTTTCTGAGAAAATTATGTGCTGAGTTTATTATGGGTAAACATGTCAACTACTTTGACATTAGTGACTTCTAGGGGCTGGGTCAAGGGTCCGCATAGGACCGAGAGAAGGCCAGGCCTGACCCCAAGTTAGGTTCTCGTGCCCCTAGGCAAAGGATTGACCCCCTTACCCAACATCCTCCTATTGCAAAGAGCAACAGGTACAACTAGCCATCTCCTCATTGACTCGTGGCCTAGTGCAACACAGTAGCTTTATTGCATTATTTCGACCGGAGGTGCATGCTAGTGGCATTGATAGGGGTTTGGATCATCAACATGCACATGAGATTACAGAGAGGAGAGGGCACATGGACATAACAATAGCCCATGTGAACCTCACATATGATCTAATTGCGGGCATAAATTCTATGGGCCTATATAGCCCAGTGGAAAACATAGCCTCATGGAGGAGGTGTAACACACCCGCCCCTTAAAGGGGATACTATAGTGTAAAGCCTCTAAATTTTTGTTTTTTTCTCTTGCACGAACAAGCACCAGGCGCAAGCCTCCTCCATGGCCACTACCTGTGACCACATGACTAACTAAAAGGTGCCTCATGACTTCTGTCGTCAGGTATTCACATATGAGCCAACCTTGACTCACCTGACTCCCGAACTCCCAAGCTAAGAGCCTAGCCTAGCGCTAGCTCTGTTCCTTAACCTCTATCCATGTGACCCCCCTTGTTATGACTCGGGGCCCAACCCTCAAGCGCTTCGGGACTTCATGTATCGTGAAGGTGGAAATTAGTCCGTCTCCTTTCCTCGGAATCCTGAAATTCGAACTCTCGATGTCAGATTAACGATCCACAATCTCCTGCGACCCAACGGCTTAGATCAACTCTTCGTGAATCAGGACTTTGCATTTCACAAAGTTGGAGGGCCGCTCACCTCCCTTCTCTCGATCCTCGATATCTCCTTGGAAAATCAACGATCGAGGCCCTCCCTTCGATCGACGATTGTGATCAAATCGCGAACTCAGACTTCGCGAGTTCTCACGACTCCTATCTTTGACTTCCTGAGTTGCGAGTCAACAAAATGTTGATCTCTCACCATGTGTCCCTTCTCGATGGATGGCTAGGATTTCTGTGGCTCCTAGCTCCTCGGGTATTCACCTTTGCTCCTTGCAAATCTTTCGAGGTCCGAATCCTCGAACTCCTGGATCTACTGCTGTCTGTCCTTTGATGATGGACGATTTTAATTAAGTTCTAAACTTCAGGACTTCGCAAATGTCCACTCTCCTATGCACTTTCAAAGTATTAGACCTCGTGCACTTTTCTCTGGATCTCATGGCTATGGTCCTCCGTGCATAGATCTAATGAACGGGGTCTGTCCTCTCCCTGTGAGTGAACTCCAAAATCACAGGTACAATGGTCGATGTGGGTCCCGAAGGATCCATAGATAAATGGTCCATGTTACTTCGCGACTTCGGGTTTCAGAAGTTTTGGTCTCCCTAACCCATAATCTTCCCGATACGTGAACTCATAACTTGTAGATCCAAGGGGCTAGAGGGGCGTAACTCCCACGCTCTTTCCCATAGCCAACGGCCATGACAACCCTTGGATCCTTTCAGATGGATCTCGTCCATCCATCCTTTTGACAAGGAAAACTTTTCCCTTTCGGTATTTTCCTATCAATATTTTCCTGAGTTCTCACCTCGAATGGGTTAGGGATTTGGGTTTGGAAATTCACACGACAAGGGGGTAAGGGGAAATTATTCTCTTAAGACGGGTGGTTTCAGGTCTACATGATATTTCCTATCTATACCATTTTATGACTTATGTCTAGGAAGCCCTCAGGAGTGAAGGTGGGCATACAGTTTATCAGTGGGAAGTGTAAGTTCTCAAGGATATGGAAGCATATGCATAACATATCCATTTCACACAGAGATGTTCATACATGCATATATATATATATATATATATATATAGATGTGTAAAAACCAAGAAATCATTCATCATTGTAACTCAATAATTAAGGCCAAGAAAAGACTTATCATAATCAAACAATGTGAAGCGACTATTGGAAGGGGTTCCCGTTTCCACCCAACTGTAGGCTCAGTTACTCCAAACGAATTTACCACTAGCCACCCCCGAGATAGACCATGATACTCTGCAACACAACCTTTTATTCTTGCTCAGCCACAACAGGGACATAGGTTATTCTCTACTTCCCGCAGGATCCTGGCAATGGTTTTCATGATACAAAGCAAGGAGGACTAGCCTCGTTTATCAGCTTGTATCATAACCTTCTCTGCCATTTTCGGTGTCCCAAACGCTTAGTATTTTTATTATTCCTTGAATCCCCGAGATTCATTTTTCATCTCTGCACTCTTCGCAGACGTGCTTTTTCCCTCTTCCCACCACACCTTCCTTTCTCGCTTCTTTCAGGAGGGCCGTGTGTGGCCTAAATTCCTAGTTAGTGGTCAAGTCTGGAAGCCTTACAGATGAGTGCTTACACACCCCATCCCTAATTAAGTCTTGAGGAGGTCTTCCCACCCACTGACCTGACTGTAATTCATTTCTGGGTCAGAGGACGGTTCTGGTTCTAAGCAATTAAATCCAATAAGTGCTGGTTTGGTGAAGGTTAACGCAACCATTCTTGGTCCCCTTCACTCTCTCTCCGTATAAAATTCGTGGTATTTCTAATTACACCCCCCTTCCATTAGTCATGCAACACTTGTCCATTTTCTTAGTAAATAATTTGGTTCACATTCGTTTACCTTTCAAACAAAGGTCCATCGAATCAATATTCACACATATAAAGTTTTCCATAGTCTTTTGGCCATTTATAGTTATATTTACAAACTAGGGGAGACAGGGTGTCACAGGAGGTTAGTATCTTAACCCTTTTTTTTGTTCTTCATCGTTATATATTTATTTTGTATTTTGTGTATTTATATAGATATTTGATTGTATGTTGTTTTGAAGTTGTTGCATCCCAGAAAAAAACCCTCTATGCCTATGGATGCATTAGTGCCTAGCCCCACCACTGATGCAACAGTATGTATCACACTTCATAGATTCAACATAGTCATTTCTTTATTTTATGGCATCCTCAATTTTTTTATATGTTCTCTTGTTTCTATAGGATTTGGCATGAGGCGATGTCAGGGATTGTCCATCTGGGATGGGCAAGTCACCAACGACACATGTATCATGTGTAAAGTTAAATATCATAGAATTCTCAAAATTTTGGTTTTTATGTTTTTAAATTTTAGTATTTGATACTAATAGTTCAATTTTTTTCATATGTATGTAGGTCGACGATATATTTGATAGGTATAGTAGTATTGCACCCCCTGGGCACCTGAGTGTTGCTTTTGGGTTTACTTTCTCCAGGCCTAGGGTGTTGGAATCACTTGTACAACCTATGAGGGTCCATCACAACCCACCTGTCTACCACCCAACCCGATCACCACTTTCAGCCCTATTGACAGAGACTGCCATAGTAGAGGTTGTCTGGGAGAAGGTTGTACAAGCTAGTGCTCCATCTTCTAGTGAATCTTGATCTATGTATGAGATATTCACGGTGAGATAATGCATTGATGATAATTTTTCATGTTTCATGAATTTTTTTTTATGCATATTTGTTTAATTTTCTTGACTTGATCCTTGTAATTGATGTAGGGTGGCATTGTAGAGAGATTGGGGTCGCGGAGGAGGGTAACAATATCACGATTTATAGTTTCATATGTTGTGAGTTGTCTTAGGTAAAATTATAAAGTATCGATTTGTATGTCTATTAATTCGTCAATGAAAAAAACTTATAACATTGTTTATTGTTTGTGAAGTCTCTAGGGAGTCGAAGCACGCCCATGCCTAGAACCTCTCGAGGTGCATCCTCAAGCAAGAGAAGGAAGATAGATTTCCAGGATGTTCTTGAGGGTGGAGAGGGTGGAAATGGTCAATGATTGACCAAATACCACCATATCGTATCTAGGCTACAATATAGATGTTTTTTTTATGTTAGGGCATGTGTATACTGGGAATGAGTTGCCATTTTGTAAAAAATGTACAGTTTAGATGATGTTGAGTATGTGTGTATGTATATATATATATATATTTCGTGACACACCTTTTATGAATCTCATTGTTTCTACATTTGATGTTTATGAACATATGAATTTCAAAGTGTATGAATTTTATGTGTATTAATCCCTTGATTTGTTTCTATTTAGCGATTATAAATACTTGCATTACACATTAAGGAATAGCTTATGGGCACACACATTTGAGCTCAATGTTATTTTCTAGGGAACATACAATATTTGCCTCTATCTATGCATGACATATATAAATAATTTGATTTATTTGTAACCCTTCATAAATGCTAAAAAGACTACTGAAAGACTCATTAATGCAAATGTTTGTTGAGATTGTGTAGTGGGTATTTGTAAATTTTGTTCAACCCATTAATAATTAATAAAATTCATTCAATAATGCTATGCTACCGAAAATCTATCTAGAAAGTAATGATATCTAGAAACTAATGCTACCAAAATTCTATCTAGAAAGTAATGCCTTACATGTTTTCCTTCCTCCAACCTAATAGAAAATTAGCACATGTGAATGGGTAAATTATTTGTCTCCAATAAATAGATTGATGTAGATCAACAACTTTTATGTGGTTACATGCTAGTATAGTACATCTTATAGATAATAAATGATGCAATGTTCAAAATGTAAAACTTGAAAAAGATTCTAATGAATTTCCAAATTTGATATCTATGATATAGTTTCATTACCTACATAATGTGTATATTGACTTGTTGACAATTTCAACTATTTTAAGTTGTCTCGCTCACACTATCTTGATTCTCAAGTAAGCCATCACTTTTACATGAAATGAATTGAGTATCATCCATGAGAGGGGCTCTATTTATAGGTTATTTATAGGGTTTTAGTGGTTGTTGTCCTAGGGATTCTCAAGTATGCATACCATTGCATACCATGGTATTGAAATTGTATGCATACCATGGTATTGCAATGGTATGCATACCATTGCAATACCATGGTATGCATACCATTGGTTTGCATACCATTGCATACCATTTGTATCCATACCATGGTAGGCCTACCATTGTATGCATACCATTGGTATTGCAATGGTATGCATACCATGGTATCACAATGGTATTTCAATGGTATTACAATGGTATGCATACCATGGTATTGCCATGGTATCCATACCGTTGCATACCATATATAGGTTATTTTTAGGGTTTTAGTTGTCTTAGGGTTTTAGTGGTAGTATTAGGGATTATCAAGTATGGCATACCATTGGTATGCATACCATTTATATGTTATTTTAATGGTTTTAGTTGTATTAGGGTTTTAGAGGTAGTTGTATTAGGGATTCTCAAGTATGCATACCATGGTATTGCAATGGTATGCATACCATTTAATACCAATGGTATGCATACCATTGGTATGAATACCATTTATAGGTTATTCTTAGGGTTTTAGTTGTCTTAGGATTTTAGTGGTAGTTGTCTTAGGAATTCTCAAGTATGGCATACCATTGGTATGCATACCATTTATAGATTATTTTTAGGGTTTTAGTTGTCTTATGGTTTTAGTGGTAGTTTTCTTAGGGATTCTCAAGTTTGGCACACCATTGGTATGCATACCATTTATAGGTTATTTTTAGCGTTTTAGTTGTCTTGGGGTTTTAATGGTAGTTGTATTATGGATTATAAAGTATGCATACCATTAGTATTGCAATGGTATGAATACCATGGTATTGCAATGGTATGCATACCGATTGTATGCATACCATGGTATCACAATGGTATGCATACCATGGTATCGCAATGGTATCCATACCATGGTATTGCAATGGTATGCATACGATAGTATTGCAATGGTATGCATACCATTGCATACTGTGGTATCGCAATGGTATGCATACCATGGTATTGCAATTGTATGCATACCATGGTATGGCAATGGTCTGCATACCATTGCATACCATGGTATCTCAATGGTATGCATACCATTGGTATCCAATGGTATGCAAAGAAAATACCATTTCATATGCATACCAATTGTATGCATAGGCATTGGTATTTCCTTTGCATACCATTGCAACACCATGCAATGGTATGCAAAGGAAATACCAATACCTATGCATACCATTGGTATTTTTCTGAGTGGTAGTATGGTATACATTGCCATTGCCTACTTTTGGTATGGTATGCATTGCCATTGCCTTGTTTTGGTATGGTATGAATTGTAATTTCTTTGTATGGTATGCATTGGTAATGACAATGGTATGCATTGCCTTGCCATTGTATGCCATGCATTGGAAATGGTATGGTATGGTATGGTATAGCGATGGTATGGTATGGTATGGTATTGTGTTGTATGCATTGGCAATGTTATGGTATGTCATGCCTTGCCTTGGAATGGTATGCATTGGCAATGGTATGGTATGGTATGGTATACATTGGCATTGACATTGGTATGGTATGGTATGGTATGGTATACATTGGCTTTGACATTGGTATGGTATGGTATGGTATTCACTGGCATGGTATGGTATGTTATGGTATGCATTGGCATTGGTATGGTATGGTATCATATGGTATGGTATAGTATGGTATGCCTTGACATGCCATGCCTTGCCATGCCTTTTCTTTCCTTCACTTTCCATATCTTGTCTATCCATACCATGCCTTTCCATATCATGCCTTGCCATGACATGCCATTCCATGCCTTGCCTTACATTCATTTGTTATGCCTCGACTTTTCCATGCCATGCCTTTCCATACCATGTAATTCCTTTCCATGTCATGCCCTGCCATTCATTGCCTTTCCTTCACTTGCCATGTCTTATCTTTCCATACCATGCCTTTGTATACCATTCCTTGCCATCCCATTCCTTTCCATGTCATTCCATGTCATGCCTTTCCTTGCATTCACTTTCCATGCCTTGCCTTTTCCATGCCATGCCTTTCCATACCATGCCATTCTTTTCCATGCCATGCCTTGCCTTGCCTTCACTTTCCATGCCTTAGCTTGCATTCAATTTCCATGCCATCAAATTATTAATACGTAAAAATTACAATCAAATGATTCATTAATCATGTAATTCTACACCTTGTTATCCCATATTTATTATATAAAAATACTTGCATGATAATTCCAATGTTTTGGTCAATGAGGTATAGTGCAATTTTTGAAGAGGAGGTTGAAGAGGAGGTCGATTTTCAAGAACACTGTGTTGGGAATTTGTGGGCAGTGTAGTCATGTGGTCCTTGGACAAATAGACTTGTGGAAGCTTACAAAACTCTGTTATGCCGCTCGGTTTGGATTTTATTCCCCCAGACCAAATTGGCCACTTGTCCATGAATGGCTTGAAGAGGAAAGTTGCAACTCATGATAAAACTCAAACCAGGACTCAGATGGGCAAACCATCAGTTGAATTGGATCCAAAGCATCGAGTTTCAACTAGGGGGGACCTCCGTTGTCATTTTTTTCCACCGAAAAACTGTATCTTGGAGTATCTTCGACACTAAGGTTTTGGTCAATGAGGCATAGTGCAATTTTTGAAGAGGTCGATTTTCAAGAACACTGAGTTTGGAATTTTTGGGTAGTGTAGTGATGTGGTCCTTGGCCAAATAGAATTGTGGGATCTTCTAAAACTTTGTTATGTCTCTCGGTTTGGATTTTATGCCCATAGACCAAATTGGCCACATGTCCCTGAATGGATTGAAGAGGCGAGTTCCAACTCATGATAGAACTCAAATTGAGACTTAGATGGGAGAACCGTCAGTTGCATTAGATCCAAAGCACTGGGTTTCAACTAGGGGGGGGCTTTGCTATCATTTATTCCACCAAAAAATCGTATCTTGGAGTATCTCCGACACTTAGGTTTTGGTCAATGAGGCATAATGAAAATTTTGAAGAGGAGGTCAAATTTCAAGAACACTCTGTCGGGAATTTGTGGGTAGTGTAGTCATGTGGTCCTGGGAAAAATAGACTTGTGGGATCTCACGCAACTCTGTTATGCCACTTGGTTTGGATTTTATGCGCCCATACCAAATTGGCCACATGTCCATGAATGACTTGAAGATGCAAGTTGCAACTCGCGATAAAACTCAAACAAGGACTCATATGGGAAAACCATTAGTTGCATTGGATCCAGAGCATCGGGTTTCAACTAGGGGGGCCCCTCCATTGCCATTTTTTCCACCAAAAAAACATATCTTGGAGTATCTCTGGCACTAGGGTTTTGGCGAATGAGGCATAGTGCAATTTTTGAAGATGAGGTCGATTTAAAAGAACATTTATTTGAGCATTTGTGGGTAGTGTAGTCACGTGGTCCTTCAAAAAATAGACTTGTGAGAGCTTACCGAACTTTGTTATGTCGATCGGTTTGGATTGTATGCCCTCAGACCAAATTGGCCACATGTCCCTGAATGGCTTGAAGAGGCGAGTTGCAACTCGTGATAAAACTAAAACTAGGAATTAGATGGGTGAACCGTCAATTTCATTAGATTTGGAGCACCGAGTTTCAACTAGGAGGCCCCTCTGCTATCATTTTTTCCACTGGAAAATCATATTGGAGTATCTCTGGCACTAGGGTTTTGGTCAATGAGGCATAGTGAAATTTTTGAAGAGGAGGTCGATTTTCAAGAACATTGTTTCAAGCATTTTTGGGTAGTGTAGTCACATGGTCCTTCGCCAAATAGACTTGTGGGAGCTTACAAAACTCTGTTATGCCGCTTGGTTTGGATTTATTCCCCTGGACCATTGGCCACATGTCCCTGAATGGCTTGAAGAGGTGAGCTGCAACTCACGATAACATTCAAACCAGGACTCAAATGGGTGAACTGTCAGTTGCATTGGATCCAGAGCATTAAGTTTCAAATAGAGGGGCCCTCTGCTCTCTTTTTTTCCACCGAAAAACCATATCTTGGAGTATCTATGGCACTAGGGTTTTGGTTAATGAGGCATAGTGCAATTTTTGAAGAGGAGGTCGATTTTCAAGAAAACTATGTTTGGAATTTGTGGGTAGTGTAGTCATGTGGCCCTTTTCCAAATAGACTTGTGGGAGCTTACGTAACTCTATTGCCACTCAGTTTGGATTTTATGCCTCTAGACCAAATTGGCCACATGTCCCTAAATGGCTTGAAGAGGCGAGTTGCAACTCATGATAAAACTCAAACTGAGACTTGGATGGGAGAATCGTCAATTGTATTGGATCCAAAGCATTGGGTTTCAACTAGGGGGGCCCCTCCTCTATCATTTTGTTGACCAAAAAATTGTATCTTGGAGTATCTCCGACACTAGGGTTTTGGTCAATGAGGCATAGTGTAATTTTTGAAGAGGAGGTCAATTTTCAAGAACACCGTGTTGGGCATTTGTGGGTAGTGTAGTCGTGTGGTACTTGGAAAAATACACTTGTGAGAGCTTATGAAACTATGTTATGCCACTCGGTTTGAATTTTATACCCTCGGACCAAATTGGCCACATGTCCTTGAATGGATTGAAGAGACGAGTTGAAACTTGCAATAAAACTCAAAACATGACTCGGATGAGAGAATCATCAATTGCATTGGATCCAAAGCACTAGGTTTCAAAAAGGGGGGCCCATATGCTATTATTTTTTCCACCAAAAAATCGTATCTTGGAGTATCTCCAACACTAGGGTTTTTCTCAGTGCTTATTACATATGTTTAGGAAATTAATGTCAAGGCAAGGTAAGTGAAGGAAAGGCATGGAAAGGCAAGTGAAGGCAAGACAAGGCATGGAAGGTGAAGGCAAGGCAAGGGAAGGCAAGGCAAGGAAAGAAAAGTGATGGAAAGGCATGGAAAGTGAAGGAAAGGAATGGAAAGGCAAGTGAAGGTAAGGAAAGACATGGAAAGTGAAGGTAAGGAAAGACATGGAAAGTGAAGGCAAGGAAAGGAAAGGCAACGAAAGGTAAGGAAAGTGAAGGCAAGGCAAGTGAAGGCAAGGCAAGGAAAGTGAAGGCAAGACAAGGAAAGGCAAGTGAAGGAAAGGTGTGGCAAGTGAAGGCAATGAATGACAAGTAGAGTGAAGGCAAGGAAAGGAAAGGCAAGGCAAGGCATGGCAAGGACAGTGAAGGAAAAGGCAAGGAATCACAAGTGAAGGCAAGGCATGGAAAGGAAAGTGAAGGAAAGGCAAGGCATGGAAAGGAAAGTGAAGGAAAGTGAAGGAAAAGCATGGCAAGGAAAGACATGGGAAGTGAAGGCAAGGAAAGGAAAGTCAAGGTAATTCAAGGAAAGTGAAGGAAAGACATGGAAAGTGAAGGCAAGGCATGGAAATGCTAGTGAATGCAAGGCAAGACATGGCAAGTGAAGGGAAGGGAAGGAAAGACAATTCAAGGAAAGGAAATTGAAGGCAAGGCATGGCAAGGAAAGTGAAGGCAAGGAAAGGCATGGCAAGTGAAGGAAAGACAAGGAAAGACAAGTGAAGGCAAGGCAAGGCAAGGCAAGGAAAAGTATGACAAGTAAGGAAAGGAATGGGAAATGAAGGCAAGGCATGGCAAGGAAAGTGAAGGCAAGGAAAGGCATGGTAAGTGAAGGAAAGGAAAGGAAAGGAAAGGAAAGTGAAGGAAATGTATGGCAAGGAAAGTGAAGGCAAGGCATTGCAAGTGAAGGTAAGGCATGGAAAGGAAAGTGAAGGCAAGGCAAGGCATGACAAATGAAGGCAAGGCATGGCAAGGAAAGTGAAGGCAAGGCATGGAAAGTGAAGGAAAGACATGGAAAGGAAAGTGAAGGCAAGGCAAGGCATGGAAAGTGAAGGCAAGGAAAGGAAAGAAAAGGTAAGGCAAGGCATGGAAAGTGAATGCTAGGCATGAAAAGGAAAGTGAAGGCAAGGAAATACATGGAAAGTGAAGGCAAGGCAAGGAAAGACATGGAAAGTGAATGCAAGGCATGAAAAGGAAAGGAAAGTGAAGGAAAGGCAAGGCATGGCAAGTGAAGACAAGGCAAGTAAAGGCAAGTGAAGGAAATCAAAGGCAAGGAAAGGAAAGGCAAGGCAAGGCAAGGAAAGGCAAGGAAAGTGAAGGGAAGGCATTGCAAGTGAAGGTAAGGCATGGTAAGGAAAGTGAAGGAAAGACAAGGCATGGAAAGTGAAGGAAAGGCAAGGCAAGGAAAGTGAAGGCAATGCAAGGTAAGGAAAGGCAGGGAAAAGAAAGTGAAGGCAAGGCATGACAAGTGAACGGAAGGAATGGAAAGACCAGTGAAGGCAAGGCAAGGCATGGCAAGTGAAAGTAAGGGAAGGCAAGGCAAGGTAATTCAAGTGAAGGCAGCCAAAATGAAGATGAAATTATTCATTTTAGATACCTAGATTGTCATTCAAGTAGACCATAGGGATCATTTATAATAATAACAATTTCCATTAACTTCTCGTACTCAAAGTAAGGAAATAAGTATCATACCTTTGATGAGTTCTTACTTGGCATTGTTTGTAGTTGGAGGTTTTTTCCAATAACCACGTTTGTAAAGTGGTATACAAATTGACCTGGTTTATAATCTTGAAACACATAACGACCTTTATTTCATGTTCTTTCATCTTGTGTCAGATATTCTCCTTTAGTAACCATCGACCCTATCTAAAATTCAATTCCTTTGGAGTATGTTACTGATCACATGAGGGTCTGCTTTCCCTCTAAGAATTGTTCCAACCCATAATCAGTGCCCCATTCATTATCTATTGGGGAAACCATTGCATATATGTGCCCTATAAAAAATGGAGTTCCAAAATATGAGTCCACTAAATTACCAAAGCATAACACATTCATTCTAGTTATTCAAAATTTAATAGAAGGATTCAAAAAACCTAGCAGTATGAGATATGAGACATGATCACAATCTGCTGAAATACTTGATTGGTCCTCCTCCAATTGGGATAATTCCATAGTTATACGTTGACCAGTGGGGAGTGATATGTGATCCCATCTATCAACCCAGTATGTTGATTCACAATCATCCCATTCATTACTATTACATGGACCACAAAAGCAAGAGAGTTGTTTCATCCATATTTCAACTATTGCATTGTCTGATATTCTAATTGAATGGAATCCATGAGTGCCCTGGATTGTTTTGCATTCATACCACTGTGATCAATCTACATCTACCACCTCCTAAAAATATCTATGTACATGTCTTTGATTATGTGATTGGTCTTCACAGGTTCCTGTTCCCTCTACCATTGCTGAAGAACACCATTCAACAATGGATTTTGCATCTTGAATGAGGGACGTAGTAGTGAAATTCATTTCTTTCCTGCGTAATTCTCTTTTTATGCATGCACCTGCTCCATCATGCTCCCCTTTCCCATGCCCAGACTCAAAATAGTTCCAAATGTGTGGTACCTTTAGTTTTTTGTGCAACATACACAACCATTGAAATACACGAGCATTTTTTAACTGACCTGCACAACCATATGACCAAATCCAATGTTGACCCATCTGTATGTTCTTCTTCTTAAGGTGATTGTAGAACAATTGAAAACAATGTTGTATATAGGCTAATTCATGGAACCGATCATCACTTATGGAGAAGTGATACGCTTTCAATATAACTTTGTTTTTTTCATTACTATTTCGTCCATGCTTGTATGTGATATGTACCATTATTGATGCAGGAGCATCTTTCCACCTCAGCATGCGCCAACAATACATCACTTCAATGTGCATTCAAGAAAGGGAGAGGCACCAACCCTCTCATTTTCCCCTTGAATTTAAAAAATTCAATGTAATATTAATTTTAATAAATTACTGTAATGCTGGAGTAAATCCAAGTTAGCCTTTGTACAAGCTATGGTCAGAGTTTCCTTTAATAGGATTGAGCTGTACAGATATTGAGATTTTCCTCGGATCTGAAAATGTTAATACACATTCAATAAAATTTAATGAAGGTAGGTTGGAGGGAAGTCTCGAGGAGCCCCTCTTTTGTAAAAATTCTTTGTATCGATTTTCATTATTCGGAGAGGATTTGTTGAGCTGTAGAGAAAGCTCAAGAGAGGAGAAAGGTGAAAGACTCTGTTGCAGTATGAGCTTGCACACATTGTAATCATGCATTCAGATATTAATACAAATGAGCATTTTTTCCTACATATAAGGTTCTCTTTTATTATATGTGTTCTATATTTGTTTCTGAATGTGTTTGATGAGAATTTATGTGTGTGTGTGTTGTGGATATATGCAATTATGTTTCAATTGCAAGATAAGGTAGAATTCCCTATTTGTCTGTGATTTTGTTTGAGAGTTCTGGGTTCTTTTAGGCTAGTGCAAGGAGTGCACGATATAGTATTGGAAACTCTGCGTAGCCAATGTAAGGAGTGCATGATTGAATTATTTTTTGAATTAAAGAAGAGAACGTGCTAGGTGGGAACACTAGAACATTTACAAAACTGAGGAGGAGCCTCATAGTTACTAAATACTCTGGAGGAAAGTCTATGCATAGAAGGAATAATGCACATAGTTGTTGAATACTCTGTAAGATAAACAACGAGTGTTTTGAGCAGGTGCAAGGAGTGCACGAGAATCCATTTGAGGAGAAAAGGGAGTGAACCCTTTGAATTCTGAGTAAGTTAATAAGATGAGAAGAAATGCCAGAGTTACTAAACACTCTCAAGATAAGTGCAAGTCTTCACAGAGGTGAGCACAAGGAGTGCACTAGAAGTAAAGTGTTTTAAACTTTACAAGATCAACAGGACGAGCGTTGGGTGCCAGGAGGGCATGAAATCTTTTCAAAGAGGCAAAGGGTGAGATCCTTTTGGCCATCTGAGAAACTGTAAAGCTGGGGAGAAATAGTCCCAGTGAGCATAGAGGCTCTGCAAGGTGTGAATAGATCAAGGACCCTTACAAGTTCAAATTCTGAAGACAACACAGAGTTCGTGTAGTGTGAACCTATTCCAAGTTTATAAGCTCAGAAGGGATAGTGTCTTTGCACACATAGTCTCTGGAAAGATTGCATAAGACTGAGAGAATTCCAAGTCTTGGACTGTGAGAAAGGAAGCAATGGGTGCGCCAGTGGCCCAAAATCCTCGAAGGAGTCTACGAAATCTCAGAAGAGATAGTGACTGCAAGAGTTGCATGAGGAGGTTAACTTTTCTCAAGTTTGAAGCTCAGGAGGTATAGCACTATTCGGGACCATGTAGTTAGAACCCAACCAAAGGTTTAAATGTTGAAGCCTTTGAATGAATTGAGGGATCCTTCATTAGAAGGAAGGCAAAATACGTAGAAGGGAGAGGCTACTGGAATCCCCAATCTCAACGAGAGAGCGATATGGATTGTTAGATCCACGTCTAGATCATCGGAGGAGTGTATAGACGAAGGTTATCAAAGGTGAGAAATTGGCAGACATGATCCATTCAGGAGGTCGGTGATGATCTAACAACCGTTAGATCCACAAAAGATGCACAAGAGACAAGTGCAGAGGAGTTCACGTTCCAAGGGATCGAATCAATTGCAGTCGTCGGATCAAGGGACATGCATCACTCGATCCCACTTTTCGATGCTAGCGAACTTAAGAGGGAGCTAGAGGTGAAACCCCATAAGCCCAGGCTTTTGAAGACTTGAAGGCCTGAAGAAAATCTCAATCATCGGATTGGAGGGCACGTGGTGTCCGATCAACGTTTCACTGTTCGGGACGAAGAGAAATAGAAGGAGGAGTGGAGGAATCCCAAATATCAGAGTCCCAAAGTCCATCAAGACCATCGATCTAATTGACAGGTGTCATTTGGGAGAAGGGTTCAGCGAGTGGAGACTCTAGAAGCAAGGAGGAGAGGGTATCATCAAAGACGCCCGGAGGCCGAAGCATCGTCAGTCGTCGATCTAGAGGAGACACTTGGAGGGTGGAGATTCACTCCACTACACCGACGTTCAGAGAAGTGTAAATTTCTGGCGACGGGAGAACCCCTAAAGCCTTGAAATCCATAAGGGATTTGGACCATCCACCTGTGATCGCTCCAGTCGTCGATCCCATTGGGGATTATTACTTTGTAAAGTTGTGGCTCGGGAGGATTGTGAGGTGGGTCTATTGAATATGCCCAGAGTGTGAAGGCACTGAAGCCCTGAAATGGGAGGATTTCAAGAGTCTAGTCCCTAGTTTTTAGCCCGGGGTCATGTGAAGATAGTTCTTTTCTAGCAGGAGCCTACTGGGGAGCCTTTTTGTCCCAAATCTAGAGAAAAAGGCCCATGGAAAGCTAAGAGAAGGTCTAGTGAGGACCTTGTGAGTTGATCCAGCTCCTGTAATTCTAAGATCCTTAGATCGAGAGGTCGAGTAGCCTTGGGAGGAAGAGGGGGTCTGCATCAAGTGGTATTAGAGCCATAATTTAATCTGTGTGTGTGAAGACTATGTGCAAGTGTGAAACAGTTAGTTGAAAACCAGGTGGGCTACAGGAGGAAGCTGGAAGTTCTCTCAGTTGCAGAGTAGACAAAAGATAGCTAGGTGGGCTGAGCCAAAAGAACCAATCGTGTTCTTGGATGTAGAGGATGAAAATGGCTACTAAAGGCCATAGGCGAGTTCGAGGAGAAGACCACCAGAATTTGCATAAAGAATAGATGGATAAAGAGCTTGAGGAGACAAGAGCAGAAATGGAGAAGCTGATGTTGAATATGCAACAAGTTGCACAAGAAGGATGGAAGTATGAGTGGCCCTTGAGGAGGAGAGAAAGGTGTCCTATACAAAATTTTTTGGACAGAAGGAAACAATAGGTACTAAAGAGGTGGTTGAGGTAAGTTAAGAACCTAAGTGACATAGAGGAGCAGGTTTTCATTTGAAAGCTATAAGTTGGAGAGAACCTTAGTGATGAGGAGGAGATGAGATCAGTTGGAGATATCATAGACTACCAGGAGGGAAGAGATGGAATTTTAGATTTCCAGGTGGGCAATGAAGAGAGATATGCTGAATATCTCATAGACTTCCAAGAGAGCAGAGGAGAAATCCCAGATTTCCAGGTGGGAAAGGGAGATAGTTTGAGAATGTATGAAAGTCTCAGGAGCCTAGAGGTGAGTTTAGTTCAACAAAGAGTGCTGACAAAGGAGAATCATAAATCCATTCTGATCATTGGGGGAGTCAGGATATTCCTTCCAATTATCCTAGCAAAGGCTAGTGTACAAGTTTCAAGTGCAGAAGAGGAAGGACAACAAATGTAGTTTGTTATGGAGGAGGAGATGGTGTAGAAATTAACATATTCCCCAGAGGAGGTGATGGAAGAGGAGCATTTAGATGACATGATCACTCCATCGGAGAAAGAGTTGGACATGTTGAAGGGTTGTCTGAACAATCCAGAACCAGAAGGAGACTTCTAGGAGATAGTCATGCCAGATGAAGAAAAATTCTAGCCAGAGGAGCAGATGGATGAAGTTGGAATTGTACCAGCATGAGAAGAGGTAGAGGAACTAACATAAATTGAACCGTCATAGGAGAGATTTGGGCATCATCTTAGTGATGAGGCTACAGAGTTGGATTCTACATAGGAATGGAAAACTCATGCCACAGGAGATGAAGATAGTTTGGGAGATCATATTGATCTTCCCTTTGATGTGTGTAGGGAGGTGCAACAAAGAAGACTGCCAAGGAGGAGCCAGTCATTGGAACAACTAGATGAGGTGATAGAGGAGATAAGGAAGATGATGCTGGAGTCAACACAAAAAGAATTCAAAATCAAGAGAAGTCTTAACAGAACAGAGACTGCAGTAGTAGCATGAAAACAACATCATCAACATAGCAGAGGAGTAGGTGAACAACTCCAAAGAGAGGTTTGGGATCTAGGAGGATTTCAACAGTTGAGAAGAGGAGTTGTTGGCGGGAAATTAATCAGATCAGGGTCCTCTTCAGGTTACCAAAAAAAAGTACCATGTAGTCTAGAGCACTATAATTTTCTTCTCCTCCAAAGATAAGAAGTCTCACCCGAAGTGAAACCAAGAAAAAAGGATAGGGAAGGGAAAGGAGAATACTTAGGTGGGTTCCCAGAACCTTCAATATTCACCATGATCTTGTGAAAGACATGATAACTCCAGAACAAATCTGAGCTCATACATGTAAGAACTGAAGAAACTTAGGTTGCGAAAAGCATTCATACATAGAAACATCATATGGAACTTATGAATCATAAATAAGTACTGTAAAGATACAATGCACAAGCATAAACACAAAATGACACAACATATTTCAAAATTTTGGATCCTTCTTTATATATATTATGATCAGATACAACCTCAGAGATACAAAATAATGCTCTGTTACAAACTTTTGGCTCTAAACCCATGTCGCAGAGCTCTATTTACCCAAAACTATTTATAGATTACATTTACAGAACCTTTTCTCAATTAAAACCCAACCTATCAACAACATCTAATAACCAAAACCAGAACAACAACAATCTGGGAACAACCCTTTTACAATCATATACATCTCATATATGCTGAGTAGGGTCTTTTGGCTTTGGGCTCTCATGCTTTCTTGTTCCATGGAAACTGCTTTAGCCTTGCTAGCATTGCGCTGTCCTTTTCCGCAACCGATTTCTCTTACTTTTCCTCGCTCCACTGTCCAGCTTCTTCTGTATCTTATGCAACTTGTGCTAAACCAAAACTGGGACTATAATCCTTCTTGCGTAGCTTCAAGTCCAAAAATGAAGGGCCCAAAAAGAGCTCATGATTTTCCCAATAGTGGAGTATGATGCAGGAGCATATTTCCATCTCAGAATGTGCCAGCAATCCAACACATCAATGTGCATTCAAGAAAGGGAGAGGCCTCGACCCTCTCATTTTTCCCTTGAATTTTAAAAATTCAATGTAATATTAATTGTAATAAATTACTGTAAGGCTGGAGTAAAGCCAAGTTTTCCTTTGTATAGGCTGTGGTCAGAATTTCCTTTAATAGGCTTGAGATGTACATATCTTGAGATTTTCCTCTGATATGAAAATTTAAATATGCATTCAATAAAATTTAATGAAGGTAAGTACCTTGGAGGGAAGGCTTGAGGAGCCCCTCTTTTGTAAAAAGTCTTTGTATCAATTTTCATTATTTGAAGAGGAGTTATTGAGCTATAGAGAAATCTCAAGAGAGGAGAAAGGTGAAACATTCTATTCAAGTCTGAGCTTGCACACATTGTAATCAGACATTCAGATATTAATACAATTAAGAAGTTTTTCCTACATATAAGGTTCTCTATGGTTATATGTGTTCTATGTTTGTTTCTAAATGTGTTTGATGGGAGTTTATGTGTGTGTGTTGTGGATATATGCAATTATGTTTCAATTACAATATAAGATAAAATTCCCTATCTGTCTGTGAGTTTGTTTGAGAGTTCTGGGTTCTTTTAGGCTAGTGCAAGGAGTGCATGACAAAGTATTGGAAACTTTGTGTAGCCAACACAAGGAGTGTGTGCTTGAATTCTGTTTTGAATTCAAGAAGAGAACGTGCCAGGTGGGCATACCAGAACATTTACAAAACTAAGGAGGAGCCTTAGAGTTACTGAATACTCTGGAGGAAAGCTTGTGCAGAGAAGGCACAATGCACAGAGTTGTTGAATACTCTATAAACTCAACAAGGAGTGTTTTGAGCAGGTGAAAGGAGTGCACGAGAATCCCTTTGAGGAGAAAAGGGACTAAACCCTTTGAAGTCTGAGTAATTTAATAAGATTATAATAAACGTGAGAGTTACTGAACACTCTGAGGATAAGTGCAAGTATACACAGAGGTGAGTGCAAGGAGTGCACCAGAAGTAAAGTGTTTTAAACTTTACAACCTCAGGAGGATGAGCATTCGATGAAAGGAGGGCACAAAAGATTGTCAAAGAGGGAAAGGGTGAGATCCTTTTGGACATCCAAGCAACTGTAAAGCTGGGGAGAAATAGTGCTAGTGAGCATAGAGGCTCTGCAAGACGTGCAAAGGTCAAGGACCCTTACAAGTTCATATTTTGAAGATAGCGTAGATTTCGCGAAGTGTGAAACTATTCCAAGTTCATAAGCTCAGGGGGGATAGTGCCTTTGAATACATAGTCTCTGCAAAGAGTGCGGAAGATCAAGAAAGGTTCAAGTCTTAGACTATGAAAAAGGTAGCAAGGGGTGCACCAATGGTCCACAATCCTTGAAGGAGTCTATGAAATCTCATAAGAGATAGCGACCGCAAGTGTTGCGTGAGGAGGAAAACTTGTCTCAAGTTAAAAATTCAGGAGATATAGCATTGGTCGGGACCGTGTAGTTAGAACCCAACAAAAGTTTCAAAGGTTGAAGCCTTTGAATGCATTGAGGGATCCTTCATTATAAGGAAGGCGAAGTGTGTAGAAGGGAGAGGCTACAGGTGTTGAAATAGTGTGTAACTGCAAAGAATATTCTTATCCCCTTTTGTGGATTGGTCAAATCCTAAATGTAATATGCAAATTAAGAAGTCGGCACCCAGGAAAATTAAATTGGTTCTAACTACCCAGAAAGAGAAGTCGGCCCTGCCAATGAAGAGACACCTCCTTTCAGTGCTTGCCAGTTTGTATAAATATATGAAGCCAATGCCTCATTTGTTCACTCACTCAGCTCACTCATCTAGTGCGCAAGTATTGAAGGAAGTTGTAGTTACCATTTGCTAGAAGAAGGAAGAGAGAGAGGCACATTGCTTGGGAAAGGATATTCTCTAGTGTTTGGTTTATTGTCTTGGCATTGGATTGGCTATGGTTCTAGTCTAGCATCATGGTAGTTTGTCTCTCGTAGAGAGAGATTTATTATGGTACTATACTTGGTTATTGAATCTATATTATAGAAGTTTTGCTTGGTTTTCTTCCCCTTGAAGGTTTCCCAGGATAAATGCTTGTGTACTCTATGATCTTGTTTCTTTCAGTAAGATCCTTATTATGTTGTTGTTATAACTATAATAATTAATATTGAACCCGGGATTAATGATAATAGATTAAGCAAGAAACTTAACATAGAATTAGAGCAGGCTTGAAAGATAATTGTCACAGATTCAGTCTTTAGTTTTGTCGAGATTCAAAAATTAGGGTTTCTTAAATATTTGGAATTTTTTGCTGCAAACCATCTAGAAACATGCACCCTACCCTATTGAATATTTTGGCACCTTGAGCGCACCTTTTCAGTGGATATAACTCCTAGAATGTGAAACCCTAGTTTTCACTGGTACCAGAAAACCAGAAAACCAGAAGTACCAAAAAACCAAAAGTACCAAAAAGCTAGGAAACCAGAACTAATATCAAAAGTACTAGTCCAGATTTTTGCAAGCTTAGTTTCATGGGGTAAAATTGAATTTTTTAGAAACTGACTATACTAGCATAATCGCCTCAGTCCAACACATCTTTTGGTGAATTTAGTTTTAAGATCCAAGAAATTTGATTTTTCTATTATTTCTATAGCCCGGAGGGCTAGGGTTTCTACTACAAGAAAGAATGGCTACCGATATGAGGGTCAAAGATAGGATGGAAGGATCTGGAAAATTCATATCTTGGAAGCATAGGTTGCAGATGATTCTAGACAAGAATGATATCCTAGAACATGTTATAGTGGGTGTACCAGAACCAGAGGAAGAAGAGGAAAAGACCAAGCATAAGAAGAATGAAAAGAAAGCAAAGAGAATCGTGTCAAATTCAATAAAGGATCACTTGATCCCTCATATATACTAACTACAGATAGAAAGGAAAATGTATGAAGCACTCAATAGGTTATATGAAAGAAAATACATTAGCCAGAATCTTGCCTTAAGAAATCAACTTCGTAATATGAAGATGGAAAAATCATAATCTATCTCATCCTATCTTATGAGAGTTTCTCAAACTAGAGATCATCTTGCAACTATTGGAGATGTCATTAGTGACAAAGAGCTTGTAACCACAACCCTAAATGGGTTTCCAACATTTTGGTTTCCTTTTGTACAAGGAGTGTGTGCAAGAAGCAAGTTACCCAAGTTTGATAAGTTATGGGCAGATTGCACACACGGAGAATCTAGACTTGCAGACCAACATAAGAGATTAATTATTGATGAAGAGGAAGCTGTTACAGTTCAAAAGAACAAAAGAAGTTCCTTCAAAAAGAACAATAAAAAATCTAACTTTGTAAGAGTTCAATAAGAAGAAAGATGTTTCAAAGATCAGATGCTACAACTATCAAAATTTGGGACACTTTTCCTATGATTGTCCTCAAGGAAAAGGGAAAAGAAAGAATCAAGCACATGTGGCAGAGGTAGAGGAATCTCCTCCCTCAAAGAAAGCTTTAGTAGAAATTGAGGATTTATGTACTTTAAGTTGAAGATAGTTGATTTGAAGAAAGATAGCAAATGGTGGAGTCTGTGGAGTCTCCCCACACAAAAACAAAAGATAAGTATTCATGTTTATTTTTAGTATCTTGTTTACTTTAATACTCTATCATTACAAGTCAGATTTTTGTGAGAATGTTAATTAACCTCGTTTTATTTCAGTGTCTATGCATATTTATGAAGGAAGTATCAAAGAAGAAGATAAAGAAATAAATAAAATACTTATTTCAGGTATGATCACTCATGAGAGTGACAAAGGTATGTGTTTAGCTATGATAGTAAGGGAAAATTTGGTAATTTCATAGCTAGAGTGAAAAAGAGTTCAAAAGTCTTATTCATGATGAGGATTTTAGATGTGTACATGGTTGAACAAGTTTTTCTTAAGAAAATATGTGTACTACTCTGATAGAAATCATGATATAGTTTTATTTGATTATTGCTTATTGTTACTAATTGACTTGCTAAGTGACATATCTCAGAAAACATACTGTAAGTAAGTTTATAGGTCTCAGAAGAAAGAAATTATGCCTTGACTTGCATAAGTTAGAAAACATGAGAAGGACTTATGATATGGTGATAGTCAATAAGAACCAAACAATATCCAATATTCATATAGGAGCAGGAGGCTCCTAAAGATGGAGAACCAAAATGTTCAAGATGAAGAGAAATATGGATACTCATATATAGTTGATGAGATGAAAATAACTGGAGGTTGCTCCAGTATTATTATTATAGATGCAGAGGGAGTAGGTTGATCTAGTATGAAGTCGGAAAGAAAGAAATGTTTGAACTCAAGAAGGCACCCATGATATTATAGAGGAGACCTTCGTAGAGAAGGAATGAGCAATCCAATAGGTAGACCTTCATAGAGAAGGAAAAGAGAAGAGACCTTTGTAAAGAAGGAAGATACCTTCGTAGAGAAGGGGAATGAGAAATTTGCCAAGGTTGGCCTCTGTCCAAGTGTTGAGTTTTGGATACTCTAGGAACATGATAGAATACCCTCGTAGAGAGGGGTGTGACCACCCTCATAGAGAGGAGTGTGGATGTTTCTCCAAGGGGTAGTGGGAATATACTCTCCTCTGGCCAAGTATTGAGTAGCTTGGAACACAAACCTTGACCATGTGGAATGGTTAGTTGATGTAACAACCAAGATTTCATTTAAGCTACTATGAATTACAACAGAGCGGAATTTTGAAAGAACTAAGAAAACTAAAAATTTGCTTATTCCATCATATTCATTCCAGCATATTCATTCCCAGAATTTTATAAATAAAATAACATTTTTACATAACGCACTTTGCATAACAAGTTAAATCTACCTATTAATTTTCATAAAAGTTAGAATTGAGTAAACACTTCACAATTTGGAAAATACCTGTCACTGATGCTAAGCTTGCGCTGCAGCTTGAATAATCCTCGCTTGAACCAGCTTGAATCCTCGCTTGAACACCCCCAAAACCGGCCACCCTACCGACCAGTGCGCCTGGCCCTAGGACATCTACGGATGTC
>JASDQU010102393.1:204459-237416 GCA_032191745.1 Picea mariana
AAAATTCAAATCTAACATCAAGAACACTGATGCGATATTATTCATGTCACTAGATCATTATTTATAGATCCAGCAGCTTTCCCAGGTTAAATCGAGAATTCAAATCTAACGTCAAGAACACTGCTGCGATATTATTCATGTCACGGGATCATTATTTATAAATCCAACGCAAGTTTTGACACAGTTTGCAGATCAACACGACCATCCTCGTCATCCTCTTCGGCGTCCCATAAGAAATGGGCGTAAGATGAGAGAATATAGCTGCAAAAATCAAAACTCGCCAAGTCAACATGAATATAATTTATGAGCTACAGCTTTATACTTACCGAACTGAACTGTACTTTCTGAGAAGAAATCTCTCATCCCTTAAATCTCTCATCCCTTAAGAAATTTTTTCATCCTTTTTAATAAAGGTCAAAGTATCGTCGACAGGGTCAAAGTATCGTCGACAGGGATGTAGATCTATTGACAAATACCATGTAAATGGAAAAAATATATAAAAGAAATCTCAAATTCAATTCTCACCCCAATATACTTATGCTCCATGCTTGCGGACTATAACACACCTGGGATATGATAGACTGAAAGGCCGCCTCTCTTTTCCTCACTAAATGATGTAAGGAAGAGATCATGTAGCAGGCCTAATTCAGTCCACAAAAATCCACACAAATAAAGATTCCACCTATTTTCTTGAGCAAACTCAGGCTGCACAGTATGAAGTAACACAGAGAATCCTGACCAGGAGGAGCTAGAACAGACTCAGACAGATACTCGGCAGGGCTGAGTACAATAAGTGAAACTCCACGATCATGTCAATGTCATGGTATTAATGGGAAAAATTAGGCTATGGGATAAGGGATTTGGAATGTCTTTCTAGTTGTGGTTTCACAGTCAGGATTCGGAATGTCTTTTTAGTTGTGGTTTCACAGTCAATAATTTAGAGTGCTAGTTGTGACAATGATCTGGTGGGATTGCTTTTCTAACGAAGTGGGAGAAGGTAGTGTTCAGATGTATAGATATATTTTAAAGTTTAGTTAGATGTCTTTTCTAGTGACTATTATGTTTTATATGTTTTTTGGTCAGACATCAAATTGGTGTATGAGACCTCCTTCCTCTAGGAATTTGACTGGTAAAGTTTACTGGAGATATACATACCCTACTCCTTCTAGTTGGTGTATGAGTCCTCCTTCCTCCAGGAATTTGACTGGTAAAATCTACTGGAGATATACATACCCTATTCCTTCTAGATTTGAACTTGTGATTTTTTAGGAAAAAGCACACCTTTTTAACCATTAAACCCACTCAAATTGTATATATAATATAATAAATATAACTCTTTGACAAATTATTGTATTGCCTCAACCCCTCAAGGTAACAATAAACTCTATTCTTTTCTTAAATATTTTAAAAGGAAAACAAATAAATTTTGACTATCTTACCAGTTATCTGGGACAGCCTTCATGGCTTGATCAAAATAAACTTTGGCCCTAGCTGCATCTTTACGTGTTTCCCATGTAAACTTGGCATAGAGTGACAGTACCTCTGCATCTCCAGGGCTTGCTAATATGGCCCTTTCGTAGTATTCCTCCGCTTTAGCCATATTGTGTTGCACCTAACATAACATCCATACAGTTCAATAGTATACATTGATGATTACACCCATAAATAAATAAAACCGCATTTCCATCCAGAATTGATATCTCACACACCATACCACTTATGATTAAAACCGCTATACATACACGTCCAGTACTTAGTATAAACGTCATCTCAATCATAGATAAAGCCAAAACCATACCTCGTGCAAAAACCTGGCATAGTTGCTGAGCAGAAGTGGATTGCCAGGATTTGCTTCCAACATACTTTGATAATACATATCTCTGCTGCTCCTGGAATTCTCATCCTCTGCTGCTTCACGATTTCCTCCTCTTCTTTGAATGCTAAAGCCTCCGCTGATATACCCACTCTCGGACACATTGGCAGGTCTGCTTCCTCTGGAAGTGCAGAACAATGGCACTCCATATGTACCAAGTTGTGGAGAAGAATATCTATCATCCTGAGTCTCAGACCTGCCTTCAGAATCCACAAGGCACGAGGAAGAATCTCTGAATAGGCTCAGGCTGGGATGTGGATTGGAACTGACACAAATTGAAATGCTATGTACAGATCTCTCAGAATCCCAGATGGGAGGATTCAGTTCTGTTCTCACGTCTCCCTTCATGGCCTCTAAGTGGTGTAGAGTAGAACCCATGAACACAGAGGTAGGAGAACTTCTGAGCATTAGCATTTTGGGCATAGGAGGGATAGCTTTCAACTATTCCAGAGAGACTCAATAGTAGAGATTAACTTGAAGGACATAAATAAATTGTAATTGTCTTCAAGAAACGGCTTCTAAAATGAAGTGCTATCTCCGTTGCTGTTTTTATTTTGCGTTTTTAGTGGCATCGGCATGGCTGGCTTCAGTTGGGCTTCCTGAGGCTTGAGATAGCGATTCATATTTTCTCGTAGTTGAGGTGCATGGTGTCCAAGTCGTTATGCCATGTGTTCTTTGCTCGGTATGGACATCCTGTCATCCAGTGATTACGGCGGAAAATGCAATCGGACAGGGTCACGTGTAGCAGATTCGGGTGACAAGTTCCCAAAGCGATGGAGATTCAACTTTGGATATGAGACAATATCGGGTTTAAGAAAAAACGAAGATACGGCACGATTCAATCGACTTCCAAAGAAAGGAGCAGCAATACTCAATTGGACCAATGGTTAGTAGGTTGTTTTGAATAGTTCAGTGTTTTGAATCATGTAAGAAATTTGAGATGGATGGTTAATATTTTTTTTTTTTTTTTTCGGGGTTCCAAAGAAAATTATGAAGAGTGTGTTCACTTCTTACTATCTGTACTATTTCATGGGGTTTACATGAACTGTTTTTATATATATCAATATTGACAAATTTATATTAAATTTTTATATATATCAATATTGTCAAATTTATATTAAATATCATGTATAAAATTTGAAAAAATATCTAAAATATTTTACACAATTTTTTTTTATAATTCTGATTTTCTTGATTTCAAGACAAAATGATTCAAATTCAATAAGAGAAATCTTAGCTCACATCATATACTTACTATAAATGTTTGGTTATGGGAATTGGTTTGATGGCATAAAGTAATGGGATTTAGGGTATGGTGAAAGCACATAAAACAAATACTAGGATTTAGGGTATGGTGAAAGCATATAAAACATAGACTGGGATTTAAGGTATTGTGAAAGTACATAAAATATATACTTGTTTGGTTATGGGAATTGGTTTGATGGCATAAAGTAATGGGATTTGGGATATGGTGAAAGCACATAAAACAAATACTAGGATTTAGGGTATGGTGAAAGCATATAAAGCATAGACTGGGATTTAAGATATTGTAAAAGCACATAAAACATATATTGAATTAAGCTTCATGATATATGAGATTTAATTTTTGAATGTTGAGTGACAAAGGTTAATGAAATAAAGGTGTCAAACACTTCATGTGTTGTGATCCACCACATTGAATGCATGTCAAAGTACTATAAATAAGGAGATTGAATTCATGTGCATCATGAAATTCATTGTTCAATGCCTTTGCACTTGTTAAGTTTGGATTTTGCCAGCTTGATTATTAGTTTCATTGGTAACTTCATGTGCAACTTCAATATGGGAACTGTAGTTAAGAATGATTTTTTCTTGCATTTAATTCCCCATATTGAAGTTGCACACAGAGTTACCAATGAGACTAATAGTTGAGGTGGAAAAATCCAAACTTAATAAGTGCAAAGGAATTGAAAAATGAATGGCCATTATGAACATGCATCCTATCTACTTATTCTAGTACTTAGCATGCATTTAATATAGACTCCATACTTCGAAATTGTTTCTTCCATGTGCAACTTCAATATGTGGTGCAACCTCTCTACCCTCCTGGGGATTCTGCGACCTCCCGGTCTTGGATCTTCAAATTCCTTGAACCAAATTGGTTCTTCGGGCCTTCGACAGACCTTGATTGATTAATCCACACAAAGGTCCCTTTGATGTTACCTACAAGTTCGGGTTACTTGCAACCCTACTTTCTGATGCTTTTGGCAACACCAACCTTGCGAATGCTAGACTCTTTATCCTATGTGACCACGGGTTGTGACCGTGGGTCAACTCTTCATAACTTCGGGCTCCAAAAATGTCACGACCTCTGTCTTCAGTTCTTCCCGAAACACTTTCCTTCAAATTCACGGATCTCTGGTGCATGTCTTCCTAGATCCGACGGTCCAACTGTACTTCGAATTTAGTGACTTCATGAAATTTCACCTACTCCATGCACAACTTCTCCGAACCTCTATCTCCCCGATTTTCTAATCCGCTGCCACATGTCCTCCTCACAGCCAATGACTAGGATTAGTTCGTGACTTCGCGACTTCGGCGATCCCGCTTCTCAACACTTTAAACACCTTGAACTTTGAAGTGCCAAAATGATTCACGGCTAATCTCCATGCAACTTCCACAGATCTGACGGTCTGGGATGATTCAGGTCCCTCCTGTACAAGTCTTGGTCGTTGGTTTTGGGAAACCTTAAAGGACTCCTCCCTTTGAAGATTTCTAGCCACTCTTCCTCCAGAGCTTCGTTCTCTCCTGAAATGTTTTCCTCCTTTGAGTGTTCTCTTCGACACTTAGTCGAAATTCAGCCCGTGCACGCCTTGCAACATGTCCTCCTCCACAACTTCACTTCTTTGTGGGAGACTTTCGCTGCTCCTCTTGAGCTTTTGAGTCAGATCAGACTCTGTCACACACTCCTTGTGGAAAAACTTCCTTCAATCTTAACTTTGAAGGACAACTGTGCACTCCTTGCAATAGTCCTTCCACGCTCTATTGTTCCCTCTGAACAATACGAAATTGAGCGAGGTTCCTCCTACCTGCACTCTTAAACTATCTCTGATGAACTTTCTAAGTCAAAGCGAACTATGTCACGCACACCTTGCGGACACTATGCAATCCTTGCATATATAAAGTTCACCTTATCTCTTCTGAGCTTATAAATCAAAACAGACTCTGTCAACGCACTCCTTGCGGATGCTATGCACACTTGCACTTGCTCATAGAAGAGAAACTTATTTAAATCTTCACAGATTCATACATTCAACCATGTAAATGCATTCATAAACACAAGAACAAGAAATCACAGAGAATTGCAAATAAACAAAAAATCTACCATTCATTCATTCAGATAGACACAACAACACCACACATTTGGGACAATGCTCCTCTGTTATATTCATTCAACTGAAATATACATGTGTTCATAAATTGCTTCTCGGTAGCTCTCAACTCTCAGCTATAATGGCAACAACTATAAAAAAACTAGAATGCCAACAACAACAACCCTCTTCTGGGAAACAATACAAATCTTTATACAAGAGGGGCTCTTCAAGCCTTTCACTCCAACTAGTCTAGAGCTATCTTGTCGAAATAAAAACATCCAACTACTTAGGACTTATTACAATAAATATTTGTGACAGATAGATAAGATCAAACACATCGAATCTGTATGACACATAGATTCAGTAAAAGAAAAATACATCCTCCAATGATCTCATGCGATCGTTCAGGTCCAAAACATTACAACCTTTTCAAAAACAATTACATGATATGCCACTTTAGATTTAAAATTTTACCTCAAAATGCGTGCTAGGCGCTACGCTGTACTCCATTCTCGCTTTGTTGGTGATGCTCCTGCATCAATATGGGTAACTCCATGTGAAGATTTAATATGGGGACTTCAATATGGGCCACTTCTAACAATATTAAGGATTTTGTTAGGAGAGGACATCTTGGGTGTGGTAGATATTCCTTACTATTTCAGAGGATTGTAGGTATATATATTTTTTCTATAAATCAAGGTAATTTGTTGTCCTTTTGTTGATTAGTTTCATGCATTTTACCTTCATGATATACATTCAAGGAGATGGGGTATCCTTTTTTTTTCTCAATTGATCTCTTTTTTTTTTTTTTGTATCTAGCGGAATCGACAATTGGGCAGTCTCATACTCGTGTGACGCAGGGTCGATTCTGTATGCTACCTCTATAACCTCCAGGTGCCATATGTATTCCCCTTCTGCAGGCATGGGTAATTCAGGGGGATTTGAACTCATAACCTCATCAAACATAACACTTCATATCACATCACTTTCCAATTGAGCTACCCCCCAAGGGCTTTTCTCAATTGATCTTTGATCATATGGGGATTATCAAATTAATTCCCTTTGGATTTAAACATCGTTGCATGGGTTGAAGACCACATATAATGAACCTTTTGAATTTCGTTGGGTTGGTGTAAGAACATCCATTAGGCCATCAAGCCCTTTGGAACACTACACATCAACCCAATTCAAATAATAATCCTGCATCATATTTCAAAAGAAACACACACACACAGACACAAACACAATGAGCCATTGGCATGATTTGATTATTGGTGCATCAAGTAGTTCACCTTTTGAATTCCATTGTGTTGGTTTGGGAACATCCATTAGGTCATCAAGCCCTTTGGAACACTACACATTGGCCCAAGTCAAATATAAACATGCATCATCTTTCAAAAGAAGTGCATGCATGAACACACACACACACACACACACACACACACACACACACACACACACACACACACACACACACACATTGAGCCATTGGCATGATTCAAAGATTGGTGTATCAAGAAATGCACCTTTTTAATTCCCTTGGTTTTGTTTTGGAAAATCCATTAGGTCATCAAGCCCTTTGGAACACTACACATCAACCCAATTAAAATATCAACCAACATCATCTTTCAAAAGAAACGAACGCACGTGCATGCACACACACACATATGATATATCAAGCCACTGACATGGTTCAAATATTGGTGCATCAAGCTTCTTCAAAAGAAACATGCCAATGGCAAAGGGAATTCCATTAGGCCCTTCAAGAGTATAACCCAATATTCATTGAGCCTCTTTTAATATATGGTCCGATCTCATTGGGCCTTTTGCAAGATATGACTCGATATTCATTGGGCCACTTTAAAGACCTGGCCCAATACTCATTGATCCATTTTCAAATATATGTCTTGATCTCATTGAACCACTTCGAAAGATATGGCATGCTATTCATTGGACCACTTTTGAAGACTTGGCCTAATACTCGTCGAGACTCTTTTGAGGATATGGTCCAATCTCATCGGTCCACTTCAAAATATATGGAATGATATTTATCGAGTCACTTTGGAAGAATCACTTCAAAAGGAAAACTTAAGGTCATCGACCTACTTCAAAGAAAAATTAGAAACAAAATTAAAGGGAGTGAAAGATATTATTAGAGATATAAGGATTACTATGTAATAAAGTCACTTTATGACTTTAGAATATGTTAATGTTTACTTTTTCTGTAAAGCAACCTATCCCACATTCATAAGTGGAAATGATTTGTTGAGTGATAAATGATTTGTTGAGTGATAAATGATGTATAAAGAGGTAAACTCCTTTGTAATAGATGCACCTATTATTCATTGATAATATCATATGGTGTTATTGTGAGTATCTCTCTTTGAGATTAGTTATGTGACTCAACCCTATCTAGGGTTTCCTCATTTAGTGATCTAGCTCATTTTGTAATATGATATTAGAGTAGGAAGTCATATCGAGAGTCTTGGGCCTTTGAAAGACAAGGTTTCCACTCTTGCAACTTTAATAGTTTGAGAGACATGAAATGCCACAATTCGAGGGTGTTTAGTAGTGAGTTCTCTCAAATCGAAGTTTTATCTTTTTAGCCGCGATTTAATGCAAGATCCTTCTTAATTTTCTCAACAAAAGAAACAAGGGTTTTATTTCAATTCTACGACCAATCTCTCTTAGATTTGTAATGTTTACATCTTTGGTTTGTGTAATATTTCTTTGCATCCATCGATAATTATTTTTTAGCAACGAAAAAGGTCATATCTTGTTAGTCATGGATATACCATTAAAGAAGTACTCGGGTTTCAATTTCCATACATGGAAAGTGAATATCCATATGCAATTAATGAATAAAAACCTTTGGGGAATTGTCAAAGGAACTGAGGCAACACCTGCATATCCCAACAAATTGGTAGAAGGAAAAATATCCCATTCTCACATCATTTAGACATTATCTAAAACCCATGACATGTTTTTAGAAACCAATATTGTCATCATGTATACTAAGTTTTGGGATTTGGAGTATGCTCGCAAAGAGTTTGAAGAAATGCCAAAATGAATTATGATATCTTGGACTATGATGATTCCAACATTGCTATCAGAATAAAAGAGAACCATTGAAGGTGATAGACAATCGAAACTTGCATTCTATGCAAGGAAAAACCACAATATATCAACAAAAGACAAAGAAGAAATAGAATGCCACTATTGCAAGAAGTTGGGTCATATATATTCGAATTGTAGACAATGAGCCAATGACATTCTTAAGGGAAAGGTCAAAGCTACACAAGATATAGCAAGTGTATCCATGATTGAATATCCACCTAATGCTGACAGTAGTGAAGAATCTACTGAAGAAAATGGATTTTATGCATTTTAGGAAGCACATTCTTTGAAGATCGGAAGAGATCAATTAACAACTCAAAATGGATTGTTTCCTAGTTAGTTCAAAAGTTTTGGATATATGGAAATATCCCTCATTAGTTGGAGATACATGCATGAGGATTATAGTCGACTAGTGAGGTTACACGACATGCATGTGGATTTGTATCTTGTAATTTCTTCGAGAGATTTGTGATTCGAGAGTTTGGGGAGGTGGAATCCAAGATTTTTGGGAATTCAACTCAAAAACTACACCATACGACAGTTATAAGGTGGATTTATGGATCTCAAACTAGTCCAAGAACTCTATTCAAAGAAGAAGCTTCTAAAGGATGTTATTGATGTTTAGTGTTTAGTTCATGTGTTTTACATTCAATATATGTATTTTATTTTAGTTTGTTTCATCATGATATGCCTTGTGGGGGGTATCATAGATATATGGCTTATTATTTAATGAAGTAAATTTATGACTTTAGAATATGTTATTGTTTACTTTTTGTCTTTAAAGCAATCTATCCCACATTCATAAATGGAAGGGTGAGTGCAAGAACTTGGTGACCAAAAAAGTGGTAATGGCATGATTAAGAACGCACACTCAAAAAAACGCACATGCATTCCTACAGCTATAGGTTCGGCTATGGCCAAACCTCCGCATGGATTTCCATGTAGGTTAATCAGTAGGAGTGCATGCGTACTCTTAAGAACATGTGAATTATCTTAGGAACACATGCACACTCTTAAGAACATGTGTGCGTTCTTACTGTTGTTTTTTTTGAAACCGTTTGAGAGCGATTTTTTTTTATTGTGCACAAAATCGCGCTGATGTTTCTCATTGGGAAAATAGTGTGAAGAGAGGACGAAGAAAGAGAGGATATTTCCATCGCCACCACCACTATGTGTCCAGGTATGTTACATTTATCTTAACTTTAATCCAATTTAGTCAATCTAATTTAATATATTTCTCCCAATAATCTAAATTAAAAAAAATTGTAATTTAGTATTTTAAATAAAAAAAGAAAACTAATTTGCATGCCATGGATGTTAAATTACAACATATACAATACAATAGAAGCCCAAGAAAATTTAAACCCCTCACAAGAAAACCAAGAAGATCAAAACCCCAACCCACCACCACCACCACAACATGTAAGCAGTGAAATTGATGAGGGGTTGGTGATATTAAGAAACCTTGAGGAACAATTAAGGGAGACTAGAGAACCTAGCAGAGTCTCCTTGGCCACTTCTTTGGACATCATTTTCCATTCCATTGCAACTTTCCAAGGGAAATTGACATCTATTTCTGACTATAGGGAAATAATGTACGAGTATTATAACATTGGTTTGGACATAAGCCAAATCAAAGAACTGAGCATTTCAAAATAACAAATATTGTCTATTTTTAGGGATCCTAGAAATGCACAATAACTACCATTGACCAGGAAACACATATCCGTTGAATGGTGCATCCATCCCCAGATTAGTCAATACTGGATGGATAGGTGGTACATGGTTTTTGATAAACCTCCCTGCAATAACATGGAGATGCCCTTATATTTTCTGAGAAAATTATGTGCTGAGTTTATTATGGGTAAACATGTCAACTACTTTGACATTAGTGACTTCTAGGGGCTGGGTCAAGGGTCCGCATAGGACCGAGAGAAGGCCAGGCCTGACCCCAAGTTAGGTTCTCGTGCCCCTAGGCAAAGGATTGACCCCCTTACCCAACATCCTCCTATTGCAAAGAGCAACAGGTACAACTAGCCATCTCCTCATTGACTCGTGGCCTAGTGCAACACAGTAGCTTTATTGCATTATTTCGACCGGAGGTGCATGCTAGTGGCATTGATAGGGGTTTGGATCATCAACATGCACATGAGATTACAGAGAGGAGAGGGCACATGGACATAACAATAGCCCATGTGAACCTCACATATGATCTAATTGCGGGCATAAATTCTATGGGCCTATATAGCCCAGTGGAAAACATAGCCTCATGGAGGAGGTGTAACACACCCGCCCCTTAAAGGGGATACTATAGTGTAAAGCCTCTAAATTTTTGTTTTTTTCTCTTGCACGAACAAGCACCAGGCGCAAGCCTCCTCCATGGCCACTACCTGTGACCACATGACTAACTAAAAGGTGCCTCATGACTTCTGTCGTCAGGTATTCACATATGAGCCAACCTTGACTCACCTGACTCCCGAACTCCCAAGCTAAGAGCCTAGCCTAGCGCTAGCTCTGTTCCTTAACCTCTATCCATGTGACCCCCCTTGTTATGACTCGGGGCCCAACCCTCAAGCGCTTCGGGACTTCATGTATCGTGAAGGTGGAAATTAGTCCGTCTCCTTTCCTCGGAATCCTGAAATTCGAACTCTCGATGTCAGATTAACGATCCACAATCTCCTGCGACCCAACGGCTTAGATCAACTCTTCGTGAATCAGGACTTTGCATTTCACAAAGTTGGAGGGCCGCTCACCTCCCTTCTCTCGATCCTCGATATCTCCTTGGAAAATCAACGATCGAGGCCCTCCCTTCGATCGACGATTGTGATCAAATCGCGAACTCAGACTTCGCGAGTTCTCACGACTCCTATCTTTGACTTCCTGAGTTGCGAGTCAACAAAATGTTGATCTCTCACCATGTGTCCCTTCTCGATGGATGGCTAGGATTTCTGTGGCTCCTAGCTCCTCGGGTATTCACCTTTGCTCCTTGCAAATCTTTCGAGGTCCGAATCCTCGAACTCCTGGATCTACTGCTGTCTGTCCTTTGATGATGGACGATTTTAATTAAGTTCTAAACTTCAGGACTTCGCAAATGTCCACTCTCCTATGCACTTTCAAAGTATTAGACCTCGTGCACTTTTCTCTGGATCTCATGGCTATGGTCCTCCGTGCATAGATCTAATGAACGGGGTCTGTCCTCTCCCTGTGAGTGAACTCCAAAATCACAGGTACAATGGTCGATGTGGGTCCCGAAGGATCCATAGATAAATGGTCCATGTTACTTCGCGACTTCGGGTTTCAGAAGTTTTGGTCTCCCTAACCCATAATCTTCCCGATACGTGAACTCATAACTTGTAGATCCAAGGGGCTAGAGGGGCGTAACTCCCACGCTCTTTCCCATAGCCAACGGCCATGACAACCCTTGGATCCTTTCAGATGGATCTCGTCCATCCATCCTTTTGACAAGGAAAACTTTTCCCTTTCGGTATTTTCCTATCAATATTTTCCTGAGTTCTCACCTCGAATGGGTTAGGGATTTGGGTTTGGAAATTCACACGACAAGGGGGTAAGGGGAAATTATTCTCTTAAGACGGGTGGTTTCAGGTCTACATGATATTTCCTATCTATACCATTTTATGACTTATGTCTAGGAAGCCCTCAGGAGTGAAGGTGGGCATACAGTTTATCAGTGGGAAGTGTAAGTTCTCAAGGATATGGAAGCATATGCATAACATATCCATTTCACACAGAGATGTTCATACATGCATATATATATATATATATATATATATAGATGTGTAAAAACCAAGAAATCATTCATCATTGTAACTCAATAATTAAGGCCAAGAAAAGACTTATCATAATCAAACAATGTGAAGCGACTATTGGAAGGGGTTCCCGTTTCCACCCAACTGTAGGCTCAGTTACTCCAAACGAATTTACCACTAGCCACCCCCGAGATAGACCATGATACTCTGCAACACAACCTTTTATTCTTGCTCAGCCACAACAGGGACATAGGTTATTCTCTACTTCCCGCAGGATCCTGGCAATGGTTTTCATGATACAAAGCAAGGAGGACTAGCCTCGTTTATCAGCTTGTATCATAACCTTCTCTGCCATTTTCGGTGTCCCAAACGCTTAGTATTTTTATTATTCCTTGAATCCCCGAGATTCATTTTTCATCTCTGCACTCTTCGCAGACGTGCTTTTTCCCTCTTCCCACCACACCTTCCTTTCTCGCTTCTTTCAGGAGGGCCGTGTGTGGCCTAAATTCCTAGTTAGTGGTCAAGTCTGGAAGCCTTACAGATGAGTGCTTACACACCCCATCCCTAATTAAGTCTTGAGGAGGTCTTCCCACCCACTGACCTGACTGTAATTCATTTCTGGGTCAGAGGACGGTTCTGGTTCTAAGCAATTAAATCCAATAAGTGCTGGTTTGGTGAAGGTTAACGCAACCATTCTTGGTCCCCTTCACTCTCTCTCCGTATAAAATTCGTGGTATTTCTAATTACACCCCCCTTCCATTAGTCATGCAACACTTGTCCATTTTCTTAGTAAATAATTTGGTTCACATTCGTTTACCTTTCAAACAAAGGTCCATCGAATCAATATTCACACATATAAAGTTTTCCATAGTCTTTTGGCCATTTATAGTTATATTTACAAACTAGGGGAGACAGGGTGTCACAGGAGGTTAGTATCTTAACCCTTTTTTTTGTTCTTCATCGTTATATATTTATTTTGTATTTTGTGTATTTATATAGATATTTGATTGTATGTTGTTTTGAAGTTGTTGCATCCCAGAAAAAAACCCTCTATGCCTATGGATGCATTAGTGCCTAGCCCCACCACTGATGCAACAGTATGTATCACACTTCATAGATTCAACATAGTCATTTCTTTATTTTATGGCATCCTCAATTTTTTTATATGTTCTCTTGTTTCTATAGGATTTGGCATGAGGCGATGTCAGGGATTGTCCATCTGGGATGGGCAAGTCACCAACGACACATGTATCATGTGTAAAGTTAAATATCATAGAATTCTCAAAATTTTGGTTTTTATGTTTTTAAATTTTAGTATTTGATACTAATAGTTCAATTTTTTTCATATGTATGTAGGTCGACGATATATTTGATAGGTATAGTAGTATTGCACCCCCTGGGCACCTGAGTGTTGCTTTTGGGTTTACTTTCTCCAGGCCTAGGGTGTTGGAATCACTTGTACAACCTATGAGGGTCCATCACAACCCACCTGTCTACCACCCAACCCGATCACCACTTTCAGCCCTATTGACAGAGACTGCCATAGTAGAGGTTGTCTGGGAGAAGGTTGTACAAGCTAGTGCTCCATCTTCTAGTGAATCTTGATCTATGTATGAGATATTCACGGTGAGATAATGCATTGATGATAATTTTTCATGTTTCATGAATTTTTTTTTATGCATATTTGTTTAATTTTCTTGACTTGATCCTTGTAATTGATGTAGGGTGGCATTGTAGAGAGATTGGGGTCGCGGAGGAGGGTAACAATATCACGATTTATAGTTTCATATGTTGTGAGTTGTCTTAGGTAAAATTATAAAGTATCGATTTGTATGTCTATTAATTCGTCAATGAAAAAAACTTATAACATTGTTTATTGTTTGTGAAGTCTCTAGGGAGTCGAAGCACGCCCATGCCTAGAACCTCTCGAGGTGCATCCTCAAGCAAGAGAAGGAAGATAGATTTCCAGGATGTTCTTGAGGGTGGAGAGGGTGGAAATGGTCAATGATTGACCAAATACCACCATATCGTATCTAGGCTACAATATAGATGTTTTTTTTATGTTAGGGCATGTGTATACTGGGAATGAGTTGCCATTTTGTAAAAAATGTACAGTTTAGATGATGTTGAGTATGTGTGTATGTATATATATATATATATTTCGTGACACACCTTTTATGAATCTCATTGTTTCTACATTTGATGTTTATGAACATATGAATTTCAAAGTGTATGAATTTTATGTGTATTAATCCCTTGATTTGTTTCTATTTAGCGATTATAAATACTTGCATTACACATTAAGGAATAGCTTATGGGCACACACATTTGAGCTCAATGTTATTTTCTAGGGAACATACAATATTTGCCTCTATCTATGCATGACATATATAAATAATTTGATTTATTTGTAACCCTTCATAAATGCTAAAAAGACTACTGAAAGACTCATTAATGCAAATGTTTGTTGAGATTGTGTAGTGGGTATTTGTAAATTTTGTTCAACCCATTAATAATTAATAAAATTCATTCAATAATGCTATGCTACCGAAAATCTATCTAGAAAGTAATGATATCTAGAAACTAATGCTACCAAAATTCTATCTAGAAAGTAATGCCTTACATGTTTTCCTTCCTCCAACCTAATAGAAAATTAGCACATGTGAATGGGTAAATTATTTGTCTCCAATAAATAGATTGATGTAGATCAACAACTTTTATGTGGTTACATGCTAGTATAGTACATCTTATAGATAATAAATGATGCAATGTTCAAAATGTAAAACTTGAAAAAGATTCTAATGAATTTCCAAATTTGATATCTATGATATAGTTTCATTACCTACATAATGTGTATATTGACTTGTTGACAATTTCAACTATTTTAAGTTGTCTCGCTCACACTATCTTGATTCTCAAGTAAGCCATCACTTTTACATGAAATGAATTGAGTATCATCCATGAGAGGGGCTCTATTTATAGGTTATTTATAGGGTTTTAGTGGTTGTTGTCCTAGGGATTCTCAAGTATGCATACCATTGCATACCATGGTATTGAAATTGTATGCATACCATGGTATTGCAATGGTATGCATACCATTGCAATACCATGGTATGCATACCATTGGTTTGCATACCATTGCATACCATTTGTATCCATACCATGGTAGGCCTACCATTGTATGCATACCATTGGTATTGCAATGGTATGCATACCATGGTATCACAATGGTATTTCAATGGTATTACAATGGTATGCATACCATGGTATTGCCATGGTATCCATACCGTTGCATACCATATATAGGTTATTTTTAGGGTTTTAGTTGTCTTAGGGTTTTAGTGGTAGTATTAGGGATTATCAAGTATGGCATACCATTGGTATGCATACCATTTATATGTTATTTTAATGGTTTTAGTTGTATTAGGGTTTTAGAGGTAGTTGTATTAGGGATTCTCAAGTATGCATACCATGGTATTGCAATGGTATGCATACCATTTAATACCAATGGTATGCATACCATTGGTATGAATACCATTTATAGGTTATTCTTAGGGTTTTAGTTGTCTTAGGATTTTAGTGGTAGTTGTCTTAGGAATTCTCAAGTATGGCATACCATTGGTATGCATACCATTTATAGATTATTTTTAGGGTTTTAGTTGTCTTATGGTTTTAGTGGTAGTTTTCTTAGGGATTCTCAAGTTTGGCACACCATTGGTATGCATACCATTTATAGGTTATTTTTAGCGTTTTAGTTGTCTTGGGGTTTTAATGGTAGTTGTATTATGGATTATAAAGTATGCATACCATTAGTATTGCAATGGTATGAATACCATGGTATTGCAATGGTATGCATACCGATTGTATGCATACCATGGTATCACAATGGTATGCATACCATGGTATCGCAATGGTATCCATACCATGGTATTGCAATGGTATGCATACGATAGTATTGCAATGGTATGCATACCATTGCATACTGTGGTATCGCAATGGTATGCATACCATGGTATTGCAATTGTATGCATACCATGGTATGGCAATGGTCTGCATACCATTGCATACCATGGTATCTCAATGGTATGCATACCATTGGTATCCAATGGTATGCAAAGAAAATACCATTTCATATGCATACCAATTGTATGCATAGGCATTGGTATTTCCTTTGCATACCATTGCAACACCATGCAATGGTATGCAAAGGAAATACCAATACCTATGCATACCATTGGTATTTTTCTGAGTGGTAGTATGGTATACATTGCCATTGCCTACTTTTGGTATGGTATGCATTGCCATTGCCTTGTTTTGGTATGGTATGAATTGTAATTTCTTTGTATGGTATGCATTGGTAATGACAATGGTATGCATTGCCTTGCCATTGTATGCCATGCATTGGAAATGGTATGGTATGGTATGGTATAGCGATGGTATGGTATGGTATGGTATTGTGTTGTATGCATTGGCAATGTTATGGTATGTCATGCCTTGCCTTGGAATGGTATGCATTGGCAATGGTATGGTATGGTATGGTATACATTGGCATTGACATTGGTATGGTATGGTATGGTATGGTATACATTGGCTTTGACATTGGTATGGTATGGTATGGTATTCACTGGCATGGTATGGTATGTTATGGTATGCATTGGCATTGGTATGGTATGGTATCATATGGTATGGTATAGTATGGTATGCCTTGACATGCCATGCCTTGCCATGCCTTTTCTTTCCTTCACTTTCCATATCTTGTCTATCCATACCATGCCTTTCCATATCATGCCTTGCCATGACATGCCATTCCATGCCTTGCCTTACATTCATTTGTTATGCCTCGACTTTTCCATGCCATGCCTTTCCATACCATGTAATTCCTTTCCATGTCATGCCCTGCCATTCATTGCCTTTCCTTCACTTGCCATGTCTTATCTTTCCATACCATGCCTTTGTATACCATTCCTTGCCATCCCATTCCTTTCCATGTCATTCCATGTCATGCCTTTCCTTGCATTCACTTTCCATGCCTTGCCTTTTCCATGCCATGCCTTTCCATACCATGCCATTCTTTTCCATGCCATGCCTTGCCTTGCCTTCACTTTCCATGCCTTAGCTTGCATTCAATTTCCATGCCATCAAATTATTAATACGTAAAAATTACAATCAAATGATTCATTAATCATGTAATTCTACACCTTGTTATCCCATATTTATTATATAAAAATACTTGCATGATAATTCCAATGTTTTGGTCAATGAGGTATAGTGCAATTTTTGAAGAGGAGGTTGAAGAGGAGGTCGATTTTCAAGAACACTGTGTTGGGAATTTGTGGGCAGTGTAGTCATGTGGTCCTTGGACAAATAGACTTGTGGAAGCTTACAAAACTCTGTTATGCCGCTCGGTTTGGATTTTATTCCCCCAGACCAAATTGGCCACTTGTCCATGAATGGCTTGAAGAGGAAAGTTGCAACTCATGATAAAACTCAAACCAGGACTCAGATGGGCAAACCATCAGTTGAATTGGATCCAAAGCATCGAGTTTCAACTAGGGGGGACCTCCGTTGTCATTTTTTTCCACCGAAAAACTGTATCTTGGAGTATCTTCGACACTAAGGTTTTGGTCAATGAGGCATAGTGCAATTTTTGAAGAGGTCGATTTTCAAGAACACTGAGTTTGGAATTTTTGGGTAGTGTAGTGATGTGGTCCTTGGCCAAATAGAATTGTGGGATCTTCTAAAACTTTGTTATGTCTCTCGGTTTGGATTTTATGCCCATAGACCAAATTGGCCACATGTCCCTGAATGGATTGAAGAGGCGAGTTCCAACTCATGATAGAACTCAAATTGAGACTTAGATGGGAGAACCGTCAGTTGCATTAGATCCAAAGCACTGGGTTTCAACTAGGGGGGGGCTTTGCTATCATTTATTCCACCAAAAAATCGTATCTTGGAGTATCTCCGACACTTAGGTTTTGGTCAATGAGGCATAATGAAAATTTTGAAGAGGAGGTCAAATTTCAAGAACACTCTGTCGGGAATTTGTGGGTAGTGTAGTCATGTGGTCCTGGGAAAAATAGACTTGTGGGATCTCACGCAACTCTGTTATGCCACTTGGTTTGGATTTTATGCGCCCATACCAAATTGGCCACATGTCCATGAATGACTTGAAGATGCAAGTTGCAACTCGCGATAAAACTCAAACAAGGACTCATATGGGAAAACCATTAGTTGCATTGGATCCAGAGCATCGGGTTTCAACTAGGGGGGCCCCTCCATTGCCATTTTTTCCACCAAAAAAACATATCTTGGAGTATCTCTGGCACTAGGGTTTTGGCGAATGAGGCATAGTGCAATTTTTGAAGATGAGGTCGATTTAAAAGAACATTTATTTGAGCATTTGTGGGTAGTGTAGTCACGTGGTCCTTCAAAAAATAGACTTGTGAGAGCTTACCGAACTTTGTTATGTCGATCGGTTTGGATTGTATGCCCTCAGACCAAATTGGCCACATGTCCCTGAATGGCTTGAAGAGGCGAGTTGCAACTCGTGATAAAACTAAAACTAGGAATTAGATGGGTGAACCGTCAATTTCATTAGATTTGGAGCACCGAGTTTCAACTAGGAGGCCCCTCTGCTATCATTTTTTCCACTGGAAAATCATATTGGAGTATCTCTGGCACTAGGGTTTTGGTCAATGAGGCATAGTGAAATTTTTGAAGAGGAGGTCGATTTTCAAGAACATTGTTTCAAGCATTTTTGGGTAGTGTAGTCACATGGTCCTTCGCCAAATAGACTTGTGGGAGCTTACAAAACTCTGTTATGCCGCTTGGTTTGGATTTATTCCCCTGGACCATTGGCCACATGTCCCTGAATGGCTTGAAGAGGTGAGCTGCAACTCACGATAACATTCAAACCAGGACTCAAATGGGTGAACTGTCAGTTGCATTGGATCCAGAGCATTAAGTTTCAAATAGAGGGGCCCTCTGCTCTCTTTTTTTCCACCGAAAAACCATATCTTGGAGTATCTATGGCACTAGGGTTTTGGTTAATGAGGCATAGTGCAATTTTTGAAGAGGAGGTCGATTTTCAAGAAAACTATGTTTGGAATTTGTGGGTAGTGTAGTCATGTGGCCCTTTTCCAAATAGACTTGTGGGAGCTTACGTAACTCTATTGCCACTCAGTTTGGATTTTATGCCTCTAGACCAAATTGGCCACATGTCCCTAAATGGCTTGAAGAGGCGAGTTGCAACTCATGATAAAACTCAAACTGAGACTTGGATGGGAGAATCGTCAATTGTATTGGATCCAAAGCATTGGGTTTCAACTAGGGGGGCCCCTCCTCTATCATTTTGTTGACCAAAAAATTGTATCTTGGAGTATCTCCGACACTAGGGTTTTGGTCAATGAGGCATAGTGTAATTTTTGAAGAGGAGGTCAATTTTCAAGAACACCGTGTTGGGCATTTGTGGGTAGTGTAGTCGTGTGGTACTTGGAAAAATACACTTGTGAGAGCTTATGAAACTATGTTATGCCACTCGGTTTGAATTTTATACCCTCGGACCAAATTGGCCACATGTCCTTGAATGGATTGAAGAGACGAGTTGAAACTTGCAATAAAACTCAAAACATGACTCGGATGAGAGAATCATCAATTGCATTGGATCCAAAGCACTAGGTTTCAAAAAGGGGGGCCCATATGCTATTATTTTTTCCACCAAAAAATCGTATCTTGGAGTATCTCCAACACTAGGGTTTTTCTCAGTGCTTATTACATATGTTTAGGAAATTAATGTCAAGGCAAGGTAAGTGAAGGAAAGGCATGGAAAGGCAAGTGAAGGCAAGACAAGGCATGGAAGGTGAAGGCAAGGCAAGGGAAGGCAAGGCAAGGAAAGAAAAGTGATGGAAAGGCATGGAAAGTGAAGGAAAGGAATGGAAAGGCAAGTGAAGGTAAGGAAAGACATGGAAAGTGAAGGTAAGGAAAGACATGGAAAGTGAAGGCAAGGAAAGGAAAGGCAACGAAAGGTAAGGAAAGTGAAGGCAAGGCAAGTGAAGGCAAGGCAAGGAAAGTGAAGGCAAGACAAGGAAAGGCAAGTGAAGGAAAGGTGTGGCAAGTGAAGGCAATGAATGACAAGTAGAGTGAAGGCAAGGAAAGGAAAGGCAAGGCAAGGCATGGCAAGGACAGTGAAGGAAAAGGCAAGGAATCACAAGTGAAGGCAAGGCATGGAAAGGAAAGTGAAGGAAAGGCAAGGCATGGAAAGGAAAGTGAAGGAAAGTGAAGGAAAAGCATGGCAAGGAAAGACATGGGAAGTGAAGGCAAGGAAAGGAAAGTCAAGGTAATTCAAGGAAAGTGAAGGAAAGACATGGAAAGTGAAGGCAAGGCATGGAAATGCTAGTGAATGCAAGGCAAGACATGGCAAGTGAAGGGAAGGGAAGGAAAGACAATTCAAGGAAAGGAAATTGAAGGCAAGGCATGGCAAGGAAAGTGAAGGCAAGGAAAGGCATGGCAAGTGAAGGAAAGACAAGGAAAGACAAGTGAAGGCAAGGCAAGGCAAGGCAAGGAAAAGTATGACAAGTAAGGAAAGGAATGGGAAATGAAGGCAAGGCATGGCAAGGAAAGTGAAGGCAAGGAAAGGCATGGTAAGTGAAGGAAAGGAAAGGAAAGGAAAGGAAAGTGAAGGAAATGTATGGCAAGGAAAGTGAAGGCAAGGCATTGCAAGTGAAGGTAAGGCATGGAAAGGAAAGTGAAGGCAAGGCAAGGCATGACAAATGAAGGCAAGGCATGGCAAGGAAAGTGAAGGCAAGGCATGGAAAGTGAAGGAAAGACATGGAAAGGAAAGTGAAGGCAAGGCAAGGCATGGAAAGTGAAGGCAAGGAAAGGAAAGAAAAGGTAAGGCAAGGCATGGAAAGTGAATGCTAGGCATGAAAAGGAAAGTGAAGGCAAGGAAATACATGGAAAGTGAAGGCAAGGCAAGGAAAGACATGGAAAGTGAATGCAAGGCATGAAAAGGAAAGGAAAGTGAAGGAAAGGCAAGGCATGGCAAGTGAAGACAAGGCAAGTAAAGGCAAGTGAAGGAAATCAAAGGCAAGGAAAGGAAAGGCAAGGCAAGGCAAGGAAAGGCAAGGAAAGTGAAGGGAAGGCATTGCAAGTGAAGGTAAGGCATGGTAAGGAAAGTGAAGGAAAGACAAGGCATGGAAAGTGAAGGAAAGGCAAGGCAAGGAAAGTGAAGGCAATGCAAGGTAAGGAAAGGCAGGGAAAAGAAAGTGAAGGCAAGGCATGACAAGTGAACGGAAGGAATGGAAAGACCAGTGAAGGCAAGGCAAGGCATGGCAAGTGAAAGTAAGGGAAGGCAAGGCAAGGTAATTCAAGTGAAGGCAGCCAAAATGAAGATGAAATTATTCATTTTAGATACCTAGATTGTCATTCAAGTAGACCATAGGGATCATTTATAATAATAACAATTTCCATTAACTTCTCGTACTCAAAGTAAGGAAATAAGTATCATACCTTTGATGAGTTCTTACTTGGCATTGTTTGTAGTTGGAGGTTTTTTCCAATAACCACGTTTGTAAAGTGGTATACAAATTGACCTGGTTTATAATCTTGAAACACATAACGACCTTTATTTCATGTTCTTTCATCTTGTGTCAGATATTCTCCTTTAGTAACCATCGACCCTATCTAAAATTCAATTCCTTTGGAGTATGTTACTGATCACATGAGGGTCTGCTTTCCCTCTAAGAATTGTTCCAACCCATAATCAGTGCCCCATTCATTATCTATTGGGGAAACCATTGCATATATGTGCCCTATAAAAAATGGAGTTCCAAAATATGAGTCCACTAAATTACCAAAGCATAACACATTCATTCTAGTTATTCAAAATTTAATAGAAGGATTCAAAAAACCTAGCAGTATGAGATATGAGACATGATCACAATCTGCTGAAATACTTGATTGGTCCTCCTCCAATTGGGATAATTCCATAGTTATACGTTGACCAGTGGGGAGTGATATGTGATCCCATCTATCAACCCAGTATGTTGATTCACAATCATCCCATTCATTACTATTACATGGACCACAAAAGCAAGAGAGTTGTTTCATCCATATTTCAACTATTGCATTGTCTGATATTCTAATTGAATGGAATCCATGAGTGCCCTGGATTGTTTTGCATTCATACCACTGTGATCAATCTACATCTACCACCTCCTAAAAATATCTATGTACATGTCTTTGATTATGTGATTGGTCTTCACAGGTTCCTGTTCCCTCTACCATTGCTGAAGAACACCATTCAACAATGGATTTTGCATCTTGAATGAGGGACGTAGTAGTGAAATTCATTTCTTTCCTGCGTAATTCTCTTTTTATGCATGCACCTGCTCCATCATGCTCCCCTTTCCCATGCCCAGACTCAAAATAGTTCCAAATGTGTGGTACCTTTAGTTTTTTGTGCAACATACACAACCATTGAAATACACGAGCATTTTTTAACTGACCTGCACAACCATATGACCAAATCCAATGTTGACCCATCTGTATGTTCTTCTTCTTAAGGTGATTGTAGAACAATTGAAAACAATGTTGTATATAGGCTAATTCATGGAACCGATCATCACTTATGGAGAAGTGATACGCTTTCAATATAACTTTGTTTTTTTCATTACTATTTCGTCCATGCTTGTATGTGATATGTACCATTATTGATGCAGGAGCATCTTTCCACCTCAGCATGCGCCAACAATACATCACTTCAATGTGCATTCAAGAAAGGGAGAGGCACCAACCCTCTCATTTTCCCCTTGAATTTAAAAAATTCAATGTAATATTAATTTTAATAAATTACTGTAATGCTGGAGTAAATCCAAGTTAGCCTTTGTACAAGCTATGGTCAGAGTTTCCTTTAATAGGATTGAGCTGTACAGATATTGAGATTTTCCTCGGATCTGAAAATGTTAATACACATTCAATAAAATTTAATGAAGGTAGGTTGGAGGGAAGTCTCGAGGAGCCCCTCTTTTGTAAAAATTCTTTGTATCGATTTTCATTATTCGGAGAGGATTTGTTGAGCTGTAGAGAAAGCTCAAGAGAGGAGAAAGGTGAAAGACTCTGTTGCAGTATGAGCTTGCACACATTGTAATCATGCATTCAGATATTAATACAAATGAGCATTTTTTCCTACATATAAGGTTCTCTTTTATTATATGTGTTCTATATTTGTTTCTGAATGTGTTTGATGAGAATTTATGTGTGTGTGTGTTGTGGATATATGCAATTATGTTTCAATTGCAAGATAAGGTAGAATTCCCTATTTGTCTGTGATTTTGTTTGAGAGTTCTGGGTTCTTTTAGGCTAGTGCAAGGAGTGCACGATATAGTATTGGAAACTCTGCGTAGCCAATGTAAGGAGTGCATGATTGAATTATTTTTTGAATTAAAGAAGAGAACGTGCTAGGTGGGAACACTAGAACATTTACAAAACTGAGGAGGAGCCTCATAGTTACTAAATACTCTGGAGGAAAGTCTATGCATAGAAGGAATAATGCACATAGTTGTTGAATACTCTGTAAGATAAACAACGAGTGTTTTGAGCAGGTGCAAGGAGTGCACGAGAATCCATTTGAGGAGAAAAGGGAGTGAACCCTTTGAATTCTGAGTAAGTTAATAAGATGAGAAGAAATGCCAGAGTTACTAAACACTCTCAAGATAAGTGCAAGTCTTCACAGAGGTGAGCACAAGGAGTGCACTAGAAGTAAAGTGTTTTAAACTTTACAAGATCAACAGGACGAGCGTTGGGTGCCAGGAGGGCATGAAATCTTTTCAAAGAGGCAAAGGGTGAGATCCTTTTGGCCATCTGAGAAACTGTAAAGCTGGGGAGAAATAGTCCCAGTGAGCATAGAGGCTCTGCAAGGTGTGAATAGATCAAGGACCCTTACAAGTTCAAATTCTGAAGACAACACAGAGTTCGTGTAGTGTGAACCTATTCCAAGTTTATAAGCTCAGAAGGGATAGTGTCTTTGCACACATAGTCTCTGGAAAGATTGCATAAGACTGAGAGAATTCCAAGTCTTGGACTGTGAGAAAGGAAGCAATGGGTGCGCCAGTGGCCCAAAATCCTCGAAGGAGTCTACGAAATCTCAGAAGAGATAGTGACTGCAAGAGTTGCATGAGGAGGTTAACTTTTCTCAAGTTTGAAGCTCAGGAGGTATAGCACTATTCGGGACCATGTAGTTAGAACCCAACCAAAGGTTTAAATGTTGAAGCCTTTGAATGAATTGAGGGATCCTTCATTAGAAGGAAGGCAAAATACGTAGAAGGGAGAGGCTACTGGAATCCCCAATCTCAACGAGAGAGCGATATGGATTGTTAGATCCACGTCTAGATCATCGGAGGAGTGTATAGACGAAGGTTATCAAAGGTGAGAAATTGGCAGACATGATCCATTCAGGAGGTCGGTGATGATCTAACAACCGTTAGATCCACAAAAGATGCACAAGAGACAAGTGCAGAGGAGTTCACGTTCCAAGGGATCGAATCAATTGCAGTCGTCGGATCAAGGGACATGCATCACTCGATCCCACTTTTCGATGCTAGCGAACTTAAGAGGGAGCTAGAGGTGAAACCCCATAAGCCCAGGCTTTTGAAGACTTGAAGGCCTGAAGAAAATCTCAATCATCGGATTGGAGGGCACGTGGTGTCCGATCAACGTTTCACTGTTCGGGACGAAGAGAAATAGAAGGAGGAGTGGAGGAATCCCAAATATCAGAGTCCCAAAGTCCATCAAGACCATCGATCTAATTGACAGGTGTCATTTGGGAGAAGGGTTCAGCGAGTGGAGACTCTAGAAGCAAGGAGGAGAGGGTATCATCAAAGACGCCCGGAGGCCGAAGCATCGTCAGTCGTCGATCTAGAGGAGACACTTGGAGGGTGGAGATTCACTCCACTACACCGACGTTCAGAGAAGTGTAAATTTCTGGCGACGGGAGAACCCCTAAAGCCTTGAAATCCATAAGGGATTTGGACCATCCACCTGTGATCGCTCCAGTCGTCGATCCCATTGGGGATTATTACTTTGTAAAGTTGTGGCTCGGGAGGATTGTGAGGTGGGTCTATTGAATATGCCCAGAGTGTGAAGGCACTGAAGCCCTGAAATGGGAGGATTTCAAGAGTCTAGTCCCTAGTTTTTAGCCCGGGGTCATGTGAAGATAGTTCTTTTCTAGCAGGAGCCTACTGGGGAGCCTTTTTGTCCCAAATCTAGAGAAAAAGGCCCATGGAAAGCTAAGAGAAGGTCTAGTGAGGACCTTGTGAGTTGATCCAGCTCCTGTAATTCTAAGATCCTTAGATCGAGAGGTCGAGTAGCCTTGGGAGGAAGAGGGGGTCTGCATCAAGTGGTATTAGAGCCATAATTTAATCTGTGTGTGTGAAGACTATGTGCAAGTGTGAAACAGTTAGTTGAAAACCAGGTGGGCTACAGGAGGAAGCTGGAAGTTCTCTCAGTTGCAGAGTAGACAAAAGATAGCTAGGTGGGCTGAGCCAAAAGAACCAATCGTGTTCTTGGATGTAGAGGATGAAAATGGCTACTAAAGGCCATAGGCGAGTTCGAGGAGAAGACCACCAGAATTTGCATAAAGAATAGATGGATAAAGAGCTTGAGGAGACAAGAGCAGAAATGGAGAAGCTGATGTTGAATATGCAACAAGTTGCACAAGAAGGATGGAAGTATGAGTGGCCCTTGAGGAGGAGAGAAAGGTGTCCTATACAAAATTTTTTGGACAGAAGGAAACAATAGGTACTAAAGAGGTGGTTGAGGTAAGTTAAGAACCTAAGTGACATAGAGGAGCAGGTTTTCATTTGAAAGCTATAAGTTGGAGAGAACCTTAGTGATGAGGAGGAGATGAGATCAGTTGGAGATATCATAGACTACCAGGAGGGAAGAGATGGAATTTTAGATTTCCAGGTGGGCAATGAAGAGAGATATGCTGAATATCTCATAGACTTCCAAGAGAGCAGAGGAGAAATCCCAGATTTCCAGGTGGGAAAGGGAGATAGTTTGAGAATGTATGAAAGTCTCAGGAGCCTAGAGGTGAGTTTAGTTCAACAAAGAGTGCTGACAAAGGAGAATCATAAATCCATTCTGATCATTGGGGGAGTCAGGATATTCCTTCCAATTATCCTAGCAAAGGCTAGTGTACAAGTTTCAAGTGCAGAAGAGGAAGGACAACAAATGTAGTTTGTTATGGAGGAGGAGATGGTGTAGAAATTAACATATTCCCCAGAGGAGGTGATGGAAGAGGAGCATTTAGATGACATGATCACTCCATCGGAGAAAGAGTTGGACATGTTGAAGGGTTGTCTGAACAATCCAGAACCAGAAGGAGACTTCTAGGAGATAGTCATGCCAGATGAAGAAAAATTCTAGCCAGAGGAGCAGATGGATGAAGTTGGAATTGTACCAGCATGAGAAGAGGTAGAGGAACTAACATAAATTGAACCGTCATAGGAGAGATTTGGGCATCATCTTAGTGATGAGGCTACAGAGTTGGATTCTACATAGGAATGGAAAACTCATGCCACAGGAGATGAAGATAGTTTGGGAGATCATATTGATCTTCCCTTTGATGTGTGTAGGGAGGTGCAACAAAGAAGACTGCCAAGGAGGAGCCAGTCATTGGAACAACTAGATGAGGTGATAGAGGAGATAAGGAAGATGATGCTGGAGTCAACACAAAAAGAATTCAAAATCAAGAGAAGTCTTAACAGAACAGAGACTGCAGTAGTAGCATGAAAACAACATCATCAACATAGCAGAGGAGTAGGTGAACAACTCCAAAGAGAGGTTTGGGATCTAGGAGGATTTCAACAGTTGAGAAGAGGAGTTGTTGGCGGGAAATTAATCAGATCAGGGTCCTCTTCAGGTTACCAAAAAAAAGTACCATGTAGTCTAGAGCACTATAATTTTCTTCTCCTCCAAAGATAAGAAGTCTCACCCGAAGTGAAACCAAGAAAAAAGGATAGGGAAGGGAAAGGAGAATACTTAGGTGGGTTCCCAGAACCTTCAATATTCACCATGATCTTGTGAAAGACATGATAACTCCAGAACAAATCTGAGCTCATACATGTAAGAACTGAAGAAACTTAGGTTGCGAAAAGCATTCATACATAGAAACATCATATGGAACTTATGAATCATAAATAAGTACTGTAAAGATACAATGCACAAGCATAAACACAAAATGACACAACATATTTCAAAATTTTGGATCCTTCTTTATATATATTATGATCAGATACAACCTCAGAGATACAAAATAATGCTCTGTTACAAACTTTTGGCTCTAAACCCATGTCGCAGAGCTCTATTTACCCAAAACTATTTATAGATTACATTTACAGAACCTTTTCTCAATTAAAACCCAACCTATCAACAACATCTAATAACCAAAACCAGAACAACAACAATCTGGGAACAACCCTTTTACAATCATATACATCTCATATATGCTGAGTAGGGTCTTTTGGCTTTGGGCTCTCATGCTTTCTTGTTCCATGGAAACTGCTTTAGCCTTGCTAGCATTGCGCTGTCCTTTTCCGCAACCGATTTCTCTTACTTTTCCTCGCTCCACTGTCCAGCTTCTTCTGTATCTTATGCAACTTGTGCTAAACCAAAACTGGGACTATAATCCTTCTTGCGTAGCTTCAAGTCCAAAAATGAAGGGCCCAAAAAGAGCTCATGATTTTCCCAATAGTGGAGTATGATGCAGGAGCATATTTCCATCTCAGAATGTGCCAGCAATCCAACACATCAATGTGCATTCAAGAAAGGGAGAGGCCTCGACCCTCTCATTTTTCCCTTGAATTTTAAAAATTCAATGTAATATTAATTGTAATAAATTACTGTAAGGCTGGAGTAAAGCCAAGTTTTCCTTTGTATAGGCTGTGGTCAGAATTTCCTTTAATAGGCTTGAGATGTACATATCTTGAGATTTTCCTCTGATATGAAAATTTAAATATGCATTCAATAAAATTTAATGAAGGTAAGTACCTTGGAGGGAAGGCTTGAGGAGCCCCTCTTTTGTAAAAAGTCTTTGTATCAATTTTCATTATTTGAAGAGGAGTTATTGAGCTATAGAGAAATCTCAAGAGAGGAGAAAGGTGAAACATTCTATTCAAGTCTGAGCTTGCACACATTGTAATCAGACATTCAGATATTAATACAATTAAGAAGTTTTTCCTACATATAAGGTTCTCTATGGTTATATGTGTTCTATGTTTGTTTCTAAATGTGTTTGATGGGAGTTTATGTGTGTGTGTTGTGGATATATGCAATTATGTTTCAATTACAATATAAGATAAAATTCCCTATCTGTCTGTGAGTTTGTTTGAGAGTTCTGGGTTCTTTTAGGCTAGTGCAAGGAGTGCATGACAAAGTATTGGAAACTTTGTGTAGCCAACACAAGGAGTGTGTGCTTGAATTCTGTTTTGAATTCAAGAAGAGAACGTGCCAGGTGGGCATACCAGAACATTTACAAAACTAAGGAGGAGCCTTAGAGTTACTGAATACTCTGGAGGAAAGCTTGTGCAGAGAAGGCACAATGCACAGAGTTGTTGAATACTCTATAAACTCAACAAGGAGTGTTTTGAGCAGGTGAAAGGAGTGCACGAGAATCCCTTTGAGGAGAAAAGGGACTAAACCCTTTGAAGTCTGAGTAATTTAATAAGATTATAATAAACGTGAGAGTTACTGAACACTCTGAGGATAAGTGCAAGTATACACAGAGGTGAGTGCAAGGAGTGCACCAGAAGTAAAGTGTTTTAAACTTTACAACCTCAGGAGGATGAGCATTCGATGAAAGGAGGGCACAAAAGATTGTCAAAGAGGGAAAGGGTGAGATCCTTTTGGACATCCAAGCAACTGTAAAGCTGGGGAGAAATAGTGCTAGTGAGCATAGAGGCTCTGCAAGACGTGCAAAGGTCAAGGACCCTTACAAGTTCATATTTTGAAGATAGCGTAGATTTCGCGAAGTGTGAAACTATTCCAAGTTCATAAGCTCAGGGGGGATAGTGCCTTTGAATACATAGTCTCTGCAAAGAGTGCGGAAGATCAAGAAAGGTTCAAGTCTTAGACTATGAAAAAGGTAGCAAGGGGTGCACCAATGGTCCACAATCCTTGAAGGAGTCTATGAAATCTCATAAGAGATAGCGACCGCAAGTGTTGCGTGAGGAGGAAAACTTGTCTCAAGTTAAAAATTCAGGAGATATAGCATTGGTCGGGACCGTGTAGTTAGAACCCAACAAAAGTTTCAAAGGTTGAAGCCTTTGAATGCATTGAGGGATCCTTCATTATAAGGAAGGCGAAGTGTGTAGAAGGGAGAGGCTACAGGTGTTGAAATAGTGTGTAACTGCAAAGAATATTCTTATCCCCTTTTGTGGATTGGTCAAATCCTAAATGTAATATGCAAATTAAGAAGTCGGCACCCAGGAAAATTAAATTGGTTCTAACTACCCAGAAAGAGAAGTCGGCCCTGCCAATGAAGAGACACCTCCTTTCAGTGCTTGCCAGTTTGTATAAATATATGAAGCCAATGCCTCATTTGTTCACTCACTCAGCTCACTCATCTAGTGCGCAAGTATTGAAGGAAGTTGTAGTTACCATTTGCTAGAAGAAGGAAGAGAGAGAGGCACATTGCTTGGGAAAGGATATTCTCTAGTGTTTGGTTTATTGTCTTGGCATTGGATTGGCTATGGTTCTAGTCTAGCATCATGGTAGTTTGTCTCTCGTAGAGAGAGATTTATTATGGTACTATACTTGGTTATTGAATCTATATTATAGAAGTTTTGCTTGGTTTTCTTCCCCTTGAAGGTTTCCCAGGATAAATGCTTGTGTACTCTATGATCTTGTTTCTTTCAGTAAGATCCTTATTATGTTGTTGTTATAACTATAATAATTAATATTGAACCCGGGATTAATGATAATAGATTAAGCAAGAAACTTAACATAGAATTAGAGCAGGCTTGAAAGATAATTGTCACAGATTCAGTCTTTAGTTTTGTCGAGATTCAAAAATTAGGGTTTCTTAAATATTTGGAATTTTTTGCTGCAAACCATCTAGAAACATGCACCCTACCCTATTGAATATTTTGGCACCTTGAGCGCACCTTTTCAGTGGATATAACTCCTAGAATGTGAAACCCTAGTTTTCACTGGTACCAGAAAACCAGAAAACCAGAAGTACCAAAAAACCAAAAGTACCAAAAAGCTAGGAAACCAGAACTAATATCAAAAGTACTAGTCCAGATTTTTGCAAGCTTAGTTTCATGGGGTAAAATTGAATTTTTTAGAAACTGACTATACTAGCATAATCGCCTCAGTCCAACACATCTTTTGGTGAATTTAGTTTTAAGATCCAAGAAATTTGATTTTTCTATTATTTCTATAGCCCGGAGGGCTAGGGTTTCTACTACAAGAAAGAATGGCTACCGATATGAGGGTCAAAGATAGGATGGAAGGATCTGGAAAATTCATATCTTGGAAGCATAGGTTGCAGATGATTCTAGACAAGAATGATATCCTAGAACATGTTATAGTGGGTGTACCAGAACCAGAGGAAGAAGAGGAAAAGACCAAGCATAAGAAGAATGAAAAGAAAGCAAAGAGAATCGTGTCAAATTCAATAAAGGATCACTTGATCCCTCATATATACTAACTACAGATAGAAAGGAAAATGTATGAAGCACTCAATAGGTTATATGAAAGAAAATACATTAGCCAGAATCTTGCCTTAAGAAATCAACTTCGTAATATGAAGATGGAAAAATCATAATCTATCTCATCCTATCTTATGAGAGTTTCTCAAACTAGAGATCATCTTGCAACTATTGGAGATGTCATTAGTGACAAAGAGCTTGTAACCACAACCCTAAATGGGTTTCCAACATTTTGGTTTCCTTTTGTACAAGGAGTGTGTGCAAGAAGCAAGTTACCCAAGTTTGATAAGTTATGGGCAGATTGCACACACGGAGAATCTAGACTTGCAGACCAACATAAGAGATTAATTATTGATGAAGAGGAAGCTGTTACAGTTCAAAAGAACAAAAGAAGTTCCTTCAAAAAGAACAATAAAAAATCTAACTTTGTAAGAGTTCAATAAGAAGAAAGATGTTTCAAAGATCAGATGCTACAACTATCAAAATTTGGGACACTTTTCCTATGATTGTCCTCAAGGAAAAGGGAAAAGAAAGAATCAAGCACATGTGGCAGAGGTAGAGGAATCTCCTCCCTCAAAGAAAGCTTTAGTAGAAATTGAGGATTTATGTACTTTAAGTTGAAGATAGTTGATTTGAAGAAAGATAGCAAATGGTGGAGTCTGTGGAGTCTCCCCACACAAAAACAAAAGATAAGTATTCATGTTTATTTTTAGTATCTTGTTTACTTTAATACTCTATCATTACAAGTCAGATTTTTGTGAGAATGTTAATTAACCTCGTTTTATTTCAGTGTCTATGCATATTTATGAAGGAAGTATCAAAGAAGAAGATAAAGAAATAAATAAAATACTTATTTCAGGTATGATCACTCATGAGAGTGACAAAGGTATGTGTTTAGCTATGATAGTAAGGGAAAATTTGGTAATTTCATAGCTAGAGTGAAAAAGAGTTCAAAAGTCTTATTCATGATGAGGATTTTAGATGTGTACATGGTTGAACAAGTTTTTCTTAAGAAAATATGTGTACTACTCTGATAGAAATCATGATATAGTTTTATTTGATTATTGCTTATTGTTACTAATTGACTTGCTAAGTGACATATCTCAGAAAACATACTGTAAGTAAGTTTATAGGTCTCAGAAGAAAGAAATTATGCCTTGACTTGCATAAGTTAGAAAACATGAGAAGGACTTATGATATGGTGATAGTCAATAAGAACCAAACAATATCCAATATTCATATAGGAGCAGGAGGCTCCTAAAGATGGAGAACCAAAATGTTCAAGATGAAGAGAAATATGGATACTCATATATAGTTGATGAGATGAAAATAACTGGAGGTTGCTCCAGTATTATTATTATAGATGCAGAGGGAGTAGGTTGATCTAGTATGAAGTCGGAAAGAAAGAAATGTTTGAACTCAAGAAGGCACCCATGATATTATAGAGGAGACCTTCGTAGAGAAGGAATGAGCAATCCAATAGGTAGACCTTCATAGAGAAGGAAAAGAGAAGAGACCTTTGTAAAGAAGGAAGATACCTTCGTAGAGAAGGGGAATGAGAAATTTGCCAAGGTTGGCCTCTGTCCAAGTGTTGAGTTTTGGATACTCTAGGAACATGATAGAATACCCTCGTAGAGAGGGGTGTGACCACCCTCATAGAGAGGAGTGTGGATGTTTCTCCAAGGGGTAGTGGGAATATACTCTCCTCTGGCCAAGTATTGAGTAGCTTGGAACACAAACCTTGACCATGTGGAATGGTTAGTTGATGTAACAACCAAGATTTCATTTAAGCTACTATGAATTACAACAGAGCGGAATTTTGAAAGAACTAAGAAAACTAAAAATTTGCTTATTCCATCATATTCATTCCAGCATATTCATTCCCAGAATTTTATAAATAAAATAACATTTTTACATAACGCACTTTGCATAACAAGTTAAATCTACCTATTAATTTTCATAAAAGTTAGAATTGAGTAAACACTTCACAATTTGGAAAATACCTGTCACTGATGCTAAGCTTGCGCTGCAGCTTGAATAATCCTCGCTTGAACCAGCTTGAATCCTCGCTTGAACACCCCCAAAACCGGCCACCCTACCGACCAGTGCGCCTGGCCCTAGGACATCTACGGATGTC
>JASDQU010102394.1:8749-28610 GCA_032191745.1 Picea mariana
CCGAAATGAAGTAGTTTTCCTGACGGACCCCACCCTAATGTGGAATGAAATGATAGCATCAGAACGCCTCCGCTCCAAAATCACTTACCACTTACCACCCTTTTGACATACCACCACCACTTCATGACGTCACACCCCACTACTTTTTCCCCTACAGGTCTCATCTCATAAACCTGTCAGTTCATCCCACCTGGTCACTCGTCACAAGTCACCTCATGCTAGCTGTTCTCCAATCAACAAACCCCACATCACCTTGTCACACCCGTCACTCGTCCTTCACCTACCATCTCACACTTCAAACGATCCATTGGCCATTTACTACTGGCTAACATATCTGTTAGCTTGCTGACTTGTCCCCCACGCCCAACGGATACCCATTCACTCAAAACCAGCCCCGTTCCATCATTTGCACACTGTTCACTCTCTCCGCACAACATACAACTTTTCCCCCTCACTGATCTAGTCATAGACCTAGCCATAGCCATTACCCGCTAACATTTTGTTTCAATTGCGGGTACCGTTGGAAGCAATGGCGCCAAAGTCTAAAAAAGAAGAGGTTGAAGAAAATCCTTTCCTCCCACCTCTTATCGACCTCGATAGGATCCCATTAGCCGACAAGGATTATCTAATCTCAGAGACAAGGTGCGAATTCAATTTCACAGAGTTGTAGTCATGTTTTAAAGACACGTTCATAGATCAAAGTGATGAAATTGGGCTCTGGGAGTCCAATATTCCTCTGTGTATTTTTCCCCAAGTCCATCATTTCCTGGAATTCTCCCTCAAATTTCAAGCTCATTACCTCCCCGACCAGAGAATCATAGTTTCTTCGTCTGGAGAAATTCTTTTTGATATCACACCAGAGGCCATTGATTAGATGATGTAGATATCTAGAGCCAAATCTGCCTCCCCATTCAACCTTGAAATCTTAACAAAGTTGTACCAAAATCTATCTTTTCCTCAAAGATCCCATATTTTTGAGCTTTTCCTCCCACAGGATGCTCAGCTCCCCAAGAAAAATCCCATGTACCATTCCTCCTTGTTCTCAGAAAAGGGAAACCAAGTGATTTCATCACTTTGTTGTATACTTGGCTACTTTTTATACGAATGGTTGGATGAACCTATATTGGGTTTCCTATCCATTTTCTCTAATGAGGAAAAGGCCACCATCCAGTTTGACTACAACAATTTCCTAGCAGAGAACATCCACGATTAGTCGTCAAAATTCTCCACAGAGGGCATGTTCCAGTATTCCTCAATACTGGCTTACATATTCACCTTATTTCAAGCAGAAAGGTTCTCCTTCCTAATGCAGAAAATGGACAAGGACGAAAAACCACAGGCGACAACATCTTGGACTTCGTTGCTCAGAAGGAACTCCACAGAGTTCAACTTCAAACAGTTCATCGAGCAGTTTTACCATACAATGGTGAGCATGCTCAGTGGGATACCAGAGCCAAGGATAAATGAAGAGATCCATATAATATTACACCTTTTGGACCTCGCAAAGACGAGAGATTTGTACATGTATCAAAATCAAACAGAAATCAGAGTATACGTGTGCGAATTAGCTCCATACAAGTTTCCCAAGTATTTTCCTGTGTGGATATTAGCCCTGGAATATATACGACAAATGATAAATTTAGATGATACACACATTGTGTCTCTGAAAAAGAAACAAAAACTCAGGATTAAGGGGTAGATAAGATCTTTTATATGCAATAGTTGAGCTTCCGGGGAACAGGGAGATAAAATTATGAGGGAAATGAAGTGTGAAACAAGTTTCCTATGGCACTGCGATCCATGTGGGATCATTTCAGAGATGAGAGTGAAGAATACAAATATTCCATATGTTCATACACCCAAGCCTGAGATAGAGAAGTTTGTAAATCAAACAAAATGGGAGGTGAACACTCTGGAAGAGTTAGAAAAACAATCTCCTTCAGTTATCATTTTGCAAACAACCACACCACATGTTTTTATTGGATAAATCCATAAGTGCGGACACGAACCAATCTCCCTAGATCCACCTAGATCTAGAACAAAGCAAGACAGGACATGACTCTTTCCCCAGATTTTGACCATTGAATTAAATAGGAGGAAAGAACAAATAACATACCTTACTATCGCTTCCTATGGTCTTTGTTTCTCCCTCTTCGCTCCAGTGCTCTCGTGCAACCAAGACCAAGACAACACAAACCAACCAAAGTGAAGGCAACTCAATATATTCAATGATTAACCTATGTGTATGATCAAGGATATACACAATAAAGGGGAAATATCTTTATGGGAAAGGGACATGCCACTGTATCATATTAATGGAAAGTAAAGATTACAACCTGAGACTTGATGTTGCAAACTTCCTTTCGATGACTCCTGGCTCCGACACACACTCTTGCTCAATCCTTGCATGAAGAAGGTCAGGACCTTGATAGACTTTGCTAGAGTCTCCAAGCTGCTGCTCAATATTCAATCCTTCACATAATTCTTTCACCAATTCTCCAATGAATCTTGCTTCTAACTTTTTCCATGAGAATTCCCTCAATTTATAGGAGAGAATGAATTAGTTACTTGGATAGGAATGATCCCAAAATATCAAGGAATCTAGTACTAGTATAACCATTCGAATGCCAACCCATCCTTCTAGAAGATTCCCTTCTAGAAGCATCGAGAATTCATCTTTTTCCTTGCTTTAGGAAGAGTTCACACCCTAGCAGTTCAAAATCATGCGATAGGTTCACACCCTGGCTTAAAGTAGCTTGCGAGAATGGGTCATTCTCGCACCCAAATATACTAGTAGCCTGCGAACCTTCTTCAAAAAAGAGTTTTCTGAGAAGAGATGAAAGGAACTTTTCCCAGGAGAAAGTTCTTATGAAGAGCCTGAGTACACCATCATCAATACATCATCATGATGACCAAAGTCATGGGTAACATAATGCCCCCCAAAGTATGAGGTTGGAATCATTGACAACCGAAATACTTTGCAAACTGAGTGTGTGTGTATGTCAGAGATCAGGAGCACACCTAATTAGAAACCTGCGAACAACCAAGCATCTGCAAAATGTCATATATACCAATTTTGAGGTAGGCATTCCCATACTCAGATCATAGAATGATGAAAATTGTAGACCTAGGTCATGGCCACCAATCAGACACTGTGGATCAATGCCATCAAAATATAGCATAGCCACCAGGAATACACTATGGATCTATGCGAAAATATTCAATGTGAGACGACATAGCCATGAGACATACACAGTGGATCCATGTGTCACAGATCATACATTCTCCATCGCAACCTGGACAAAGATGTGATATCCAGGGTCTTCAATCTTGTCGCCCCTAAGTACGAATCTAACCATGTGATTACATGTGTTGAAGTTGAACATGGCAGAAACCACTTGATTACCGGTCATTGATGAAACCGTTAACAAGTGCGAGGGAAATCATCATTGATGTCAATGACTCCCAAGGTACACTAGTACAATCCCTCAAATGTGAATGAATGAGTCGAAGTCGAACATCTGATGGAATCATTCGATCAGGGGTCAATGATGTAAACCCACTGTCAAAAGCGAGGAACCTTCCCTTGAGGCATGCAAGATCCAAGGTACCAAATGATTTCTAAGTCTTGATTCCGGGTAATGAGCTGAAGTCGACGGAACAAAACTCATCACAGGAGGGCCATGATGTATCCCTCATCAATGACACGAAATGAGTAACAAATTTTGAAGGTGAAACAGAGTATGATATAAGTCAAACTGGACATAGGGAAGGCTGACACGGAGAGAATGGACAACTGTAGATGGCCGACTCAATATAGGGTTTAAATGGACTTCTCTTTAAACATATGAACTACACGACCAATGATTTGGCAGCATTAACTCAAATGACGACACAAGGAATGACCTTGTAGCAAATCGCATGAGAGACAAATGGATTTCCCAAACTGGCTTCAAATATAATGAATAGGGGCTATCATGTTCAAGAGCAACACTTACTACCAAGCAATATGAAGATGATAACATATCCCTTTCCCAAATTTTCCCCCACCATTTCTGGCGAGTACCTCTTTATTTTTACGTAAGCTTGAGGAGGATAACATATGTTTTTTGATGTAAGCTCATCCTTCGGACGAGTCCCTTGGNATTAACTCAAATGACGACACAAGGAATGACCTTGTAGCAAATCGCATGAGAGACAAATGGATTTCCCAAACTGGCTTCAAATATAATGAATAGGGGCTATCATGTTCAAGAGCAACACTTACTACAAAGCAATATGAAGATGATAACATATCCCTTTCCCAAATTTTCCCCCACCATTTCTGGCGAGTACCTCTTTATTTTTACGTAAGCTTGAGGAGGATAACATATGTTTTTTGATGTAAGCTCATCCTTCGGACGAGTCCCTTGGCGTATGTTTAAAGAACCCTAAGAAGGAGTGGTTCGGTCCCATTACGGGCCTGTCAATGTTTGTTTAACGAGTCCAGAGACAGAAAACTCGAAGGTGTTTCATGATTATAGAGTTTGGAAAAACACTTAAAAGAGAACTCTCTCAGTTCCTTTTTCATAAAATAGTCTGGCTGAGACCAAAAAAGAGATAAATTATCGCTCACCAAATGCTTACTTCAAATACTTTATCAAGTGTGAAAATAGCAAGGTTGCTCGGCGATCTTTTCATGTTTAGAGAGTCTGAAAAGAGCTTAAAGAGGACTCTAGGGGGGTTCCTTTTTCGTATAACCATGTCGAGCCCGAAAAAGTGATAAAATTATGCTCAATCGCGTTATCATGTATTTGCGAGTGTGAGAACGGACAAAAACTATGCTTGAGGTTTTTATATAAAAACCATAAAAAACAAGCAAAAACACGTGATGACAAAGAAAAATATGTCCGTATCCCTGTATTTGACTGTCGAAATCATTATGTCTGCAAAAGGTTCACTCAAAATGACATTAGGGATTAGGGTTTAATAGATAAATAATATTAAAATATTAAATGACATAGTAAAAGGTAAATAAAAGGAGTAACAACTCTTTTACCATATCATTTTTACCTTTCCACTATTTTGAGCTCAAAAAACCCCTCTTTTACCCTTCAAGTTCAACGTCGGATTGCGGGAGCTACTAGCGTTCATTCAGCGATCCGTCAGTGACCATAAGGTAGGAACTTTGTCGTTAACATGTTCATGGTTCAATTTTGCAATTTCATTGGTTAAATTTCATTTTTTGGGTTGATTTATCAAGCCCTATTTGCGCGCTGCCATTCTCGCAGGAAAGCTTCACGGGACCTGCGAGAATGGGTGATTCTCGCAGATGACCCATGGGCAGCTTGCGAGGTTCTCGTACTGTGCACATAGGGAACCTGCGAGAACCACAATGCTCAATTTTTTTAAAATTTTTTATCCAAAGAACAAGAACCAATCAATGAAAATTGTTGCTAATCTTCTTTTGGTGCTCCTTGTGCAGATAATTGGCCATCAAAATGGTGCTTGAATGGCGTGAAAGGGAACACGAACAGGATAATGCAAATGCCGAAAATCATCCTCCTACTATTGCTACTTTGAGAGACTGTGGGCTCTTAAAATACTTTCGTATCCCGGGCATGAGGGCCCAAGTCCGACTGTTAGAGTACCTGGTGTGTATGTGGGACCCTGATCAGCAGGTATTTCATGTGGGGGCCCACACACTGTCCTTAGACATCGAGGACATTTACTTTTTGACTACATTGTCTCAGCGCGGGTACTATGTGAGCCTGACTGGCAGTAGAGGTGGTGGGCTAAAGATGAGTGAGTACTACCGTATATACTGCGTTTCTGAGGCTGAGAGAAAGAAAAGAAAAGTAGAAATTTGGGGGGTACAATATTTGACCCTCCGTACTATCCTATTCACCATTGCTCGGATGGCTGGGAGTTCTGCTCCTCACATGGCGTTACAGAGCTACTTCCAGTATGCTATTGAGTGTACTGAGCCTCAAGTGTTCAACTGGGCAGATGCTGTGCTTCGTAGTATGAAGAAGCAATTAACCAAATGCAGATGTGGTGACCTGAAGCAATTCAGGTACGATTCTTTGTTGGTGTCCTTCTTCCTAGAGAGGGTCCCAGTACTGAGGTTACAGGTTGAGTGGAATATACTGGGTTCCAGGGATCCAAGGATGCTGAGATGGTGTCAACTTATGGCCCGGCACGTAGCAAGACCGATCATCAAGTATGATGATACTTTCTTTGACTGGCTTCAAACCCAGATATTGATGGTGGATGACTACGCTTATGCCGGGTTGGATTTCCAAGGAGATCCGGACTTAGAACTACCAGAAGATGCTCAGTGGGGGGACCTTGGTAAGAAGTACACACATTTTCTCTTTTTAAATGTTTTGTGAATTTTTATCATATTCAAATGTTTTTGTTTTATATGTTCATCCAAAGACTAATACAAAATCGTTTGTTGATAACACAGATGTTGGATCTTACAGACCTCCTGGCACTTCTCCCATCCAACGGGGAGGAGAGGTAGTGGCAGTGCCACAATATGTTGAGAATTATCAGGTGGTGGAACAAAATCTAGAGGGTCTAACCGCAGATATTCCAGACATGCCTCTGGAAGAGGTTCCACGACGCGACCAGCGTCATACTGTAGGAGTATCAACATCTATGAGTCGACTGCTCTGTAGGGTTGCTAGGGCAGTCATGTGTTACCGTGACCGTCATCCATGACCTCACTATGTAGAAGCTATAAGCTTCAGATTTTGATATTTTTGTCTTCGGACAAACTTTTTGTACAAAACTCTTTTGATTGTTATATATACAGACAACGTCTACCGGTTTACTTTTATATTATGTAAATAAATGATGTGATTGATTTATAAATGATTTAAATGTCTGTCCAATACATAATTAGCCAATGCATCTGTTAATGTATTTAGATATTTAGGAATATGTTGATATTCAATGTAATCAAAGTAACGTTCCAAGAGGCGAATCCGCAAATAAACCCATAACAAAGTAGGACTTCGAATAGAATAAACATTACTCAACTGTAGTACTCTAAGCTGTGAATCAAGTCGCATAACCAAATGACGAATTTCGAGCGAGATAGCATCAACCAATAATTCAATAACGACGCTATACTCTGCAATGTTGTTGGTCGCACTGCCGAGACACACACCTTGTAAAGAGACAAGTTCGTTTGTAGGGGCATAAATTTCCCATGCGGTGGAAGCAAGGTTCTGAGTACTACGACTAGTGCCATTAGTGAAGCCAATATAGGGTAGCGAAGACTCCGACATTTGGAAATCAAACAAAACGTCACATAAGGGCAGAGACCAGATAACGACAAAAGAAAACTATAGTAACACACAAAATGTATGATACATTAAAAATACAAGTACTTGTGCACAGATGAATTTATGCATAGTACTTCTTCAAGTACAACCCATTTCAGGGTTCACTGAAAGGGATACCATCGTAGTCGACCAACTCATAAGCTCCTTTTTCTAAAACTCGTCGAACAATATAAGGACCTCCCCACATGGCTTCGAATTTCCCAGCTCCTAACGTATCCCGATCTTGTTCATAGAGAAGAACAAGATTTCCTTCGGAGAAAATGAGAGGCTTGACATGCATGTCGTATTGAGCCTTAACATGATTTTTTTGAGCTTCAATAACTAGTGTGGCATCACGTCGAGTTTCTTCTAATTGCATAAGATACAATAGATGTTCCTCCTCAGCAAAAGTATTGGGTAGGAGTTCAACATCTAGCTTCAAAGAAGGTATCTCGCATTCGATAGGGAGAATGGCTTCCACACCATAGACTAACCGAAAAGGTGTAAACCCAGTAGCGAACTTGACAAATGTCCCGTACGCCCACAATGCCAAAAACAAAATTGTGTGACAACTTGTTTTATGAATTCCTATCATTCGTCAGAGCATAGTTATGAGAACCTTGTTGATTGCTTCGACCTGGCCGTTGGCTTGTGGATAATAGGGTGTTGAGTTATCATGATGAAGACCCAACTTTTCTGTAAGTTCAGACATCATAAAATTCCTAAAGTGGCTACCGTGATCGGTTACGATAGCTTGGGGAACACCAAAACGAGCTATGACATGATTAAAAATAAACAATGTTGCGGTCTTTCCAGTGTTGTCAAATGTCGGCATCGCCTCGACCCATTTCGTAAAGTAATCGATGGCTACAATAATGTAACCATGCCCCTTGGCCGAGTGAGGGTGACATGTCATGAAATCGATGCCCCATTTATCAAAGGGACCAACTGAGACCACAGGGTGAAGAGGAGCAGGATGTGACCGGATTTTCTAATTATAGGTCTGGCAGGCATGGCATTTCTGGACGACGGTAATGCAATCGTTAAACAAAGAAGGCCAAAAATACCCAACACATAAGATCTTTTGGGCAGTAGCATACCCAGACATATGACCACCACATGCTCCAGAATGGCAGTCATTCAGAGATTTCTCAGCTTCGTCGAGCGTTAGACAACGTCAAAAAACAGAGTCAATCCCTCGACGATAAAGAGTATCTCTGAGGATAATGTATTGACGATCTTGGTAGTGTATTCGACGTCGTTCATTACTAGACAAGGTTGGTCAGAAAGTCTGGGTTTGGAGATATATAATGATATCCCCATACCAAATATCATCAATGCTAATAAGGAAAAGCGACTCATCGGGTAATGAATCAACTTCTACATTTTCCGTGGTAGAATGGGGAAAGTCGCATATCAACTCAGCAAAAACTAAGGATTTCTTGGACTTGGTGCATTCGAATTCCAAGTCAAACTCCTGGAGTATCACAATCCATTTGGAGTAATTGCCTCCTAGCAATTGACGTGTCAGAATGTGTTGCATAGGGTTGCAATGTGAAATCACTGTAGTCTTGCATGAGAGGATATAGTGCCGGAAGTGTTGGACGGCTTGGACGGCAGCCAAGGCCAGTTTCTCGACATGTTGATACTTGATTTTAGTGGGTGTGAGACTTTGACTCAAGTAGTAAACAACATGTTCATCGTGAGAATCATCCTCTTGGACGAGAACCATGCCAATGGTGTAATCTGAGGCAGCAAGGTAGAGGAAATAATCACGACGGTAATCGGGGGGAAAAAGAAGTGGAGCTCATGTGAGGGACAACTTCAAAGATTCGAAAGAATTATTGGCAATGGTATCCCAGACGAACTCAGAATCCTTCTTTAAGAGCCGTGTAAATCCACGAGTTATATCGGCATAATTTGGGATAAAACGACGAAGAAAGTTTGCTTTCCCCTGCAAACTTTGCAATTGGCGAAGTGTAGAAGGAGGAGGGAGATTCAGTATCGCCTCAACCTTCAAAGGATCCACCCAGATCCCTTGATGCGAAACAATTAAACCTAGAAGACGGCCGGATTCCATGCAAAAAATGCACTTATGAGGATTTAAACGTATACGATAGAACCAACAGCGAACGAAAATGGCTCGGAGGTGGGTAGGGTGATCGACTCTGCGCATAGAATGAGCGGGTAAATTGTCCAAATATGGTTGAACGATGTGCTTGATATCATGAAAATCATAAGACATAGCACATTGAAAAGTCGTGCCAGCGTTCTTGAGACTGAAGGGAAGTTTTCGATAGGCAAAAGTACCCCAAGGACAAATAAAAGCAGTTTTATGTTGATCCTCGGGAGTAATGTTAATTTGATTATAGCCGGAGAAACCATCCATGAGAGACAAGATTTCACTTCCGGTGCAGTCATCGACAATCTGATCGACGAAAGGGGTAGGAAAGTTGTCTTTAGGACAAGATTTATTGATATCCCTATAATCAACGCAGACACGAATGGTGCCTCCTTTTTTGTCAATTGGGACAGGATTGGAAACCCAGTCTGTAAGAGCCATCGGATAAATAAAGTCATCTTTTAGAAGTTTCTTGACTTCGAGCTTTATAGCAGCCGCTTTACGTGGGTGAACTGGATGAAGGAGTTTCCGGACGGGTTTAGCTCCGGGGTATGTCTTTATCTCATGAACAACAATTGAAGGGTCGATACCTGGCATCTCTTCGTAGCTCCAGGAAAATATGTCACAAAATTATTTGAAAAGAGAGGTATAGGTGATGATTTCATCAGAAGAACACGAAGCTCCAATATGAACATTTTCAACAATCCCAGGTTTAATGGATATGTCAATGGAAATCGTGAGTGAGATTTTGCTTAAGTTCCCTTCAGCAAACACATCGTGTGTAGTCTCGGGAACGATCGAGATGACAACAACGATCGACGGACTCAAAATCCATTGGTAGTTCTCAAGAGTGTGTTGCTCCAGAAAGAGGATAGAACGATGATGCCCATCGTCCCAAGGGGTGTCATCCATGATGGACATGATCATCTCGTTAGTGGGAAAAATAACATGAAAAGGATTGGGAGACAACTCATCAAGAGAATAAGCAGAAGGTGTTGCCGACTGAATAGCCTGGTAGGCAGATTCAACCAGACTTAACGACATTACGTCACTGAAACGAAGATGATCTCTCGGGTCAGGGACAATCCAAGGGTTGTAAGATGCAGGAAGTTCATGAGGCACGGTGGAGATCATGTTGATAGAAGCAACTGACGGGCATGGGAAATTGGGCTGTGGAATGGGAAAAGTACCCATTAACAAGGAATCATTTAAAAGACCGATACCGACGTTCTCATAACTCGGTGGGGTTTTAGCGATAAACGATACATTGCCAGTATGGGTATCAGAATTGAAGAAGGCTAGTTGGTCGACTGTAACAACCTTTCCTTGGGGAGGAAAACGTACTACACAAAAAAGGGTCGACACAACCGCGCACATAGAATCAATCCAGCTGCGACCCAGCAGAAGATTATAATTAAGGGGAACGTAAAAGACTTCCACTTCGACTTGGACCGTTTTGCCTTCTAACAGGATGGGCAATGAAGGAAGAACACCGTAGGGCTTAAAACCGGAGCCATTGAAGGCTTTAAGAGTGTTTTGGGATTCAATCAAAGGAGGAGAGCCAATGGATTTCCAACAAGCAAGAGACATAACACATGTCGAGGCACCCTCATCAATAACAGTTCAGAAAATGTTTTTGTCAGAGAAAACCACTTGGATTTGGAACGCAAGTTGAGGGGGTAACCTTGGAATGTGATATTCCAAGTCAAAGACTATCAAATTCGTATCCGTTGGATCGATTCCACCAATATCTTTTAACAATGCCTTCCGTTGTGCGGGACAAGACTGAAGGACTTCAAGGGTTGACATTGCAGAGGGTGCTTGGGCCAGATCTTCAACAATGCTGTAGTTCTGGGCAGCACGAGCATGAGGATTGAAATTTGATTTCCGAACGATGCCCTTCAGGGGGGGGGGCATAGAACTGTATTGAGGCTCAGTCGTTCGAGATGAAGAGGACCATTGGTAGGTGGAGTCACGGGAGAGGGTTGAACCAAGGAAGGGGGTAAGTCATCAACCTTCTCCTTAGAGGGAGAATAATCTTTGGCTTGAGTAGTGAGTGCAACATTGTTCTGCTTAGAATCTCCAGTACACATCAAAACATATGACGTAGTAGAAGAAGAGGGTTGGTCGTGGATGACCAACTGAGTCTGTTGTTGAGACGGGAAGGGTTGGGACAAAACAGATGGTGTAGGTGGTTTTGGAGCTCCTTTAAGGAACTGAGTGACCTCGACACATCGTGGAAAATCCTTCATGTAGTGATCATCACCACAGATAAGGCAAGGGTATCGTGGTTTGCGCTTATCCCGATCGTCAACAGGGGTAGTTTTGGGTTGCTCTGCTTGAGAATTATTTTTTCCCTCCTTATTCTTGCCTCTCCCCTTTTTAGATTTGCTTTTACCAGTAGGGGTAGATTGAACTGCATTTACCTCAGAAGTCTTACCGGAGGGAGGAGCAGGAGAGGGAGCACTTTGAACAATAGAAGAAGCATATTTAGGGTTATTTCTTGCAACGAAATGTGATTGGGCTTGTGCAGTACCAATCACACCGTCAGCTGAATGCGAAGCAGCTAGAGTAGTTGAAGTGCTGGAAGTATTAGGACGAGGTAACTCAGGTAGTAAATCGTAAAGGGTTCCTGTTTGTGAATAAACGAGGTCAAGATATTGAGCACGACTTATATCCTGCTCTTTCGTGACAACGCCACCCATGGCAATGTCCTTACCTATTTTGTTCACAAATGATTTTGTAAACCATTTTGCGAGTAACTGATCGGGGAGTTCAAGCTTAATGAGACGTCGTCTTCTTCGCCACTCATGGATGTGATTAGATATATGAGTGCCTTTAGTTTGTTTGAAGGAAGTCAAAATCTCAGTTCCTGTATTATAACGGATCGGTAACTGGTAATGCGTAAGGAAAGCCATAGCGAGGGTGTTGAAATCAGAGAAGAACACTCGTGGTAATTCGATATACCACTTCACAGCAGAACCGATAAGGGTTCGTTGAAAAAGACGTAAACGAATGGAGTCGTCCATCAATGAGTTGGATGAACACCATAGGTGAAAAGTCATAACGCGATTGTTTGGGTCCTCTCCCACTTTTCCGTCAAACTTAGGAATGTCTGAGGGTAATTTAGCTGGTATAGCCGACCATTGGGGAGAGTGACGAATCAGATCATTTAAGATCCTAGACAAATCTAGAAGATCCAAAGTGGCCAAGAAGGGTAGTTGTCGATTCACCTGCGGGTACTAGTGGCTTTGGGGAGGAAGCCTTGTCGGCAAACCAGTAGGACTGTAAGCAGTCTGCAGATAATGGGAAGACCCAGGTAGATTCGGTGGTGGCTGGAGAGGATAGTAGGCTAAGAGATTGTAACCTTGAGTGGGGACATGAGTTTGAGCATTTGGACCCCAAATAGGATTTGGTACACCTGGATATGGTTGGCCTATAGTAGGGACAGGCAACTGCTGCCCCCCAGTCATTTGAGGAGGATTTTGTATCATCTGATTCCAATACTGGGTCAAAGAGGGAGGTATGTTTTGTCCAAAAGGTGGGGTTGGTCCCCCTATCGTAGGTGGTGTTCCAACTGGAAATTGTGCTCCAATCGAAGGTTGTGTCGTAATTGAAATGTGCCCGGTAAGAGTAGGTTGAATCGTACCACCTAGTCCACCAACTAGAATCTGCAAGTTTGGTGTAATTGACAGGATAGTGCCACTAGGATTAGGATTGCCAGGGGAAGACAAGAAAGGTCTTCCTGAAGGAAATTGAGGGAGTGTCGAAATAAAATCAGGAATAGGGTGCCCAGGAGAAGAAGGACCACTAGGAGAAACATATGGTGTTTGCGGAGGTGTAGGAATGGAAGTATTCAATGCATGGTATCCGGGTGGTAGTGTCGGTATGACACTGGGTGTTCACTCTGTGTTTATAGGAGAAAGACTAGCTGCAGTGAGCCCGGTTGGGACACTCGTAGTAGCTGCAAGATGGGCCATTTCGACAGAGAGAGTAAAGTGATAGGTGGTAGTCGACGGTACAACCTCTGTCTCAGCAACCACAGGGGCGTTGATTTCAGAGACCCCAGGTGAACCAGGACAAAAAAGATCCCACCGAAAAATGCCCGTAGACCAAAAAGGATCTTGTTCCCCAGGTCCAGACGGAGATCCAGAATACACAACAATTAAGTCTCCGAAAGAGTTTTCTCACATAAAACGTCTCTTAGAATCGGGGTGAAATCGAAAGTCCTCTCGAGTATTAGTAATTCGAAAATATTCTAGAGAGTTAGTTCGTTCCACTTGTGGCATGGTAACGTCTTGGACTTCACTTTGCTGAGGAGAGCCCTCTGGTGCAACGGTAGATAAGGGTTGAGAGCCTTCAGGATGTTCTGGAGACAAACCTTGCATTCTACATGAACGACGTGGAGGAGCTATTATGAACGAGTGAAAAACTTTGTGAAGAAAATCCTAAGGTCAACTTCGAGAAACAAACAACACACGCTAGTAAACAAAATCTAGGAAAAAATACCAAGCAAACAAGACCTTCTAATTTCAAAGCCACTAGTTGCTGACAAAATCCAACGTCACAACAACGAGACGAGAAGGGGCGGGGCTAGGGTGGAAAATTTATGCTGACGACCTACTTAACGGACTTACNAGCCCGAGTGAGTTTGGTCAACGCCAATTCTAGGTACCGTGAAGACTTTCCCCTCCACAGTCACCTTGGGTAAGAACCTAGAGAGACAGGCCACTAAGGTCACCACCAACAACAATAAAGCCTGGGGGAATAGTCGATAGTCTGATCCACACGCAAAGGCACGGTATCTAGCCCAAAATCAACTCAAAAGGCTTCCACTCATCATTGTGGGTATACCTCCGAGTGACCCCCGTAATACATGCAATATCTACACTGATACCAACAAAGAAGGGTGAGTAACTCTATCAATACCAATGCGACCTCGTGCTTGACCCTTGTGTGAGAAGGGCTTCCCAGGACAGGATGTTGCAAATGGAATTTAACACTCCCTAACATAAGATGCTATTGTGTTTTTTGTGCTTTTGGAGAGTGTATCTCTCTTCCTACTCCAAAGCGCTAGCCTAGATAAATGTTGGTGTTAAAGAGCCCTAGAAAAGAGTTACTAGTTAAATTTTATGATTACGTAGTGTTATTAAGAGCTGTTGTTTACTCAAAGGAAACGGAGATGAAACTGATGTTGTATGACTCTGACCCAACAATGCAAGGATGAAAATGAAATAGATCACTTTTCATTCAATGAATCCTATGTATGGGAGGGAAAGAGAAAATTTTCTAGATCAACCCTGAACTACAATGCAAAATTTCCTTAAAATGCAAATGTAACAAATCACGCATCAAATAACAATGTTCTATTGCTTCTTTTTCAACAACTTCAACAATTTGATTTTCAATGTTTTTGGAAAGACAAAAACGATTTTTTGAAAGAAAAACTTTTTTTCACTTTTCAAAAAGGACCCTCACTATACCAAAGAGAGTACAAAAAATCAGAAAGCCAATGAACAAGCAATGATAATAACCCAATCTACTCTTTCAATGAAGACAAAAATAAAAAGCAAACCAATATAGTCTTTTCAAAAGCAAAATAAAATGATCTTTCAAACCATAAGAAAATGATAAAGAAAAAGAAAACTCAACTTTCAACCAATCATTGGTTCTTAACTAATCAAACACACTCAGATTCTGAGATCAGAGAGAATGGTTTTTCCAAGAAAATTCAAGAAATGAAAGTCAAGACAAAAAAAACGACAAGAAGAGCCTTGATATCCTAAGACTGTTCATGCATGCAAACGATGACAAGAAATATACCAATCAATGGTCCAAGAAACTCTTATGAGGCATCAAAACTAATCTGGGCAGTTAAAAATGCCAAAACTCAAATCCAAATTTTTGAAAAATTGAGTTTGCAGGCAAGCAATATTACACAGTGCGAGAATCACTGATTCTCGCAGGTGACCCTTGAGCAGGGTGCGAGAACCTCGCACTGAAACCTAAAGGCAGAGTGCGAACTCTACCTATTCTCACAGGCTGCAATGAAGTGCAGTGCGAGAATGTCTGAACATAATCAAAATTTTGGAAAATGAAGAAAAATTTAAAAAGGCCTCTGGACCCAGAGGGTCTATTAGGATATCCTGAAGACTCAAAGATTGATAGGACATGAGAAAAGTAAAACCAGAGAAAATGGCCATAGAAAAATACCAAAAGCCACAAAGAAAATGGGAAAGTTCCCCAATGGAGTCACCAATTTTGTTATTGGATAAATCCGTAAGTGCGGACATGAACCGATCTCCCTAGATCCACCTGGATCTATAACAAAGCAAAAAAAAGACATGACTCTTTCCCTAGATTTTGACCATTGAATTAAATAGGAGGCAAGAACAAATAACATACCTTATTATCGCTTCCTATGGTCTTTGTTGCTCCCGCTTCGCTCCAGTGCTCTCGTGCAGCCAAGACCAAGACAACACAAACCAACCAAAGTGAAGGCAACTCAATATATTAAATTATTAACCTATGTGTATGATCAAGGAATTACACAATAAAGGGGAAATATCTTTATGGGAAAGGGACATGCCATTGTATCATATTAATGGAAAGTAAAGATTACAACCTGAGCCTTGATGTCGCAAACTTCCTTTCGATGACTCCTGGCTCTGACACACACACTTGCTCAATCCTTGCATGAAGAAGGTCAAGACCTTGATAGACTTTGCTAGAGTCTCCAAGCTGTTGCTCAATATTCAGTCCTTCACACAATTCTTTCACCAATTCTTCAATGAATCTTGCTTCTAACTTTTTCCATGAGAATTCCCTCAATTTATAGGAGAGAATGAATTAGTTACTTGGATAGGAATGATCCCAAAATATCAGGGAATCCAGTACTAGGATAACCATTCAAATGCCAACCCATCCTTCTAGAAGATTCCCTTCTAGAAGCATCGAGAATTCATCTTTTTCCTTGCTTTAGGAAGAGTTCGCACCCTAGCAGTTCAGTAGCATGCGAGAGGTTCACACCCTGGCTTAAAGCAGCCTACGAGAATGGGTCATTCTCGCACCCAAATATACTAGTAGCCTGCGAACCTTCTTAAAAAATGAGTTTTCTGAGAAGAGATGAAAGGAACTTTTCCCAGGAGAAAGTTCTTATGAAGATCCTGAGTACACCATCATCAATACATCATCATGACGACCAAATTCATGGGTAACACATGTACCAAAGGAGAAAAGACCCAGGAAGGACATTTCCCCTTTAGTCACAGAAGTCTCGGCTGAGGATTTCTAGGTGCACAACAAAAGGCCAAAATCCAGTCATACAACTGACACAGTTGGTGAAAAGAGAACCTAGTCCACTACAGTTATGAAAGGTGATCATTCACCTCTTATCTCAAACAACCCGCAAATCATGTCTTCCTCTTTATCCAAGAAACAGATTGATACTTCATTAGTCAACCAGTCGAAAAAAGGAGGTGCAAAACTGAGTATTTTTGAGAAGTACGATATGATCAAGAAGAAGAATCAGATGCTGACTCGCAGCACCTATGATCAGGTTTGGAAGAAAACTTCCATGGCACAACATAGACTGTTATCAACTTTTGACACAAAGAAAGGCATAATGCACACGGCCTTTTTGCAGGCACAAATACCCGATCCAAAAGCAATAACTGAATACAAAAGGGAAATGTTTGAGTTCAACACTAGAGATGTACACCCAGCTGATCATATGCATCTACACAGGAAGACGGAGATTTTTTTTTCTCTACATTGGCAAATGATTCTACTTCTGCTACTAAGTTACAGGTTTCTCTGAAAAATGTTAAGACTCAGTTAAAATTGGAGAAGATGTCATCTTTTGCAAAGGAAAACATAATTAAGTCATTAGAAGAATTGGTTCTCAAGATTGGGTATGATCCTTCTAATGTGAAATAAGTTGAGGAGATTCTCAAGAAAAAGAATACTGACATAGCATCTCTGAGAAAAAAACTGAAACTTCCACCTACAGAAGATGCACATGCAAAGGAGATAGCTCAGACAGAAAGAAAAAATGATGAAATGCTCAAGTTGATCATGGAGCAGAATGCACAGTTAAGAGAGATGGAAACTGAGATGGAGAGATTTGTAAAGGATAAGGAACAAGCCACACCTATAGAATTCATTCCACTGAGTGCAGTTCCCCTCACAGGATCTAGCACAACAACTGTAGCGATGACCACCACAACAAAATTTCCATCAGCCACCCCACTGACAGCTCTAGAGAAAACTGTGGAGCTAGCAAAATCCATGGAAGAGATGAAATTGCAAGGAACATAAATCAATATATTGAAAAAGGAGGTTGAGAACCTCCAGGAGCTCAAGTCTTCTTACTAGACAAGCTACACCATGGAGAAGAAAACGTCAGAAAATCTCAAGCAGGAATTCCAGCAACTGCGAAAGCAAACTTTGGCGGGCAACACACTTGCGAAAGAAAAAGGAGAATATTTTGATGGATATCTCCAAATTCATAAATGAAATCTGGCCTATGGTGCAAATCATGTTTGAGAAAAATGAACTGGTGTTAAGGAGTAGGCAGGCCATAGACAAAATAAAAAGAGAGTTGGGAGAAATGCCCACTGAAGCCAATGAAATCATCAGATTCTTGAACTCGAAGAATAGAGAAGAACTAGAAGACCTAAAGATTTAATATATGACATAGACCATCCTCGAAGTCAAAAGAGTACTAACCAAAAGGGGACTGATGCTGCAGTAGGAGGAGAAAGTCCAGAACATGGACATTGGAGTTCAAAGCTTTTTTAGCAAGATCGAGGCTTTGCAGAAGAAAGGTCTTCTTGGTCTACTGGTTCTAAATGAAAAGTTGATGACTCTTCCCGATTACAAAAAAAATATGGCCATGGTGGCCAAAGTGATCCACGTGGATACTGGTGGCCACCCACTTTTTCCGATTGGCTCAAAACAATTTTTTGGCAATTTTGGCAATTTACTATTTTTAGCAGTTTTTAACTTCCGGGGCCATTTTGAGGGCCCAAATGAAGGTTTTTCGAGATCTAGGTTCTCAATTATTTTCTAAGGAATCATTGAGCCCCCAAAATGAATCTCCTCAATGATACCTTTCCAACGATCTATCATACACCTAAAACGAAGATCGTATGCAAAAGTTACGACACCAGGAAGTTGATGTACTAACTTACCCAAACATGGCCCACATGACTTTTGGCACTTCATCTCCTAGGGTTAGGTTTTTGGATGTCTATGGTTTTTGGCATTCCTTATTATTGTAAAAATGCCTTTATAGCCTCATTGTAATCATCTTATTGTGAATGCGAGTAGCCATCAGATCTCTTCTCAGAGATAAGCTGCCACCATTCACTATTAAATTTGAATGTTTTTGCGACGAAGTAGAGACGAATTTTCGTCGGCATAGAGTTGTTTTTGCGACCAAGATAATTTTTTTTTTGTCGGAATTAATTCGTAGGTCTAGAGACCACACATGGATCTTCGCCGGTGTAGCATCTGGAAAAAGAAGCCTATTCACAATAGGGAAATGTTCGGCTAGTGACAAATTTTAGTCGGTCAAACGACTAATATTAGTCGCAAGAGTGACCAAAACAACCCTGAAAAACTTAGTCAATAAACCATTATGAGTCGCTAGAATGACCAAACCATAATTTAAAAAGGTCAAAAGAAGGAGGATCAGTTAGTCGCTAACTGACTAGCGACGAACAGGTTGGTCTCTAAAGCGACCAACACGTTGATGTTTGCGACCAATTGGCTATACTAGTGACGAATAGGTTGGTCGCTCTAGCGACTAACAGGTTGGTCACTAAAGTGACCAACACATTGATGTTTGCGACCAATTTGGCTATACTAGCAACGAACAGGTTGGTCGCTCTAGCTACTAACAGGTTGGTCGCTAAAGAGACCAACACGTTGATGTTTGCGACCAATTGGATATACTAGCGATGAACAGGTTGGTCGCTAAAGCGGCCAATATTGGGGTTTTTAAATTTTCTTTTTTATGCCATTCACATAGGATCTATGAAAATCTGACCTACATGAGCATTCTTTAATAGCAAAAATGAAATGGTCCATGACTATAACAGACAATTAAAAAAATTGCAATGCAACTATCTATATGCCTATGTTTCTTTTGATTTTTCAAATTAAAATGAAATGAATTGCAAGAAAAGAAACCTATATATGTAAACAACCATTGAAATGCAAAGTTACAACCTATTTGTAGAGAACAAACAAAGAGTCAAACCCTCAAAAAAACTCTTGAAATAAAGGTAGTAAAACCATAGGGGGGTTTGTGTTGGATCACTGAGAGGGGGGGTGAATCAGTAATAGCGTAATTATAATCCTTTTTCTTCAAATGTTATATCAATATATAATTATTATTCAATAATGATAAATAATA
>JASDQU010102394.1:42909-94746 GCA_032191745.1 Picea mariana
AAAACACTAAATCCATATAATCCATATTCGTAAAACACTAACCCCTTACTACCATGACATCTAACCCCTCACCCATATAACCCATTACACACGTATCACCTAATTATTAACAACTATAACCCCTATAAGTCCAAACATGTATACTCTTTAAGTCCTTTAACTAATATCACCCCTATCCTCTCTAACCCCAATAAGTCCAAACATGTATACTCTTTAAGTCCTTTAACTAATATCACCCCTATCCTCTCTAACCATAACTCATGTAAGCACTTAATGGTTAATATCTACCCTTTATAATATTTATAACCCATAACACCTCATCTAGTTTATAATTCATTTAACTTTTAATAGTTATAACCCATTATTATCAAATACCTATAACGTCTTCATCACTTGAATACTAAAACCCTAGCATATATAACCCCTAAGAATTATACCCTATAACCCCTAAATATTTGTATGTATTACCATTAACACTTAACACATATATCTTTTATCCATAATTAGCGCCTATAACCTCTTCCTCTAAACCCTTAGAAGGAGTGAAAATAAACCATAAAATAGTTCAATAGCACCAAATTACTAAATCACATAGAAAATTTTTAAGTACTGACCTTCAAAATCTCAGCTATGTAGAGTTTGATCAATTCAATGTTTCTCTTCTTGAAAGAGAATTGAAATCAAGATTTCATAAAAACCAGAACAACATTGCATCAGAACACCCGAATGATTTTCACAACTGTAGAAAATCATTGTCGTAACTATAGAAAATTTGTCGTAACTGGGATATATATATGATTGATTTGCCGCAAATGACCGTTTGATTCCCACACATGCCCTTGTTGGTAGCTAGAGCGACTAAGTGGTGGTTAGTCGCTAGAGTGACCAAGATTCATCGTTAAAACGACCAACCTAGAATGTTGGTCGCTAGAGCGACCAAAATTTGGACCCCGAAAAAAAAAGGTATATTTAGTACAAAAAATGCAAAAACAATACGACAAAATTCTAAACCGTCGTAATATTTCGTCGTAATTTGTGCCCAATGTAGTAGTGATTCTAGCGAGTCTTTCAGTCTATGATTTTACAGTATCTGTACATTTATTTCATTAATAGAAATCGTGTATTACTGTATATCTGTTTTATGGTTACATCTATGATACATTTCTGTTATATTATTGAATATCTGTGATATCTCTGTGCATTTCTTTATTATATCTCCACTCTCATTTCATGATGAAAATAATTCAGATCAGTGGTATCAGAGTAGGTTGTTCTTGATCATTTTTTTTTAGTGCATGCCCCCGACGAGGTTTGAGTATAGAAAGTTGGGTCTTGAGCTTTTCTCTCTTGAGGACAATCTCTCTCGCACACCCAAGAAACCCTCAATGAAGGAAGAAAATAAAAACGATGGAGCAGACGATCCTATAATTTTGTTGCTTGAGCAAGCTCTCACGCGACGGAGGGATGAAATGATGGAGAATTTTTCCCACATCCTTCAACGCCTCCCGATAGCATCAGGCACATCTTCATCAAGTGACCACTTTGGAGGCATCTCGCCTTTTAAAGTACAGGTCAATTTTTATATTCCTAAATTTAAAGGTCAAATAGATGCAGATGCCCTAGATAAATGGTTAAATCTATTAGAAGGTTATTTCTCTATTCACAATTTTTCCGACAGAGAAAAGATCATCTTCGTGCTCCTTAAGGCTCTCCCCCATGTCAAACCTTGGTGGGAAACTTACTAGGAGAAGAGTTCCATATAGGAGTCTGGAATATATGGGGCCGAGCCCACTTGGAATTTTTTTGTGGATGTGGTAAAGGAAAAATATTACCCTGTTTGCAACTATGAGGACTAGTACATGAGATGGACCACACTGCGGCAAGAGAGGGGCCAAGCGGTTCCAGAGTTCACCAATACCTTCCATACCTTGTGCACCAAGCTGGGTATCAAATACTCTGAATGAAATTTGGTTCTAAAATACCATGGGGCTCTACACAGATACATCCAAACTGAAATGGATTTTCTGGACATCTCATCACTCGGTGCTGCCTATCGATATGTTGTTAAAATCGATCAGAAATTTAGGCACTAGAACAAACAGGAGTTCGGGTATGCAAATCCGCAATAACCAAAGTATGAAAAAGACAACCCTAACAATCAGTCTCCCGAAAACCAGTCCAAGCCACAGGAAAAAAGGGTCACGGGAAGACAAAGAAGGACACTAGAAAATGGTGCGATTTCCACAAAATCCCCTGGCACAACACCAATGAATGTCACTCAAAGAAACCATTGGTGGCCGAGATCAAATACAAGGAGCTGAACAATGATTCAAAATTCGATTATGAAAATACTAGTAAAGGACAGATCATTTACATAGACCCACTGCTATTGTCATGACCGCAACAATTCAACCAGAAGCACCAATAGATCCTGAAGAGGGGGAGCACCTTTTTCATTCAAAGATGTGGGTGAAGGGGACCCTGCTACATTTTATTGTTGATAGCAAAAGCCGGAAGAACCTCATCTCAACAGAGGTCGTCAAACAGTTGGGATTGTCGATAACACCACACCCACAACCATACAACATCGGGTGGCTTCACGAAGGATGATATCTTCATGTCAACCAGCAGTGTCGATTGTCATACGACATCCAACCCTTCAAGGATGAGGTATTATGTGATGTTTCCCCATTGGATGTCTATGATTTTCTCTTGGGACAACCATATATGTGGAAGTGCCATGTTGTTTATGAGTCTCAACCCCGCAGTGTCATTGTTACTTTGGGGGGCATCTCTATAGAATACTAGAGGTAGTTTCGACTACTTTTCCACCAAAAACGTGCCGCAAGATAGTATCTCATACTACAAAATTCAGCTCCTTCACAATTTTTTCAAAAGGGGAACATAAGGACATTGAAACCACTACAACCTCGGCCCAAGAACCTTCTATCGAACAGAAGCAGGTCGACAAGGTTGTAGCAAAGCACAAAGATTCCTTTTGCACACCGTCCTCTCATGAATCCTGACTTGTTGAACAACCTCAGCCTCAATAGGTTTGTGACATACTTCCACAAACTGAGCAGCGCGACGTCTCCAGCAAGGCAAGAAGCTCACCAAGATGCAGATTCAACAAACGCTTTTCCCTCTCCCTCGAGAAATCAATTCAATGGAGACCATTGCTTCCAAAGGAGGGAGGATTTATCCAGGTGGATATTAGTGGCACCCACCTTTTCCGACTGGCTCAAAACAGTTTTCTGGAAATTTTGGTAATTTACTATTTTTAGCAGTTTTTAACTTCTAGAGCCATTTTGAGGGTCCAAATGAAGATTTTTCAAGATCGAGGTTCTCAATGATAGACAAAGGCATGATGGATCCCCCAAAATTAATCTCCTCGATGATACCTTTCAAACGAGCTATCATACGCCTAAAACATAGATCGTATGAAAAAGTACAATCCCGGGAAGTTGATGTACTAACTTACCCAAACGGTGCCCAAATGACTTTTGGCGCTTCATATCCTAGGGTTAGGTTTTTGGATGTCTAGGGTTTTTGGCATTCCTTGTTATTGTAAAAATTCCTTCAGAGCCTCATTATAATCATCTTCTTGCGAATAGGAGTAGCCATCACATCTCTTGTTAGAGATAAGCTGCCACCATTCTAGCGAGTCTTTCACTCTGTATTTTTACAGTCTCTGTAGATTTCTTTCATTAATAGAAATCATGTATTACTGTATATCTGTGTTATGGTTACATCTCTGATACATTTCTGTTATATTATTGAATATCTGTGATATCTTTGCACATTTCATTATTATATCTCCTCTCTCATTTCGTGCTGAAAATAATCCGGATCAGTGGTATTAGAGCAGGTTGTTCTTGATCATTTTTTTTTTCAGTGCATGTCCCCGACAAGGTCTGAGTTTAGCAAGTTGGGTCTTGATCTTGTCTCTCTTGAGGACAATCACTCTCGCACACCCAAGAAACCCTCAATGGTGGAAGAAAATAAAAACAATGGAGCAGACAATCCTATAAGTCTGTTGCTTGAGAAAGCTCTCATGCGACAAAGGGACGAAATGATGGAGAATTTTTCCCATATCCTTCAATGCCTCCCGATAGCATCAGGCACATCTTCATCAAGAGACCACTTTGGAGGCACCTCACCTTTTAAGGTACAGGTCAATTTTGATATTCCTATATTTGAAGGTCAGATAGATGCGGATGCCCTAGATAAATGGTTAAATCTGTTAGAAGGTTATTTCTCTGTTCACAATTTTTCCAACAGAGAAAATATCATATTCGCACTCCTTAAGTCTCTCCCCCATGTCAAACATTGGTGGGAAACATACTGGGAGAAAATTTCCACGGATGAGTTTGGAATATATGGGCCCGATCCCACTTGGGATTTTTTTGTGGATGCAGTAAAGGAACAGTATTACCCTGTTTGCAACTATGAGGACCAGTACATGAGATGGACCACACTGCAGCAAGAGAGGGGCCAAGAGGTTCCGGAGCTCACCAATACCTTCCATACCTTGTGCACCAATATGGGTATCAAAGACTCCAAATGACATTTGGTTCTAAAATACTGTGGGGCTCTACACAGATACATNATATGGGCCCGATCCCACTTGGGATTTTTTTGTGGATGCAGTAAAGGAACAGTATTACCCTGTTTGCAACTATGAGGACCAATACATGAGATGGACCACACTGCAGCAAGAGAGGGTCCAAGAGGTTCCGGAGCTCACCAATACCTTCCATACCTTGTGCACCAAGATGGGTATCAAAGACTCCAAATGACATTTGGTTCTGAAATACTGTGGGGCTCTACACAGATACATCCAAACTGAAATGGATTTTCTGGACATCTCATCCCTCAGTGCTTCCTATTGATATGCTGTTAAAATCGAGAAAAAATTTAGGAACTAGAACAAATGGGAGTTTGGGTTTGCAAATCCGCAACAACCAAAGCATGACAAAGTGCTGTAGACCCCCTGCCCTTGGGCCGAGATCCACACAGGATCGTTCTAATTCTCCTCTCTAAGTTGGATTGACTCTTCAATTTCCCTATGGGAAATTCTCACACACACAAGAGTGTGTCCACAGGTCCTTCCTGAAAAACCCACCCTATCCAACTTAGCTCCAGGCGTGAGCTTATACTTCCATACGACCACGACCTGGTCCTTGCACAAGCGCCTTTCGCAACTCGTGTGTTCACCGGTCGAAGACCCTCGACTTTTCTTAACCAAACATTGATAGCCAAGATGCGATGGGATATCGTCCCTCCTTGTTAGTGCCCTCCATGTGTAATTGCTGGCTAGGGCTAAGCACTAGCCTCACTCGCAAATCACGTGTTCGCGAGTTGAAGGGTTGAACCTCCGGGCCCTTCTTTTACGAAACTCCGAGACACGAAAGTCAGAGAAGGCTTGACTCCTTCAGCGCTTCTTGTAACTTGCAACTCACGAGTTGATCTGTTGAACCTTTTTTCTCCTTTATTACAAGAACCCGAAGCACGAGAATTCAATAGGGTGTTGACTCCCTCCCTGGTGACGAGTGTCCACCTGTCAATCACACGGTCCCCACTTGATGGACGTGCCACGTGTTCACCCGAGACCTCAGCCCTCGACACTTCGTGACTTCTGCAGTCGAAACTGAGTCCTCCCAACCTATGAAACCCCGATACAGGATATAGCAAAGAGTTCTGATCCAACGATTGTTCTGTGTTTTGGATCCAACGGTTTGGATCTCCTTCTCTATTCCTCACAACTCAGAACTTTTCACAAACCAAGAAATTTGGTCCGGCCTTCAAATTTATGAACCCCAAGTTCGTGATATGATCCAACAATGTAGGCAAGGCATGATCAATGGCTCCCGTTGATCCTGGATCCTAAGGTGATGGGTTTCACCGGCCTCTAATCACCTTGCAACTCTACTAGATCCTACGATCCTCACAACTTTGCGAGTTCTCCACAGAGAATTCTAATCGTCTGATTCACTCCTCAAGAATCTCTAACCAAACTGAATTGACGTCTTTCTTTGGGACTTAACTTCTGTTGTGATGATTTTGCTTCCTATCTTCCTTTGAACACTTCAAAGGCGCCGAACCTCTTGAGCTTTTACTTGTAAAATTGAGTCTCTAAAAGGACTCCTGCACGCACTCCTTGCGGCAATATTTCAAATACTTCTGTGTATTTGATTCTTTGACTCTGTGCACCCTTGGCAACAACAATCCTTCAATATTCAACCTTAGTTGATAAATTCTAAGTCTTGAATTAGCCTATGCATACCTTGCACAGCTTCTGTGCTTCTGCTGGAATGAGAATAAAATTATCTCTCTTGAGCTTTCTGAGATAAAACTCAGACCCTCATCAACGCACACCTTGCAAACATCCACTGCACTCCTTGCGGGAATTCTTAGGGAGAGAAACAATTGAACCTCATTCTACCCTCTCAGACTTCATACATTCAACATGAAATCATACATTCAACACAGAATAACAACAAAGGCATAACAGAGAGAATAAAATAGCTGTAAGCATGCCATTCAACATATGTAAATAGTAAACATCATAACACCATGAAATATGAGTCAAAGCTTCATATATTAACTCAAATACTCCTGTACATGGGTTCTTCTCTACAACTCTCTGCTACGCTCTCCAGCTTAAGAAAGTCTGAACGATGTTGATAATGATACAATGATACAAGGGTGAGGGTGTCTATATCCATTTTCCCTCCTACTTTCTAAATTATTGAATCTATGAATTCAAATCTACCTACTTTCATTAATAGACTTAAATGCCTAATACATCTGTAGATGACTGCAAATCTCTCACGATCTATTTACAAAAGCCAGATATAAATGCAAGTATGCTTCTAGCTACTACATTAATATCCGCTTCTTAATTTTTTTCAAAAACATTTCAAAATGTGTAAAATGTGTGTTGCGCTGTCCATCTGTCTTTTGCCTTCATGCTCACTTGGCTGTCTGCTTGCGATGCTCCTGCATCATACTCCCTTTCTTGAAAATTTTCATGAACTCATGTTCATGAGCTCTTGCATGGTCTGTCCATGCTTCTGAATTTCTTCTTCATCTTCCCAACTGGCATCTTCAATTGGATGTCCTTTCCATTTGACCAAGTATTCAAAATACTCCTTCCTCCTGGTCTTTCTGCTAATCCTCTTGTCAATTATGCTTTCCATCTATGGATTTTCAGCTACAGGCATTTGTTGTGTCCACTGAACTTCTTTCTGTTCTTCATCTGCTCCTGCTTCTTCATCTCTGTAAGAGTATAAATCTGCAACATTGAATATCGGTGAGATTCCAATACCATCAGGTAATTCAATCTCGTATGCGTTTGCCCCAAATTTATTCATGACCCTACATGGTCCAATATTTTTCATCTTCAATTTGTTATATGTTCCCCTTGGGAACCTCTCCTTCCTTAGATGTGAAAGAATCAGATCACCAACTTCAAATTGAAGTTCTCGCCTGTGTTGATCTTCTCTTTGCTTATATTCTTGACTTGAACTCTGCAATCGCTCCTTAATTCGGCTGTGAAGCTCCTTCATTGCTTCTGCAAAGTCCTCTGCACTAACACTTCTGAATTCATTTTGTTCAAAATATTTCAATTCAGAAACTCCCCTCGGCTGCATTCCATATACAATCTGGAATGGTATCTTCCCTATGCTTCTTTTAAGCGAATCATTATAAGAAAATTCTGCCTGTGGCAGAATGTGATCCCACTGACTGTGGTGTTCAGTCACTAAGATCCTCAACAAATCTCCCAAGCTCCTATTTACAACCTCTGTCTATCCATCCATCTGAGGATGATATGATGAGATAAAAGACAAACTTGTCCCTAACTTCTTCCATAAAGTCCTCCAGAAATGTCCTACAAACTTGGTGTCTCGATCAGAAACAATACTCCTTGGCAAGCCGTGAAGTCTGATGACTTCCTTAAAAAATAGGTTCGCAATATGAGTTGTGTCACTGGTTTTCTGGCATGGTATGAAATGTGACATCTTTGAAAATCTGTCGACTACCACAAAGATTGAATCATATCCTCTCTGTGTCCTTGGAAGTCCCAATATGAAATCCATGCTCACTACATCCCACAGCCTTTCTGGTATGGGTAATGGTTGATATAACCCTGTGTTTTGTCTTTTCCTTTTTGTGTGCTGACAAATTCTACACCTGTCCACAAATTTCTTAACATCGATCCTCATCCCTGGCCAAAAATATGAGCCATTCAACTTTGAGAGTGTCTTGTCATGACCGAAGTGTCTGGCCAATCCCCCACTGTGTTTTTCTTTCAGTAAATTCTCCCTCATGGAGCATTTTGGAATACATATCTGATTGCCCCTGAATAATAATCCATCCTGGATCATATACTCAGTCCATTGGTTTCTGTCCCTGAGAATTGGATTCTTAGATGCTTCATATGCCTCTTTGAAATTTTGATCATCTCTGTACATTTCTTTGAGGTTATCAAAACCCAAAGTCTTGAATCTGAATTCCTGCATAAGAAAACATTTCCTGCTCAAAGCATCAACAAATTTGTTAGCAGTTCTAGAAATATGCTTAATCACAAAAGTAAAATTCTGCATGAATTCAACCCATTTAGCATGTTTTTGGTTCAACTTCTCCTGTTGAGTCACAAATTGTAAAGCGTGATTATCACTGTACAAAACAAACTCCTTAGGAACCAAATAATGTCTCCATTTCTTTAATGCTTGTATGACAACATAAAATTCCTTTTTATATGTTGAGTACTTAATCTTCGCTTCATTCAGTTTCTCGTTGAAATATGCGACTGGTCTGTCGTCCTGGCTCAAGACTGCTCCAATTGCAAACCCACTCGCATCACACCTGACCTAGAACATCTTGTTAAAATATGGAAAAACCAGAATCAGTTGCTCAGTGATCTTCTTCTTCAGCAGATTGAAACATTTCTCTACTTCCTTTGTCCAGTGAAAATATTTATGTCTTTTCTTCACCGTTTCCATCATCGGTGCACTGATTCCACTAAAATTTTGGATGAATTTCCTGTAGAAACTAGCCAAACCATGGAAGCTTTGAACTTCAAATACACTCTTCGGCGATGGCCAATTCTTAATTGCATCCACCTTTTCTGGATCCATCCTCAACTCATTTGTATAGATAACAAAACCCAAATAAATGAGTTATGTCCTCATAAATGATGATTTCTTCATATTTAAAAACACTTTCTCTTGCTGTAATCTCCTCATTACTGTAGCTAAATGCTTCAAGTGTTCTGCTTCTGTCTTGCTGAAAATTAATATATCATCAAGATATACGATGACGAATTTTCCTATGAAATCCTTCAGGACTTCGTTCATCAATATCATGAAAGTACTGGGTGCATTCGTTAAGCCAAATGGCATAACAAGACATTCATACAGCCCCTCATTCATCTTGAATGCTGTCTTCCATTCATCACCTTCTCTCATTCGGAACTGATGATACCCGCTTTTCAAATCAATCTTTGAAAATAATCTTTCTCCACTCAAGCAATCCATCAAGTTGTCCATCCTTGGCAATGGAAATATGTTTCTGATGGTAATCTTATTGATTTACCTTGAGTCTGTACACATTCTCTAGTCTCCATATTTCTTTGGGTTGAGCACTGTCGGAACATCACATGGACTCAATCTTTCCTGAATCAATCCTTTGTCCATTAAATCCTGGACTTGTCTCTTCACTTCTTCATTTTCCTGTGGTGTCAACCTGTACACTACTTTGTTTGGTAAACTAGATCAAGGTATAAGATCAATATGATTACTTATACTTCTGATAGGTGGAAATGAACGAGGTAGTTCGTCCACTACTATATCAACAAATTCTTCCAACAAATTCTGGATTTCTTCTGGTAAATCATCTACTCTTGTACTGGTCAAAACAATTTTAGGCTTCCTGACCACACTAAATTGTGTGTCATCCTTATTCTTAACCTCCTTAAGAAGTTCCTTCCCACTCATGAGAAGTACAGTGTTGCTTGTCTCTGTTTTCACTTCTTTATCCTTAATCAGCAGCAACATGTGTGTCCTACCATTTTTTTCCAGGGTGTATGTGTTCTTTCTCCCATCATGAACTACATTTATATCATATTGCCATGGTCTACCCAACAATAGATGACAAACATCCATGGGAATGACATCACATAATATTTCATCCTTATATCTTCCTATTTTAAATTCAACTAAACACTGTTTAGTGACATTTACCTGATGTCATTTTTGTAGCCATGAAACTCTGTATGGGCTTGGATTTACAATAGTATCCAACTCCATCTTTTCTACCATATCTGTAGATACGAGATTGTCTGTGCTACCACTATCCACTATGACTTTGCATACTCTGTCTTTGGTCTTGCAAGCAGTCTGAAATAGACTGTTTCTTTGGGTTGGGTTCTCTGCCTCCTTCTCTGTCTTCAAGAGAACTTTCTTCATCATCAAAGATCTTCTGCCCTCAGCATCTTCTGCCTCAACATTCCATCCTTGAGCTTTGACAATGTGAGTCTCACCACCATCGTTCTTCATATCTGGACACTCATAGGATTTATGTCCAACTTTTCCACAGGTAAAACATTTCACTTCACCAGCTTTGCCTCTTCCTCTTTCTCCTGCTCAAGGAAAAGTATTTCTATCAGCATACTTCCCTCTCTGTGAGCTTCCTCCTCTCTCATGTTGAGTTTGAGGTTTCCGAGTTCTGTCTTGGGCAATTGTTTTGCCTCTGGCTTGACTTCAGCCTTAGCCTCTTTGACCTTACTTTCGGCTCATATTTTCTTCAGCCTTCAGAGCCATATGATAAGCATATTCCACAATCTGAATGGTCATCATGCTCATCTCATCTTGAATGTCATATCACAGACCATTCATGTACCTGGAAAATTTTTCATCATCGCTCTCCCGATGACCTGCTCTAATGTTTATCCTGTAGATTTCTTCAGTGTATTCTTTCACTGACATCAGCTTCTGTCTCAAATTCTGCATCCTCCGAAACAGAGTGATTTGATAATCCCTGGGTATAAATTTGGCTTTCATCTTCACAACCATTCTATCCCAGCTTTTAATTTTCTGCTTGCCCTTGCAGCGTCTGTCAGCCATCAATTCATCCCACCACAGTGTTACATGCCCTTTAGGTCTGGTAACAACATGTTTGACCTTCTTTTCTTCCTCAACATCCTCATAGTCTAAGTATTTATCTAGAGCTCTAATCCAGTCTAGAAGTTCTTCAACATCTAAGTTGCCTTCATACACTGGAATGTCCATTTTTGATCTGGCACCTATCCTAGCAACAACCCTGAATAGGTGTTCATCTACAGCATCTTCGACTGCGACTTCTTCTCCTTCGTTTCTAGCTTCATTTTCACTTTCGGCCTCGCTGATATCCCTAGCATCCACTGTGCACCTCTGTGCTATCTCCACAACATCCATTCTGGCACATAATTCACGCATGTCTCTTTCCCCTGCCAGATCAGGTATTTGCCTGTCTCTTCTTCTCGGCATTTCTCTTTCCTCTACTAGATTAGGTAATCTCCTATCTCTTCTTCTTGGTGGCATAGCTGTAAAAAAATTTTTCTTCTCTCTGCTACAGAAAGAAAAGGAATTTGTTCTGGGCTCTGATACCAATTGTTGCAGACCCCCTGCCCTCAGGCCGAGATCCGCATAGGATCGTTCTAATTCTCCTCTCTGATTCAGATTGACTCTTCAATTTTCTTATGGGAAATTATCACACACACAAGAGTGTGTCCACAGGTCCTTCCTAAAAAACCCGCATTGTCCAACTTATCTCTAGGCACAAGAATATACTTCCATACGACCACAACTTGGTCCTTGCGCAAGCGCCTTTCGCAACTCGCATGTTCACGAGTCGAAGACCCTCGACTTTTCTTCACCAAACACTGATAGTTGAGATGCGATGGGATATGGTCCCTCCTTGTTAGTTCCCTCCATGCGTAACCACTGGCTAGGGCTAAGCACTAGCCTCACTCACAACTCGCCTGTTCGCGAGTTGAAGGGTTGAACCTCTGAGCCCTTCTTTTACGAAACTTCGAGACGCAAAAGTCAGAGAAGGCTTGACTCCTTCAATGCTTCTCGCAACTCGCAACTCATGAGTTCATCTATTGAACCATTGTGATCCTTTCTTACGATAACCTGAAGCACGAGAAGTCAACAGGGTGTTGACTCCCTCCCTGGCGACGAGTGTCCACCTGTCAACCATGGGGTCCCCACTTGATGGACGTGCCACATTTTTTCCCGAGACCTCGGCCCTCAAAACTTCATGACTTCTGTAGTCAAAAATGAGTCCTCCCAACCTCCGAAACGCTGATATGCGATATACCAAAGAGTTATGATCCAACGGTTGTTCCATGTTTTGGATCCAATGGTCTGGATCTCCTTCTCTATTCCTCGCAACTCAAAACTTTTCACAAACCAAGAAATTTGGTCCAGCCTTCAAACTTACGAACCCCTAGTTCGCGATATGATCCAATGATGTAGGCAAGGCACGATCAGTGGCTCCCATTGATTCTGGATCGTAAGGTGATGGGTTTCACTGGCCTCTAATTACCTTGCAACTCTACTAGATCCTACGGTCCTCACAACTTCGCGAGTTCTCCACGGATAATTCTAACCGTCTGATTCACTCCTCAAGAATCTCTAACCAAACTGACTTGACGTCTTTCTCTGGGACTTAACTTCTGTTGTGATGATTTCGATTCCTATCTTCCTTTGAAAACTTCAAAGGCGCCAACCCTCTTGAGCTTTTACTTGTAAACTCGTGTCTCTAAAAGGACTCTTGCATGCACTCCTTGCGGAAATACTTCAAATACTTCTGTGTATTTGATTCTTCGACTCTGTGCACCCTTGGAAACAACAGTCCTTCAATCTTCAACCTTAGTTGATAAATTCTAAGGCTTCAATTAGCCTGTGCATACCTTGCACGTCTTTTGTGCTTCTGCTGCACTTCTACTGGAATGAGAATAACGTTATCTCTCCTGAGCTTTTTGAGATAAAACTCAGACCCTCGTCAACACACACCTTGCGGACATCCACTACACTCCTTGCGGGATTTCTCAAGGAGAGAAACAATTAAACCTCATTCTACCCTCTCATAATTCATACATTCAACATGAAATCATACATTCAACATAGAATAACAACAAAGGCATAACAGAGAGAATAAAATATCTGTAAGCATACCATTTAGCATATGTAAATAGTAAACATCATAACACCATGAAATCTGAGTCAAAGCTTCATATATTAACTCAAATACTCTTGTACATGGGTTCTTCTCTACAACTCTCTGCTATGCTCTCCAACTTATGAAAGTTTGAATGATGTTGATAATGATACAATGATACAAGGGTGAGGTTGTCTATATCCATTTTTCCTCCTACTTTCTAAACTGTCGAATCTATGAATTCAAATCTACCTACTTTCATTAATAGACTTAAATTCATAATACATCCATAGATGAGAGGAAATTTCTCATGATCTGTTTACAACAGCTAGATATAAATGCAAGTATGCTTCTATATATTACATTAATATCATCTTCTTAATTTTTTTCAAAAACATTTCAAAACGTGTAAAATGTGTGCTACGCTTTCCAGCTGTCTTCTGCCTTCATGCTCGCTTGTCTGGCTGCTTGTGATTCTCTTGCATCATAAAGACAACCCTAACAAATAGTCTCTCGAAAACCAATCCAAGCCATAGGAAAAGAAGGGTCACTGGAAGACAAAGAAGGACACCGGAAAATGGTGCGATTTCCACAAAATCCCCTGGCACAACACCGATGAATGTCACTCGAAATATTCATTGGTGGACAAGATCAAAGACAAGGAGCCGAGCCCTGATTCAGAATCTGATTCTTAAATTACTAGTAAAGGAAAGATCATTGACGCAGACCCCACTTCTATTGTCGCGACTGCAACAATTCAACCAGAAGCACCAACAAATCTTGAAGAGGGGGAGCACCTTTTTCATTCACATATGTGGGTGAAGGGTACCCCATGAAATTTAATTGTTGATAGTGGAATCTAGAAGAACCTCATCTCAGTAGAGGTCGTCAAACAATTGTGATTGTTGATAACACCACACTCGCAACCATACAACATTGGGTGGCTTCACCAAGGACAAGATCTTCGTGTCAGCCAGCAATGTCAATTTTCATACGGCATCCAGCCCTTCAAGGATGAGGTATTATGTGATGTTGCCCCACTAGATTTCTGTGATGTTCTCTTGGGCCAACCATATATGTGGAAGCACCATGCTGTTTATGAGTCTCGACCCCGTAGTGTCATTGTTACTTTGGGGGGTCATCTCTATAGAATACCAGAGGTAGTTCCGAATACTGTTCCACTAAAAAAGTGTCGCAAGTTAGTATCTCATACAACAAAATTCATCTTCTTCACAATCTGTTCAAAAGGGGAACAAAAGGACATTGGAACCACTACAACTTCGCCCCAAGCACCTTCTATCGAACAGAAGCAGGTCAAAAAGGTTGTAGCAAAGAAAAAACATTCCTTCTGCACACCTTCCTCTCATGAAGCCCAACTTGTTGAATAGACTCAACCTCAACAGGTTCATGACATACTTCCACAAACTAAGCAGCGCGACGTCTTGAGCAAGGCAAGCAGCTCACCAAGATGCAGATTCAATAAACGCCTTTCCATCTCCCCCAGTAACTCAGCGCAATGGAGAACATTGGTTCCCAAAGAGGGAGGATTGATCCAAGTGGATATCGGTGTCCACCCACCTTTTTTGACTGGCTCAAAACAGTTTTCTGACAATTTTAGCAATTTACTATTTTTAGTAGTTTTTAACTTCCGGGGCCATTTTGAGGGCCCAAATGAAGGTTTTTCGAGATCTAGGTTCTCAATTATTTCCAAAGGAATCATTGAGCCCCCAAAATAAATATCCTCGATGATACCTTTCCAACAAGCTATCATATTCCTAAAACGAAGATCATATGCAAGTGTTACGACCCGAGGAAGTTGATGTACTAACATACCCAAACGGGGCCCACATGAATTTTGGTGCTTCATCTCCTAGGGTTATGTTCTTGGATGTCTATGGTTTTTGGAATTCCTTATTATTGTAAAAATTCCTTCAGAGCCTCATTGTAATCATCTTCTGGCGAATGCGAGTAGCCGTCACATCTCTTCTCAGAGATGTGGCTGCCACCATTATTGCGAATCTTTCACTCTATATTTTTATAGTCTCTGTACATTTCTTTCATTAATAGAAATCGTATATTACCGTATATATGTGTTATGGTTACATCTCTGATACATTCCTATTATATTACTGAATATCTGTGATATCTTTGCACATTTCATTATTATATCTCCACTCTCATTTTGTGCCGAAAATAATCCGGATCAGTGGTATTAGAGCAGGTTGTTCTTGATCATTTTTTTTTCAGTGCATGTCCCCGAAAAGGTCCGAGTATATCAAGTTGGGTCTCGAGCTTGTCTCTCTTGAGGAAAATCGCTTTCTCACACCCAAGAAACCCTCAATGGTGGAAGAAAAGAAAAACAACGGAGCAGACGATCCTATAAGTCTGTTGCTTGAGCAAGCTCTCACGCGACATAGGGATGAAATGATCGAGAATTTTTCCCACATCCTTCAATACCTCCCGATAGCATCAGGTGCATCTTCATCAAGCAACCACTTTGGAGGCACCTCGCCTTTTAAGGTACAGTTCAATTTTTATATTCATATATCTGAAGGTCAGATAGATGCAGATGCCCTAGATAAATAGTTAAATCTGTTAGAAGGTTATTTCTCTGTTCACAATTTTTCTGACAGAGAAAAGATCATCTTCGCGCTCCTTAAGGATCTCCCCCATGTCAAACATTGTGATGCAGGAGCATCGCTCACTCATCAAGCAAGCCAACACATTGAGAGGAAACCGCTGGACAGTGCCAGCACACATTTTGAGATACTTGGGAGTTGTTGCGCCGCTCTTTAATTAAGTCCTTCATAAAGAAGCGCACTTGTATTGTAAAGGGGACCTTGAGCCTTTAAGCTCTCGTCCTTAGTATATAGGAAGGCATTTAATAGATTTAATACTGGTAGATAGAATAGTGAAGTCTAGATTAGACAGTTTCAGTTTTCGAGAGGGAAAAAGGATATAGACACCCTCCTTTGTATCATTGTAACATTAGCATTATTAGCAGCATTCAGAAGCATTCAGAAGAGAAGAGCAAGTAGAGAAACTGTGGAGGACACCCTTGTACAAATGTTATTGAATTAATAGAAGGCAGTTCTGATTCAATTTCATGGTTGGTGTTATCTCTCTGTGTATGTTATCATTTTCTCATGAATGTTTGTTTTTCTGGATATGCATTTGTTAAATATGATGTATGTGTGATTTCATAGTTGAATTGAAATCTGCGAGAGTAAGAAATTATCTTCAATTGTTTCTCTATTCTGAGCTAAGAGATTCCTGCAAAGGGTGCAGTGGAATTTATCCGCAAGGAGTGCGTGACTGCAGGGTTCAGATAGAGAGAACTTTTGTTCTAAGTTCTCTGGAGTATAAAAGGGGTTGGTAGAGTCGTGCAGGAGAAGTACAGGATGAACTTGGAGTCTTAGTGACTAGTCTGAGAAAAAAGGAGGCATAGACTATTGTTGCCAGAAGTGCACAGAGCCTGGAAGACCCAATACTTTGAGAGTTGTTGAGGTCGAGAACAAGAGTGTGTGCAACCTCTCTGAAAGAATCAGATTTGACCAGCTCAGGAGGGATAATTCCTTCGTGACGCAGCGAAAGAGTGCCAGGAAACGGCTCAAGGAAGGATCGAGCCAGAGAAAGATATTGATCAAGAGAATTCCTCAAGGAGGAGGAATCGATGGCCGGTTCTTGCAGGGAAGATTCGCGAAAACCCGCCGACTGTCAAATATTGCAAAGGTACATGGGGATTACAGTGCGAGATTTTAAAAGTTCGAAGCTCAGGAGGAAGTAGAGCCATTGATATGGGTTCATAGGAACCATTAGATTTGCACGTGCCATCGCATATTGGCACATCGCGAGTTGAAGCACCAAGCCAGTGGAACGGGAGTGATGATATCGCGATCCGCGATATCCCGAAAGGATCACAACCGTTGATCATGGGGACACGTGTCAAGGAATCCCATCAAATCGAGGTTCAGGGAATCGGGGTTCTCGACGAGAGAAAACACTTGCATGTTGGATTCACGATCCACGATATCCCGAAGGTGACGTGGCAGAGTGGGACCTCCGGATCTAGCGAAGTACAGGTGGCATTGTATCGGAGGATCGGTACATCAGGGCTCGGAGTTTTGAAATTCAAAGTGTCGACATCACGAGTAGCGATATCCTGATAGGGAAACCTCCGATAATACAAGAGGAGAAAGTCAACGATTGACCCATATCGGGGTTCGGGAACTCGTGAGGCATAAGGCACGCGAGCATAGAATTCGTGATATCGCGAATTCTAATTTTCTGACTGTTGAGGGAGATCATTGGAGAGAGCTGTGGGTGAATAATTCCCGACGGGGAATCAGAGGAGCATTGACGGTCTTCGGGCCAAAGGGTAGAGAAGATCCCGGTGAGCGCGATCGTTCTCCGGGGAGTGGGGAAGGTTGCGTCAGTTGTGGTATTAGGGCTGGAGTTCTTTGTTTTCTATGGAAGAGAAGAGAAGATATCATGTCGCCAAGGAAAGAAAGACAATCACCTGACCCAGAAGATAGGGAGGTGAGAAGAAGAGGTAGGCCGGCAGGAAATCCAGAGATGGAGCGACAGATGAGAGATCTCCGATCAAGGCTTGAGAAGATGGAGACTACACAAAGATGCGGAGTCGGTGTAGGGGATCTTAGTGATTACGACGTTGAAGAAGAAGATGGACATGATGAAGAGGTCATAGCAGAGGAGGCATCAACTGAGCGATTGATTAAAGCCATCGCCAGGATGAGTTTGAAGACAAAAATGGATATTTCAGTCTATGAAGGAAGCCTGGATGCAGAAGAGCTGTTGGACTAGATCCGAGCTCTTGACACATACTTTGACTATGAAGATGTCGAAGAGGATAAAAAGGTAAGGCATGCTGTCACTAAGTTGAAAGGACATGCAACATTGTGGTGGGATGAGATACAGGCAGATAGACGTTCCAAAGGAAAATAGAAAATCAAAAGCTGGGACCGAATGATCGCAAAGATGAAAGCAAAATTCATCCACAGAGATTACCAGATTACTCTGTTCAGACACATGCAGAACTTGAGGCAGAAGTTGATGACGGTGAAGGAGTACACCGAGGAGTTTTACAAGCTCAATATCAGAGCAGGTCATCGGGAGAGCGATGATGAGAAAGATGCCAGGTATCTGAATGGCCTGAGGTATGAAATTCAGGATGAATTAAGCATGGTAACTGTTAGCAATAATTCTAGTCATGGGTTCGAGAAGCTTTCGGCCTCGCTAGTCACACAAAGTGCTCAAGCGCAGCTCAGAAGAATTCTTGTTTTTCCAAGAAACGGATCAAGTGAGCGGGCAAAGTTTTGCTATTGACAGCCAAGATCCATCCACGAAGTAGATCAACGGTTACTGGAATCTCGGAGTTGCCCATTTACCTGACATTTAGCAGTAAAGGTGTCCCTTCTATTTGGAGGCTAAATATAGGTCGTTCGATCCAGGGGCACGTGTCGCGAGGGCTAACCATCTCGGTGTTTCGCCCRTCGCAATTTCATCATTCAAAGGTCAGCTTCGTCTTTCCATGAGACGTGAAGTGTCGAGAATATTAGAGYCGTCCRTCAACCGTGACACGTGGCGAGAGATCCCACAGAGTCGGGGTCGGGAAACTGAAAGTCCCGCGCTCATGGTAGCAGAAATCCCGATGTCCCGATGTCCGATTTCCYGATATCGGGGGAAACTTTCAATAGTGGAAGACAGGTGGTAGGCTACGCACCAAAGAGCTGACAGTCAACAAGACAGCGGCCATAATCCATCGGGGTTCGGGGAATTGCAAGTTCAGTGGAAACAAACATCGTGTCGTCAAGAAAGCCGAAATCCCGATGAAAAGTTGGATCATGGTCGCATAGGGACAGGTTATATGGACTGTGTTCTAGTCGGTAGAGGCTAATTCCTGGGAGAGGGAGCTCATCACATATCGAGATATCGGGGATCCTGGAGGCAAGGAACTCGCGCACTTCAAACTCGCGAATCCCGAAATCCCGAATTCCTGAAAAGTCTGGAGCTTCATCGCATACATCCACCATCTGTCCTTTGCCGCCACGTCTTCTTTCCATATCATGTTAACCACAGTTTTTCGGCCATTATGTTCCTCCACCTGGCTCGTACACTTCGACACCTATGGATCCTGCCACTTGTACCTGCCCTGTCATTTTCCTGCCCGATCACTGTCCACTCACCACTCCATGTCACTCATCAGTCCTACCATGATTTCTCCAGGAAAGATTCAAATGGTAGAATATGAAGGTTTCCATGACCTGTAGGCACAGAATCGGCTAGGGCCTTCCCCGATTCCAATGAAACAGTTATTGCAACAGCTGAGGGTAGTTGGACATCGTTTCCTCCATAAATGGAAAGCCAAGGAATGAATGCAAGCTGGTCAATTCAGTCACAGGGCCTCTGGAACACAATTGCATCTGAATGAAGCTCACGAACGTCCAGAGATTGCAGGCGCAGTAAATGTGAAGCCGTAATGTATTCAATACAATGCCTCGATTTAGCTTCTAGTGTTTTTGTTCGAAGTATATGTGGGCATTTTGGCCACTTTTGTAAGCATCGATGGTTGAGCAGAGCTCCCTGGTTGTAAAATTTTAATGAAGCATTGTTGTTCTGGTTATGTATGAGCTTTGGAGAATTCTTGCCTTATGAATGCCAGTTTCTATCATATCTTTGTTTACACTGTGTTAGAGCAGATCGGAATTGGAGGATCCAGTTGAGTTGTAACTATTATAGGATGATGTTGTAATGGATCACTGTAATAGTTACGGAGCCTCTAATCAATCACTGTAATTTCCTTAATGCTGAATGACTTGGAATTGGAGGATCCAGTCAAGTCCTCTTTCAGTTTCTTGAAGCCCTGAACCAGGAGGATCTTGTTTTTAGAGTTTTTCTTCTACAAACTGCTGCAAGCCTGATGCCCAGAGCTGTTTGTTCACTTTCTTTAAGTCTTCCACCTGTTCATCTTTAAATCAACCCATTGGATGAAGTTAGGATTCCAGACCTCCTCTGTCCTTATGTACCAGACTCAGTCTCTGAGTTAGAGTGATACCTCCTAGAGCCATTATCTCCATTTGATCACCCTTCATAAACAAATCGTGACATAAAACTGATGGGCGTTAGGCTCTGCTCCTGCAAGCAATCCAAGAGTGACTTCTAACGCTAACATTTCTGGCGCCGTTGCCGGGGACGGAATTGAAGATTTTCTCTGGGTAGAACGACATTGAGCCTCTGAATCCGAAGGTGCATCGGATTACCAGATCCGTTCAGATTGCTCATTTGCACCTGGCGACTCCATTGTGATGACTCCACTGGGGAGAACCTGCTCAATTAATTGTGGCTTTCAGAGGCAGGCATATGCGGTCTCACCCACAACTGCCTCTAGATACACCTGAAACGGATCCAGAAGTGGTGCTCAGAAAGGGAAAGGCCTCTGAAGAAGAAGTGTCCATCACCGAACCAGGTAATCCACCATATCCTTCTGTTGGAGCTCCTTTTTCTCCTCCTCATATTTTTGACAGGCCTAGCTCTGCAGTTCCTCGTTTCTTAAATTTCGGGAGTGTTCATGTTGAGTTTTCCCCTCCCGGTCTGGGACCCGAGGGACAAGATTTTGTCACTCCCCTCTCCCCTGAAGCTGCGCCTGGGCATATACTCATGGCCTCAGAAGTTTTCCCTACTCCTATGCAAGGAGGAGCACCTACTGACGGGAGCTCGGTAGCTTGTTCTCTGAATCACCTCTTGTTTCCCACCCCACTTTGAGATTTATCCTCAATAACTCCTTTGCGAACTCCCTCTCCTCCAAGTTCTCCTACACCTAACATCCCTATGGCTGGTGCTAATCCCCCTCTCAACAGGATGGATGCTATAGTCGTTTCCAGATACGCTCCCTTGGTTCTTCCCCATCCTATGAATCCCCTCCCTGCTGGAGATTACCTGAAGTACATGCCCAAGTTCACTGGGGAAGGAGACTTAACTGCTGAAGAGCACCTCTCTGCTTTTTACAGTTATGCAGACAACCTCAATATTTAAAATGAGGATGTCTGGATGAGAGTTTTCGTCTAGAGCCTGGATGGTGAAGTGAGGAAGTGGTTTAGAGGATTGGCCCCAGGGTCCATCGCTGGGATTGAAGCTCTAGATAGCGCTTTCCTGAGACAGTGGGGAGATAGGAAGGACTTCATGTATTACATGATAGAATTTGGGTCTTTGAAAAAGATGGAAGGAGAGTCGGTCTCTGACTTCTCCAAAATATTTAACAAGATGTATAACAAGATCCCTGCAGAGATAAAGCCCTCAGAAGCCTCTGCCCAAATTTCCTATGCTGGTGCATTTGACCCTGATTTCTGCCTTTTGCTGAGAGAAAGAAGAGCCACCTCCTTGGCCCAAATGCAAGATGCGGCCATAGAAGTAGAATCCAATGTATTAGCAGCTGACAAACTGAGGAACAAGGCTGATGCAGACAGAAGAAAGGGAAGGTCAGAGGCCTCAACTTCTGGATCATTGGCACCTCACCCTCAAGTGGATGAACTAACCAAGATGGTGAAGTCTCTGTCTGTAGAGATGGAAAGGATAAGGATGGAAGGGAGGCAGGCATATAAAGGCCCTCAGATCGCTGAAAACAAGGGAGGTTTCAGGAGGCCAAATACTTTCACTCCCCCGAATGTGCAGAAAGAGAAGGGAAGAGACAGAGAAGATCAGAAAATTCAGGCCCCTTTTCAAAAAAAATTTGTGACCGAGGGGGAAGAAAGAGAATTAGAGGAGCTTGATCCTGAAATCCACTGTGTTGGAGACACTCCTCCTTTTCCTCATCTCACTCAATCTGCATATGAGGAGTCTCTCATGGACAGCTAGGTGAGTGAGCTAAGCAAGGGAGACAAGGCTAGTGGCGGCCGAGAGGTATAACCTAAGGTTTGATAAAAGGACGGCAGTTCCTGATATTCCTCAGCAGTCCGTTAGAGCAGAGAGACCTACTAATGAAGAAGAAAATGATCACAGAGGTAAGAAATCTCAACCCCCCTCCCCCATTGTCTATAATCAGGTTCCTGAAATAAAGGAAATTCCAAAGCCTACATCTTCTTTTAATTTTGAGCATGAGATTCAAAGGATCAGAATCCCTGTGCCCCTCACTGAGCTGATTAAACATGGCGAATTTAAAAAATGCTTCTCTGAGTTTTTACAATCTGAAGCCTCATGCCTTCCCTCAGACTCCATAAACCTCCAAGACAAAAAACCAGCAGTTGTCTTAGGTCCCATGGTAGAAGATAGAGATGACTCATCCCCTCCCTTCTATACCTCCTTGAACATACATGAAAAAGTGTTGCACAACTTTTTGATGGATTTAGGGGCCTCTCACAACCTCATGCCCAAAACTGTCATGGAAGAGTTGGGACTAGAAGTTACCAGAGCCTATCATGACCTCTATTCTTTTGACTCCAGGAGAGTTCAATGTCTTGGAGTTATTAAAGACCTGGTTGTAACCTTGTTTCAACTGCCTATGAAGAGTGTGGTCATGGATATCATAGTAGCCGATGTTCCCCCCAAGTTCAGAATGTTGTTATCAATATCTTGGATAAAAAGACTGGGGGGAACCTTGCAGATGGACCTCACGTATGCTACTATCCTAGTGTTCGGAGGAGAGCATAGAAGACTGTACAGGGAAGCTCAATTGGCCTATATAATCAGTGATGAAGCCAATCCCACCAACCATTCTATCTTTKCCTTAGACACTGATTTAGGCTCCAGTTTACTACATCTCACCCATGCCCCAGAGCCGCCTATGAGACTTAGAAAACAGCCCACTGTTTCCCTTGAAGTACCTCTCTCCATCACCCCAATCTGAAAAACGTTTTTTGATGGAGCCTGTTCCCGAGAAGGCGCTGGAGCTGGAGTAGTTTTTGTGTCGCCCGCTCAGGAAACCATATCTCTATCATAAAAATTAGAATTTGAAGCTACCAACAATGTGGCAGAGTATGAAGCTCTTGTTCTGGGACTAAGGGCTACGAGGGAAATGGGAATTCAGGAGATAGCAGTGTCTGGTGATGCAGAGTTGGTGGTCCAGCAGGTCAGAAACACTTATCAAGCTAAGCATCCTCGACTCAGGAGTTACAGGAATGAGGTCTGGGACCTTGTGGACAATTTCTTCTTGGCATTTAATATTTCCTTCATCCCTAGAGAGGAGAACACCTTGGCAGATTCCTTGGCTGCATCGGCTAGCAATTTCAAAGTACCTCTGCCACCCAAATTCAGATATGATGTGGAAGTAAAATACAGACCCTCCATACCTGACAACATCAAACATTGGAAGGTATTCGAGGATGATCTTGAGGTCAAGAGGTTCTTAGAGACTGTTGATGAATTTTTAGAAATACACATAGACCAAGATGTCGTCCCAGAGGAAGAGCCCGATGGGGGTAATATTCTAAATAAGATTGTAGGGCGTGACATTGTACAGCTGCCCAACAACCATATTCCCAGGGGACTCGTTCCCTTGGAGAGGCTTTTTGATAATAACGATGTGTCTATAAAAGGGAAGGTCTCAGAGGAGGACGCTAATACTATTCAGTGCAACATTGGAATCGAGAGTGAGCCCAAGTATGTCAAATTGTCAAGAAGTCTGACAGGGGAGCAGAGGTCTGAATACGTTGGACTCTTAAAGGGATTTGCCGATGTGTTTGCTTGGACCTATGAAGACCTTAAAACCTATGACACCTCTGTCATCGAACATAAAATCCCGTTAAAGGAAGAGGCAAAGCCTTTCAGGCAGAAGCTAAGGCAGATCAATCCCATGTTGCTGCCTATCATGGAGAGAGAAGTCAAGAAGTTGCTGCAAGCTCAGATTATTGTACCACTGAAATATTCAGAGTGGGTGGCTAATTTGGTGCCAGTAAGGAAAAAGAATGGAGAAATTCGACTCTGTGTAGACTTCAGGAACCTGAACAGAAGCTCGCGAAAAGATAACTACCCCCTGCCAAAGATGGAACATATACTGCAGAGGGTGACAGGATCTTCCAGGATGTCTATGATTGATGGTTTCTCTGGCTACAATCAGGTCTCTGTTATGCCTGAAGATAGGGAAAAGACAACGTTTACCACTCCATGGGGCACGTTCATGTATGCTAAGATGCCATTTGGACTAATGAATGCGGGGGCGACTTTCCAGCGTGCCATGGACATAGCTTTTGTTGGGGAAAAAGACAAATTTGTGGTCGTTTATCTGGATGACATTACAGTATTTTCGAAATATGAAGTAGAGCACCGTCATCATCTCAGGAAAGTTTTCTTGAAATGCAGAAAGTTTGGCATTTCATTAAACCCCACGAAATCTCTGTTTGCTATGAAGGAAGGAAAATTACTAGGCCACATAGTATCAACAGAAGGAGTTAGAATTGATCCCAACAGAGTTGAGGCAATACAAGCCTTACCAATCCCAAGGTCTAGGAAAGAGGTCCAATCTTTCCTAGGTAAAATTAATTTCCTAAGGAGGTTTGTGCCTAATTTTGCTGAGGAAGTAAAGATGATAACGGCCATGCTAAAGAAAGAAAATGAAGTAAGATGGACCCCTCAATCCCGACGTTCTTTTGAACAAATCAAGAAAGCCCTGACTGAAGCTCCTGTGCTTATTAGTCCCGACTATTCGAAGGATTTCCTTATTTTTTTCTTTGCCTCGCCTGACACAGTAGCTTCTGTTCTATTACAGGTAAATGACAGTGGGTTAGAACAGCCTATTGCTTACTTCAACCAAGCACTAAGGGATGCCAAAGTCAGGTATGATACTATGGAGAAGCAAGCTTATGCTCTGGTGAAAGCTCTCAAAACTTTTAGAACCTACATTCTGCAATCAAGGATCATYKCCTATGTCCCCTYGGCTGCTGTTAAAGATATTCTTKTTCAGCCTRATATAGATGGGAGAAGAAGTAAATGGATAGCTAAAATCCTGGAGTTTGACCTGGAAATAAGGCCCACCAAGTTGATCAAAGGGCAAGGCTTAGCCAAGTTGTTGGCTGAAGCAAATTGCCAAGCTTTGGGGATAAGTTTTATCAATGAATGCTCGGGTATTCAACAGGGTCGAGTGTCCAACATAGATCATCAAAGCGAGCCCCCATTGGCTCAATGTCCTTGGTATAAGGATGTCATATACTTTTTGTAGGAGCTGCGGCCTCCAGATGGCCTGCAAAAAAGCAAAGCAAGAGCTTTAAAGCTCAAAGCAGTGAGGTATTGCCTAATTGATCAAGCGTTATATTGGAAAGACCCTCTGGGAGTGCTTTTAAAATGCCTTAGTCCACCAGAGGATGAGATGATCATGGCTGAATTTCACAGCGGTCTATGTGGAGGGCACCATTTCTGGAGAGCCACAACCCACAAAATCCTCAGGGCTGGGTACTACTAGCCTACCGTATTTACTGATGTCTGCAAAGGGGTAAGGGCCTGCATCAAATGCCAGAATTTTGCAGGAAAGCAGCAGCTCAGGTCTCTGCCATTAAAACCGGTGGTGGTTTCAGGGCCTTTCCAGCAGTGGGGCCTAGATTTTATTGGAGAAATTCACCCTCCCTCCAGTGGGCAGCATAGGTGGATCCTGATTGCTACAGATTTCTTTACCAAGTGGATTGAAGCTATTCCCACTAGGAGTGCTTCCCACAAGGTAATCATCAGATTCTTGGAGGACCTCATCACAAGGTTTGTCTGTCCAAATAAGATTGTCACCGATAATGCAGCAGCTTTTGGGTCTGAGCCATTGGCAAGGTTCTGTGAGCAGTTTGGAATTAAACTGATTCACTCCACCCCGTATTTCCCACAAGGCAATGGTTTAGCAGAGTCCTCCAACAAAAGTTTAATAAGAATCATCAAAAGGTTGTTGGAAGACAATCAAAGGGCTTGGAACTCGAAGCTTAAATTCGCTCTATGGGATGATCGAGTGTCTACAAAAAGAGCTACAGGCCTCTCCCCTTTCCAGTTAGTTTACGGAGCCGAAGCTGTTTTCCCTTCTCAGCTATCCATCCCTATAGCGAAATTCCTCCAGGACCATCAGGAGGAGCCTAATGACATGATCAGAAGGATTCATCAGCTAGTAGAGGTCCAACAGACTAGGGAGAAGATAGTGAATAGGATTCAAGACCATCAACAGAAGATCAAGTAGGTTTTCGACAGGAAGGCCAAGAAGGAGCATTTCCAAGAAGGAGACCTGGTACTGAAATGGGATGCTCCTAAACAAGATAAGGGCAAGCACAGCAAATTTGAAGCCCTGTGGATTGGGCCTTTCAGAATCTCTGAGGCTTTTTCAAACAACACATACAGGTTGCGAGATTTAGAAGGTGAAGAGGTTTTCGGCAGCCCAGTGAATGGGCATTTCCTGAAAAAATACTTTGTTTGAGTCTCAGGTGTCCCTTTTGTTTGGAGGCTAAATATAGGTCGTTCGATCTAGGGGCACGTGTCATGAGGGATAACCATCTCGGTGTTTCACCCGTCATAATTTCATCATTCAAAGATCAACTTCGTCTTTCCGTGAGACGCAAAGTGCTGAGAAGATCAGAGCCGTTCGTCAACCGTGACACGTGGCGAGAGATCCCACAGAGTCGGGGTCGGGAAAATGAAAGTCCCGTGCTCATGGTAGCAGGAATCCCGATGTCCCAATGTCTTATTTCCCGATATCGGGGGTATCTTTCAATAGTGGAAGACAGGTGGCAGGCTATGCACCAAAGAGCTGACAGTCAACAAGTCAGCAGCCATAAGCCATTGGGGTTCGGGGAATCGCAAGTTTAGCGGACACAAACATCGTGTCGTCAAGAACACCGAAATCCCGATGAAAAGTTGGATCACAGTCGCACAGGGACAGGTCATATGGACTGTGGTCTAGTCGGTAGAGGCTAATTCCTGGGAGAGGGAGCTCATCGCATATCGGGATATCAGGGATCCCGGAGGCAAGGAACTCGCGCACTTCAAACTCGCGAATCCCAAAATCCTGAATTACCGAAAAGTATGGAGCTTCATCGCATACATCCACCATCTATCCTTTGCCGCCACTTCTTCTTTCCATATCATGTTAACCATATTTTTTTGGCCATTATGTTCCTCCACCTGGCTCATACACTTCGACACCTATGGATCCTGCCACTTGTATCTGCCCTGTCGTTTTCCTACCTAATCACCGTCCACTCACCACTCCATGTCACTCATCAGTCTTACCATTATTTCTCCAGGCAAGATTCAAATGGTAGAATATGAAGGTTTCCATGACCTGTAGGCACAGAATCGGCTAGGGCTTCCCCGTTTCCAATAAAACAGTTATTGCAACAGCTAAGGGTAGTTGGACATCGTTTCCTCCATAAATGGAAAGCTAAGGAATGAATGCAAGCTGGTCAATTTAGTCACAGGGCCTCTGGAACACGATTGCGTCTGAATGAATCTCATGAACGTCCAGAGATTGCAGGCACAGTAACTGTGAATCCGTAATGTCTTCAATACAATGCCTCGATTTAGCTTCCAGTGTTTTTGTTCCAAGTATATGTGGGCATTTTGGCCACTTTTGTAAGCATCGATGGTTGAGCAGAGCTCCCTGGTTGTAAAATTTTAATGAAGCATTATTGTTNCAGTAACTGTGAAGCCGTAATGTCTTCAATACAATGCCTCGATTTAGCTTCCAGTGTTTTTGTTCCAAGTATATGTGGGCATTTTGGCCACTTTTGTAAGCATCGATGGTTGAGCAGAGCTCCCTGGTTGTAAAATTTTAATGAAGCATTATTGTTCTGGTTATGTATGAGCTTTGGAGACTTCTTGCCTTATGAATGCCAGTTTCTATCATATCTTTGCTTACACTGTGTTAGAGCAGCTCGGAATTGGAGGATCCAGTCGAGCTGTAACTATTATAGGATGATGTTGTAATGGATCACTGTAATAGTTACAGAGCCTCTAATCAGTCACTGTAATTTCCTTAACGCTGAACGACTTGGAATTGGAGGATCCAGTCAAGTCCTCTTTCAGTTTCTTGAAGCCCTGAACCAGGAGGATCTTGTTTTCAGAGTTTTTCTTCTACCAACCGCTGCAAGCCTGATGCCCAGAGCTGTTTGTTCACTTTCTTTAAGTCTTCCACCTGTTCATCTTTAAATCAACCCACTGGTTGAATTTAGGATTCCAGACCTCCTCTGTCCTTATGTACCAGACTCAGTCTCTGAGTTAGAGTGATACTTCCTAGAGCCATTATCTCCATTTGATCACCCTTCATAAACAAATCGTGACATAAAACTGATGGGCGTTAGGATCTGCTCCTGCAAGCAATCCAGGAGTGACTTCTAGCGCTAACAGTAACCATCCGAACAGTTGAGGATGCGTACCAGATGGCTCTGAAATCCGAGGAGAAGCTGAGCCGTAAGCAAGGTCAGCGAGGGAGAGGCAGGAGTCAGCCCAGAGGGAAGGTAGTTTCCCAAGAGAAGTGCCAGAAACCCAAAGAGGAATGGAAGCAGCCTCAGGGTAAGGTTGAGAGGGGTGGAACCTCATAGCGAGGACCACATGCTGAACATAGGAAACAACATACCGAGCAGGGTGGCGGTTATGCGGATGCAACCACTCTTCCTCGTACTAGAGGTCGAGGTAGAGGAAGAGGTGGAGTTATCACATGTTTTACATGTGGAAAGAATGGGCACAAATCATTCGAGTGTCCAGAGAAGAAGAAAGATGCAGGAGAAGCTCACATCATTGAAGCACAGAGGCGTGATGTTGAGAATGATGATGATACAGGAAGTGGAAGGTCACTGACGGTGCACAAAGTTCTCTTAACACCTGAGAAGAAGGTGGAGGACACAGCTCAGAGAACTAGACTATTCAAGACCACATGCAAGACCAAGGGCTGGAAATGCAAGGTCATTGTGGATAGCGAAAGCACCGATAATTTCATTTCGACCGAGATGGTGGAGAAGCTAGAGCTGGAGACAACTGATCACCCGAGTCCATACAAAGTATCATGGCTACAGAAGGGACATCAGGTGAGTGTCACTAAACAATGTTTAGTTGAATTTGAAATGGGTGAATATAGGGATAAGATCCTATGTGATGTCATTCCCATGGATGTCTGTCATGTATTACTGGGGAGACCATGGCAGTATGACCGAAATGTGGTTCATGATAGAAGGATGAACACATACACTTTGGAGAAGGATGGGAGGACACAAAGATTGCTTCCGATAAAGGACAAAGAAGTGAAACCGAAAGTAAGTAACACCATACTTCTCATGAGTGGGAAGGAGCTTCTCATAGAGATGGAGAGGAAGGAAGATCCACAATTCTTTGTGGTCAGGAAACTGAGAATTGTCCTGATTAGCACAAGAGTGGATGATCTGCCAGATGAGATTCAGGAACTACTGGGAGAGTTCGCTGACATCTTCGTGGATGAATTACCTCGTTCGTTGCCACCGATGAGGAGTGTGAGTCATCACATCGACCTCATACCAGGAGCAAGTTTACCAAACAAGGCTACGTACAGGTTGACGCCATAGGAGAATGAGGAGGTCAAGAAGAAGGTACAGGAGCTGCTAGATAAAGGAATAGTCAGAGAGAGTCTAAGTCCGTGTGTTGTTCCGACAGTACTTAGTCCGAAGAAGGATGGAGGCTGGAAGATGTGTACAGACTCCAGAGTGATAAATGAGATAACCATCAGGTATAGATTTCCACTGCCGAGAATGGATGATCTGATGGATTTCCTGAGTGGGGAAAATTATTTTTCAAAGATTGATCTTAAAAGAGGATATCACCAGATTCGCATGAGGGAAGGTGATGAATGGAAGACATCATTCAAGACGAATGAAGGTTTGTACGAATGCCTGGTCATGCCGTTTGGTTTGACAAATGCGCCGAGAACGTTCATGAGGTTGATGAATGAAGTCCTGAGGGAATTCATTGGAAAGTTTGTAGTCGTATATCTGGATGATATATTGATCTATAGTAAGACAAAGGCTGAACATTTAAAACATTTGGCCATTGTAATGAGGAGACTACAGCAAGAGAAGTTGTTGATCAACATGAAGAAATCTTCATTCATGAAGACAGAGCTCATTTATTTGGGTTTTGTCATATCGACAAATGAGTTGAAGATGGATCCTGAGAAGGTGGAGGTGATCAAGAATTGGCCATCACCCAGAAATGTTTTTGAGGTGAGGAGTTTCCATGGTTTGGCTAGTTTCTACAAAAAATTCATCAGGAATTTCAGTGGAATTAGCACAGCAATGATGGACACGGTGAAGAAACGACATAAGTCTTTTCATTGGACAGCAGAGGCTGAGAAGAGCTTCAATCTGTTGAAGTGAAAGATCACGGAGCAACCAGTGTTGGTGCTGCCAAATTTTCAGAAGACATTTCAGGTGAAATGTGATGCTAGCGGATATGCTATAGGAGCAGTCTTAAGTCAGGAGGACAGGCCAGTTGCATATTTCAGCGAGAAGCTGGATGAAGCAAAGATGAAATAATCCACATATGATAAAGAGTTTTATGCCATCATATAGGCATTAAAGAAGTGGAGGCATTACTTGATCCCGAAAGAATTTGTATTATATAGCGATAATCATGCATTGCAGTTTGTAAGTCAACAGGATAAGTTGAACCAGAAACATGCAAAATGGGTAGAGTATATGCAGAATTTTACATTTGTAATAAAACACATTTCAGAGATTGCTAATAGATTGGTCGATGCTTTGAGTAGGAAATGTTTGCTGTTGCAGGAGTTCCGAGTCAAAACCTTGGGTTTTGAAAACCTCGGGTTTTGAAAACCTCGGGTTTTGAAAACCTCAAAGATATGTATGCAAGTGATGCAGATTTTGCTGAAGCATACGAGGCAGCTGAGAATCCAGTTCTCAGGGATCAGAGCCCATGGATATATTACATGCTCTAGAATGGATTGTTGTTCAGGGGCAATCAGTTATGCATTCCAAATTGTTCCATGAGGGAGAATTTTCTAAAAGAGAAGCACAACGGAGGATTAGCAGGGCATTTTGGCCACGAAAAAACATTTTCCAAGCTGAGAAAATCATATTTTTGGCCAAGGATGCGAGAAGATATCAAGATTTTTGTTGACAGGTGTAGAATATGTCAGCATTTGAAGGGCTGAAAACAGAATGCGAGATTATATCATCCATTGCCCATACCTGAGAGGCCATGGGAGGCAGTTAGCATGGATTTTGTTCTGGGATTGCCAAGAACGCAAAGAGCGGTTGATTCCATCTTTGTAGTGGTGGAAAGGTTTTCTAAGATGCACATTTTATTCCATGTCAGAAGACCAGTGATGCGACCCACATCGCAAACTTGTTTTTCAAAGAGATTTTCAGACTTCATGGATTTCCGAGAAGCATAGTCTCGGACAGGGATACCAAATTCATAGGTCATTTTTGGAGGACGCTATGGAAGAAGCTAGGGACTAATTTGGATTTTAGTTCAGCTTACCATCCACAGACAGATGGATAGACCGAGGTGGTCAATAGAAGTCTTGGAGACTTGCTGAGAAGCCTGGTGACAGAGCACCATAGCAGCTGGGACAACATATTGCCACAAGCGGAGTTCGCGTACAATGATTCTGTGAATCAGAGTACAGGCAAAAGTCCATTTCAGATTATGTATGAGACACAGCCATGGGGAGTTTCTAAACTCAGGGAGTCAGAATAGGCTATAACTAGCAGTGCGAGCACAGAGGAGTTCGCTGAGGCGATGAAGGAACTTCACGACAGGGTGAAGCAGCGACTCATGGATTCAAATCAAGAGTACAAGCATAGAGTCGATCAGCAGAAGAGACAACTTCAGTTTGAATTCGGTGATTTGGTTCTAACACACCTGAGGAAGGAAAGGTTCCCAAGGGGGACATACAATAAGCTGAAAATGAAGAAAATCGGGCCATGTAGAGTCCTGAAGAAATTTGGCGAGAATGCTTATGAGATTGAGTTGCCGGATGACATCGAGATATCTCTGATATTTAATGTTTCAGATTTATACCCATAAAGAGCTGGAGAAATAGAGACTGGAACTGAGGAACCAGTGATCCAATGGCAGAGGCAATTACCAATAGCAGAGAAGCTGCAGATGGAGTGTATACTAGACAAACGAGTGGACAGAAAGACCAGGCGAAATCAGTACTTCGAGTACCTTGTGAAGTGGAAGAATCACCTAGTGGAGGATGCCAACTGGGAAAATGAAATAGACATACAAAAGCATGGACAGACTGTGCAGGAGCTCATGGGCAGGATCCCATGAAAGTTTTCAAGCGGAGGAGTATGATGCAGGAGCATCGCTTACTCATCAAGCAAGCCAGCACACTGAGAGGAAACCGCTGGACAACGCCAGCACACATTTTGAGATACTTGGGAGTTGTTGCGCCGCTCTTTAATGAAGTCATTCATAAAGAAGCACACTTGTATTGTAAAGGGGATCTTGAGCCTTTAATCTCTCGTCCTTAGTAGATAGGAAGGCATTTAATAGATTTAATACTGGTAGATAGAATAGTTAAGTCTAGATTAGACAGTTTCAGTTTTCGAGAGGGAAAATGGATATAGACACCCTCCTTTGTATCATTGTAACATTAGCATTATTAGCAGCATTCAAAATCATTCAGAAGAGAAGAGCAAGCAGAGAAACTGTGGAGGACACCCTTGTACAAATGTTATTGAATTAATAGAAGGCAGTTCTGATTCAATTTCATGGTTGGTGTTATCTCTCTGTGTATGTTATCATTTGCTCATGAATGTTTGTTTTTCTGGATATGCATTTGTTAAATATGCTGTATGTGTGATTTCATAGTTGAATTGAAATCTGCGAGAGTAAGAAATTAGTTTCAATTGTTTCTCTATTCTGAGCCAAGAGATTCCTGCAAAGGGTGCAGTGGAATTTGTTCGCAAGGAGTGCGTGACTGCAGGGTTCAGATAGAGGGAACTTTTGTTCTAAGTTCTCTGGAGTATAAAATGGGTTGGTAGAGTCGTGCAGGAGAAGTACAGGATGAACTTGGAGTCTCAGTGACTAGTTTGAGAAAAAAGGAGGCATAGACTGCTGTTGCCAGAAGTGCACAAAGCCTGGAAGACCCAATACTTTGAGAGTTGTTGAGGTTGAGCACAAGAGTGTGCGCAACCTCTATGAAAGAATCAGATTTGACCAGCTTAGGAGGGATAATTCCTTCGTGACGCAGTGAAAGAGTGCCAGGAAGCGGTTCAAGGAAGGATCGAGCTGGAGAAAGATATTGATCAAGAGAATTCCTCAAGGAGGAGGAATCGACGGCCAGTTCTCGCAGGGAAGATTCACGAAAACCTACCAACTGTCAGATCTTACAAAGATACACGGGGATTACAGTGAGAGATTTTAGAAGTTCGAAGCTCAGGAGGAAGTAGAGCCGTTGATATGGGTTCATAGGAACCATCAGATTTGCACGTGCCATCGCATATCAGCACATCGCGAGTTGAAGCACCAAGCCGGTGGAACGAGAGTGACGATATTGCGATCCGCGATATCCCGAAAGGATCAAAACCATTGATCATGGGGACATGTGTCAAGGAATCCCATGAAATCGGGGTTCTCTATGAGAGAAAACACTTGCATGTCGGATTCACAATCCATGATATCCTGAAGGTGACGTGGTAGAGTGGGACCCCGGGATCTAGCGGAGTACAGGTGGCATTGTATCGGAGGATCGGTACATCAGGGCTTGGATTTTTGAAATTCAAAGTGTCGACATCGCGAGTAGTGATATCCCGATAGGAAAACCTCCGATAATAGAAGAGGAGAAAGTCAACTATTGACCCATATCGGGGTTCAGGAACTCATGAGGCATAAGGCACGCGAGCATAGAATTCGCGATATCGCGAATTCCGATTTTCCCACTGTTAAGGGAGATCATTGGAGAGAGCTGTGGGTGAAGAATTCCTAATGGGGAATCGGAGGAGCATTGACACTCTTCGGGCCAAAGGGTAGAGAAGATCCTGGTGAGCACGATCGTTCTCCGGGGAGTGGGGAAGGTTGCATCACATTGGTGGGAAACTTACTGGGAGCAGAGTTCCACATAGGAGTCTGGAATATATGGGGCCGAGCCCACTTGGGATTTTTTTGTGGATGCAGTAAAGGAATAGTATTACCTATTTGCAACTATGAGGACCAGTACATGAGATGGACCACACTGTGGCAAGAGAGAGGCCAAGCAGTTCCAGAGTTCATCAATACCTTTCATACCTTGTGCACCAAGCTGGGTATCAAAGAATACGAAGGAAATTTGGTTCCATAATACCATGGGGCTCTACACAGATACATCCAAACTGAAATGGATTTTTTGGACATCTGATCACTCGGTGCTGCCTATCGACATGCTGTTAAAATCGAGAAGAAATTTAGGCACCACAACAAATGGGAGTTCGGGTTTGCAAATCCGCAACAACCAAAGCATGAAAAAGAAAACCCTAACAAACAGTCTCTCGAAAACCAGTCCAAGCCACAAGAAAAGAAGGGTCATGGGAATACAAAGAAGGACACCAAAAAATGGTGCGATTTCCACAAAATCCCGTAGCACAACACCGTTGAATGTCGCACAAAACAATCATTGTGGCTGAGATCAAAGACAAGGAGATGAACCCTGATTTAGAATCTGATTCTGAAAATACTAGTAAAGGACATATCATTAATGCAGACCTCACTGATATTGTAGCAACCACAACAATTCAACCAGAAGCACCAACAGATCCTAAAGAGGGGGAGCACCTTTTTCATTCATAGATGTGGGTGAAGGGGACCCCGCTACATTTTATTGTTGATAGAGGAAGCCAGAAGAACCTCATCTCAACAAAGGTTGTCAAATAGTTGGGATTGTCGACAACACCACACCTGCAACCATACAACATCGGGTGGCTTCGCCAAGGAAGAGATATTTGTGTCAGCCAGTAGTGTCGATTGTCATATGACATCCAACCCTTCAAGGATGAGGTATTATGTGATGTTTCCCCACTGGATGTCTATGATGTTCTCTTGGGCCAACCATATATGTGGAAGCACCATGGTGTTTATGAGTCTCGACCCCACAGTGTCATTGTTACTTTCGGGGGAATCTCTATAGAATACCAGAGGTAGTTCCGACTACTATTCCATAAAAAAAGTGCCGCAAGGTAGTATCTCATACTACAAAATTCAGCTTCTTCACAATCTATTCAAAAGGGGAACATAAGGACATTGGAACCACTACAACTTCACGCCAAGAACCTTCTATCCAACAGAAGCAGGTCAACAAGGTTGCAGCAAAGCACAAAGATTCCTTCTACACACCGTCCTCTCATGAATCCTGACTTGTTGAACAACATCAGCCTCAACAGGTTCGTGACAGACTTCCACAAACTGAGCAGCGCGATGTCTCCAGCAAGGCAAGCAACTCACCAAGATGCAGATTCAACAAATGCTTTTCTCTCTCCCCCGGTAACTCAACGAAATGGATACCATTGCTTCCCAAGAATGGACGATTGATCTAGGTGGATATCGGTGGACACCCACCTTTTTTGACTAGCTCAAAGCAATTTTCTGGCAATTTTGGCAATTTACTATTTTTAGCCATTTTTAACTTCTGGGGCCATTTTGAGGGCCCAAATGAAGATTTTTCGAGATCAAGTTTCTCAATAATATACTAAGGAATCATTTATGCCCCAAAATGAATCTCCTCAATTATACCTTTCCAACGAGCTATTATACGCCTAAAACGAAGATCGTATGCAAAAGTTATGACCCCAGGAAGTTTATGTACTAACTTACCCAAACGGGGCCCACATGACTTTTGGCGCTTCATCTCCTAGGGTTAGGTTTTTGGATGTCTAGGTTTTTTTTCATTCCTTATTATTATAAAAATTCATCCAGAGCCTCATTGTAATCATCTTCTTGCGAATGCGAGTAGACATCACATTTCTTCTCGGAGATAAGTTGCCACCATTATAGCAAGTCTTTCACTCTGTATTTTTACAGTCTCTGTACATTTCTTTCATTAATAGAAATCATGTATTACTGTATATCTGTGTTTTGGTTACATCTCTGATACATTTCTATTATATTATTGAATATCTTTGATATCTCTGCGCATTTCGTTTTTATATCTCCGCTCTCATTTCATGCCGAAAATAATCTGGATCAGTGGTATAAAAGCAATTTGTTCTTGATCATTTTATTTTTCAGTGCATGTCCCCGATGAGGTCTGAGTATAGAAATTTGGGTCTTGAGTTTGTTTCTCTTGAGGAAAATTACTCTTGCACACCTAAGAAACCCTCAATGGCGGAAGAAAAGAAAAATGACGAAGCGGACGATCCTATAAGTCTTTTGCTTGAGCATGCTCTCACGCGACAGAGGGACGAAATGATGTAGATTTTTTCCCACATCCTTCAACACCTCCCGATAGCATTAGGTGCATCTTCATCAAGCATGGACTTTGGAGGCACCTCACCTTTTAAGGTACATGTCAATTTTGATATTCCTAGATTTGAAGGTCAGATAGATGCGGATGCCCTAGATAAATAGTTAAATCTGTTAGAAGGTTATTTCTCTGTTCACAATTTTTTCGACAGAGAAAAGATCATCTTCGCACTCCTTAAAGATCTCCCCATGTTAAACATTGGTGGTAAATTTATTGGGAGAAGCTTTCCACATAGGAGTCTAAAATATATGGGGCCGAGCCCACTTGGGAGTTTTTTGTGGATGCGGTAAAGGAACAATATTACCCTGTTTGCAACTATGAGGACCAGTACATGAGATGGACCACACTCCAAAAAGAGAGGGGCCAAGTAGTTCCGGAGTTCACCAATACCTTCCATACCTTGTGGACCAAGTTGGGTATCAAAGACTCCAAACGAAATTTGGTTCTAAAATACCGTGGGGATCTACACAGATACATCCAAACTGAAATGGATTTTCTGGACATCTCATCACTCGGTGCTGCCTATCGATATGCTGTTAAAATCGAGAAGAAATTTAGGCACCACAACAAACGGGATTTCGGGTCTGCAAATCCGCAACAACCAAAGTATGACAAAGAAAACCCTAACAAACAGTCTCCCAAAAACTAGTCCAAGCCACAGGAAAAGAAGGGTCATGGGAAGACAAAGAAGGACACCAGAAAATGGTGCGATTTCCACAAAATCCCCTGGCACAACACCGATGAATGTTTATCAAAACACTCATTGGTGGCTGAGATCAAAGACAAGGAGACGAACCCTGATTTTGAATCTGATTCTGAAAATACTAGTAAAGGACAGATCATTGATGCATACCCCACTGCTATTGTCGCGACTATAGAAATTGAACCTTAAGCACCAACAGATCCTGAAGAGGGGGAGCACCTTTTTTATTCACAGATGTGGGTGAAGGGGACCCTGCTGCATTTTATTGTTGATAGAGGAAGCCAGAAGAACCTCATCTCAGCAAAGGTTGTCAAATAGTTGGGATTGTCGACAACACCACACCCGTTGCCATACAATATCGGGTGGCTTGGCCAAGTATGAGATATTCGTGTTAGCCATAAGTGTCGATTGTCATATGACATCCAACCCTTCAAGGATGAAGTATTATGTGATGTTTCCGCACTGGATGTCTATGATGTTCTCTTGGGCCAACCATATATGTGGAAGCACCATGCTGTTTATGAGTCTCGACCCCGTAGTGTCATTTTTACTTTCAGAGGAATCTCTATAGAATACCAGAGGTAGTTTTGACTACTGTTCCACCAAAAAAGTGCTGCAAGGTAGTATCTCATACTACAGAATTCAACTTCTTCACAATTTGTTCAAAAGGGGAACATAATGACATTGGAACCACTACAACCTCGTCCCAAGAACCTTCTATCCAACAGAAGCAGGTCGAAAAGGTTGTAGCAAAGAACAAATATTCCTTCTGCACACCATTCACTCATGAAGCCCAACTTGTTGAACAACCTCAACCTCAACAGGTTCATGACAGACTTCCACAAACTGAGTAGCGCGATGTCTCCAGCAAGGCATGCAACTCACCAAGATGCAGATTCAACAAACGCTTTTCCCTCTCCCCCTAGAACTCAAAGAAATGGAGACCATTGCTTCCAAAGGAGGGAGGATTGATCCAAGTGGATATCTGTGGCCACCCACCTTTTTCCAACTAGCTCAAAATCGTTTTCTCGCAATTTTGGCAATTTACTATTTTTAGCAGTTCTTAACTTCCAGGGCCATTTTGAGGGCCCAAATGAAGGTTTTTCAAGATAGAGGTTCTAAATGATAGCCAAAGGCATCATTTAGAGCCCAAAATGAATCTCCTTGATGATACTATTCCAACAAGCTATCATATGCCTAAAACGAAGATCGTATGCAAAAGTTACGACCTCGGGAAGTTGATGTACTAACTTACCCAAATGGGGCCCACATGAATTTTGGCGCTTCATCTCCTAGGGTTAGGTTTTTGGATGTCTAGGGTTTTTGGAATTCCTTCTTATTTTAAAAAGGCTTTCAGAGCCTCATTGTAATCATCTTCTTGCGAATGTGAGTAGCCGTCACATCTCTTCTCAGAGATAAGTTGTCACCATTCTAGTGAGTCTTTCACTCTGTATTTTTACAGTCTTTGTACATTTCTTTCATTAATAGAAATAGTGTATTACTGTATATCTGTGTTATGGTTACATATTTGATACATTTCTGTTATATTATTGAATATCTGTGATATCTCTTCACATTTCGTTATTATATCTCCATTCTCATTTCATGCTGAAAATAATCCGGATCAGTGTTATCAGAACAGGTTACTCTTGATCATTTTTTTTTTCAATGCATGACCCCGATGAGGTATGAGTTAAACAAGTTGGTTCTGAAGCTTGTTTCTCTTGAGTAAAATATCTCTCGCACACCCAAGAAACCCTCAATGGTGGAAGAAAAGAAAAACGACGGAGCAGACGATCCTATAAGTCAGTTGCTTGAGAAAGCTCTCACGCGACAGAGGGATGAAATGATGGATATTTTTTCCCACATCCTTCAATGCCTCTCAATAGAATCAGACACATCTTCATCAAGCGGCCACTTTGGAGGAACCTCACCTTTTAAGGTATAGTTCAATTTTCATATTCCTATATTTGAAGGTCAGATAGATGCAGATGCCCTAGATAAATGGTTAAATTTGTTAGAAGGTTATTTCTCTGTTCACAATTTTTTCGACAGAGAAAAGATCTTCTTTGAGCTCCTTAAGGCTCTCTCCCATGTCAAACATTGGTGGGAAACTTACTGGGAACAAAGTTCCATAGAGGAGTCTGAAATATATGGGGTCGAGCCCACTTGGGATTTTTTTGTGGATGCGGTAAAGGAACAGTATTACCCTATTTGCAACTATGAGGACCAGTACATGAGATGGACCACACTATGGAAAGAGAGGGACCAAGCGGTTCTATATTTCACCAATACGTTCCATACCTTGTGCACCAAGATGGTTATCATATACTCCGAATGAAATTTGGTTCTGAAATACCGTAGGGCTTTACACAGATACATCCAATCTGAAATGGATTTTCTGGACATCTCTTCACTCGGTGTTGCCTATCGATATGCTGTTAAAATTGAGAAGAAATTTAGGCACCAGAACAAATAGGAGTTTGGGTCTGCAAATCCCCAACAAACAAAGTATGACAAAGACAACCCTAACAAACAGTCTCCCGAAAACCAGTCCAAGCCACAGGAAAAGAAGGGTCACGGAAAGACAAAGAAGGACACCGGAAAATGGTGCAATTTCCACAAAATCCCCTGGCACAACACCGATGAATGTCACTCAAAACAGTCATTGGTGGCTGAGATCAAAGACAAGGAGCCGAACCCTGATTCATAATCTGATTCTAAAAATACTAGTAAAGGACAGATCATTGATGCAGACCCCACTGCTATTGTCATGACCACAGTAATTCAACTAGAAGAACCAACAGATCCTGAAGAGGGGGAGCACCTTTTTCATTCACAGATGTGGGTGAAGGGGACCCCACTGCATTTTATTTTTGATAGTGGAAGCCATAAGAAACTCATCTCATCAGAGGTCATCAAACAATTGGGATTATCGACAACACCACACCCACAGCCATACAACATCGGGTGGCTTCGCCAAGGACAAGATCTTCGTGTCAACCAGTAGTGTCGATTTTCATACGACATCCAACCCTTCAAGGATGAGGTCTTATGTGATGTTGCCCCACTGGATGTCTGTGATGTTCTCTTGGGCCAACCATATATGTGGAAGTGCCATGTTGTTTATGAGTCTCGACTCCGCAGTGTCATTGTTACTTTGGGGGTCATCTCTATAGAATACCAGAGGTAGTTCCGACTACTGTTCCACCAAAAAAGTGCCACAAGGTAGTATCTCATACTAGAAAATTCAGCTTCTTCACAATCTGTTCAAAAGGGGAACAAAAGGACATTGGGACCACTACAACCTCGTCCCAAGCACCTTCTATCCGAAAAAAGCAGGTCGACAAGGTTGTAGCAAAGCACAAAGATTCCTTCTGCACATCATCCTCTCATGAAGCCTAACTTCTTGAACAACCTCAACCTCAACAGGTTCGTGACAGACTTCCACAAACTGAGCAGCTCAACGTCTCCAGCAAGGCAAGTAGCTCACCAAGATGCAGATTCAATAAACACTTTTCCCTCTCCCCCTGGAACTCAACGCAATGGAGACCATTGCTTCCCAAGGAGGTAGTATTGATCTAGGTGGATATTGGTGGCCACCCACCTTTTCTGACTGGCTCAAAACAATTTTCTAGCAATTTACTATTTTTAGCAGTTTTTAACTTCCTGGGCCATTTTGAGGGCCCAAATGAAGGTTTTTCAAGATCAAGGTTCTCAATGATAACCGAAGGAATCATTGAGCCCCCAAAATGAAAATCCTCTACGATACCTTTCCAACGATCTATCATACACCTAAAACAGAGATCGTATGCAAAAGTTACAACCCCGGGAAGTTGATGTACTAACTTACCCAAACGGGGCCCACATGACTTTTGGTGCTTCATCTCCTAGGGTTAGGTTTTGGATTTCTAGGGTTTTTGGAATTCCTTCTTATTGTAAAAAGATCTTCAGAGCCTCATTGTAATCATCTTCTTGCCAATGCGAGTAGCCGTCACATCTCTTCTCAGAGATAAGTTGCCACCATTCTAGCGAGTCTTTCACTCTATATTTTTATAGTCTCTGTACATTTCTTTCATTAATAGAAATTGTGTATTATTGTATATCTATGTTATGGTTACATCTCTGATAGATTTTTTTTATATTATTGAATATCTTTGATATCTCTGCGCATTTTGTTATTATATCTCCGCTCTCATTTTGTGCCGAAAATAATCCGGATCACAAAGACAATTCCAATTTTTAGGGAATATAGGGCAATATAATAGGAAATGGGTTCTTAGAAACTTTGCATCCAGATGTCATCATACAACATGAGATCAAGTATATTTTCATCGTCAAACTGACTTTTTCCAAGTACACAGAAATGGATGAAATATACTGGAGAATACTCAAAGTCACCATTCCCAGTTAGCTAAGATGGGAAAAACTGTGCAATTTTATCGAGTAGGAGATGAGATGTTCAAGATGAGTCAACACACAGATCAGTTAAATTCATGTGGGTGACTCACCAACGGCCTTCCCCGGAATCAGCATGAAGAATTCAACACATCATCGATAGTTCCTAAATTTTGTATCTTGTTAGTTAGTTGGTTAGACTTAGAATCTGCCACGTCCTAATCATTAATGATAGGGTCGTTTGTAATTTTTGTTATAAATACTCCAAACTTTGAAGTATTGAGGGTTGATATTTATGCCCTAGCAAGCTGTAAGCGCTGTAATTTTTATCAAGAGATCTTCCAGTAATACAAGGAGACGTTTCACATGATTCCTGCGTGTTAACTGTTGGTGAAGTTTTTCACTTTCTTCATTGGATGTTTATCTTTCTTAGTTATCATTTTGTTTCTGACCTGATCATTTAAAGGGAGTTAAAGTTGCAGAATTTACCTTAGTGTACTCTGTTTTTGAGCTTTTAAAGATCTAAATGTTTATCTTCTGATGTTACAATACATAAATTCTTAATTGCTTCTTTATTTTAATTGATAATCTCGTATTTTTCTGCTCGCCATCACTTTATTTCTAAAGAATCCAATAGTTGCATTAACCTTCCCTATGAAAAGAATCTTTGTATCTATTCTCTGATCTCTATCTTTATAAAATAGACCCCATAGCCCAATGGAGGCGTAAACCCTTCTTCAGCCAACTCACAAAAACAAAGAACACAATCACATTTAATCTAACTAGCCTAACATCTGAAAAATAAAACAAATTTAAATCTTATAGAGAGATCCCTCTCTAAAACTGGTACGGCTAGATCCTAGTTTCGATGTGGTTGGATAAAGTTGCCTCTGGTAAATTTCTTCTCCCCCCTGAAAACCTCTGGGAATTTACAGAGCGTTAACATGCTTCACTAAGACAAAAATTAAATCTAACTTTCAGTTGGACTGGCCCTTCTTTGGCTGACTACATATGGAATATTGGATCCAAAATAGGTTGGAACCCAAGGTTCTCCCTTTAATAACGTCTTGTTTTATTTGGAAGGAATGCAACTTGGCAATTTTCGAAGGGAAGAATCCGTCGGTAATTACAGTGGTCATCAAGATCCTTGGAGCACTCCATAAAAGATTGGCTGTCAACAACCCCAGGTATTGAGAATAAAAACTTTCTTCAGACATCAAGGCCATACATTGGACTTTTTTGATGGGGTAGTGGAGGTAGGGGGCTTGAGATGTGGGGTAGGATGGACGTTGAAATGTATTGAGGCTCCGGATTATAGATGGTTCATTAGTTGTGGTGCAAGAACCAACACAAAGGATAAATTGATGGGAGCATGGACGTCAGTCTGGATTGCGAGTCTTATAAATATATATCATTTACAGGTCATGGGGGATTCAATAGTAATCATCGTCTAGCTTAATAAAAAAGGGAATTTGCAAGCGATCAATATCGAAGGGTGGAAGATGAGGATAAGAGAACTTATGGCAGTCTTTCAAGGCATTAATTTCCAGCATATTTATAGGGAATCCAATGAGGAGGCTGATAAGCTTTCTAAGAGAGGACTTCACTCTCCCAAAGGTAAAATGATCTATTTTACATGGGATGGTGAAAGCGAGGGCCCAACCAATCATATAAACATTTTCTAATTCTTGAATCTGTTTTGAGTGGACTGCATATGTTATATTCTGGAAGTCGATATTGACATCCAAAGGAATTACTCCTTCATTGTTTAGGCTGGGCAAAGATGATCCATTTAAGTAGCTTATCTAGGTACACTATAGGTTGGCATGGATGGCATGATTTGGAAGAAGGCCTTGTTTCTTGTAGTGGAGTTAATGTAGAATGGCAGTTTTTCCAGTCTTACTTACATTTGATGAAGATGTAAAAAAATTATAATCAATATAATTTTGAGTGATTTTTCATCTAGAAAAAAAGTCTTCGTTCTTTTATATTAGTTGTTTGAAAATTAGAATGGAATATTGATAACACTTCCAATTGAAAGTTTGCGAGTGCCAATCCTAATATTAGTGTAATATAATTTATCCATTTATGCAAAACGTTTTAGATACAATTGTGATTTTATTGCATTTGTTATATACAATTAATGCTTTTATTTTTAAGAAGTATCTTGTAAAACATGTGTGTTGGATCATGGCATGGCTTTGCCTCTTGTGATGTTTGTGTGCTATTGTGAGAAGATAAAGAATATTATTATTAATTATGGATTTACTACACAAAAACCATTTATGTATTTTACAATTATTATAACACATACATACATATATAGATATATATATATAATATACTCGCAAAATATATAGTGATCATTGATTATATTAAAGTTGTTATGGTTATGATGTAGTTGGGAAGGAAATGTAGCCAACTCAAGTCTTAAGCCTCTAGACTCATACCACACATGATATTTCAATATTGAAATGAATAACATAGGGGAAGGGTGAGTACTTTGGTACCCTAACATTACAAATATGTAGTGTTTACAAGACCCACTTTAGACTTACAAATTTTTACCCCATATGCAGTGGAGTGTTTTATACATCTATATTTCATCATAGGGCATGGTGTTGGCACCTTAAGGTTTTGGAAAGACCATATGCGTATCACAAGTTTTCCTTGTGTAGCATCAATATTCAACACATGTGCCAAGAAGTGTTCTACTGTGTGTGCCAACCAATTTTTTATTGCCTGCAAGGACTTGTAAATTTTGCATGCATGCCAAATCCTTGAAGATATTTGGTAATGATTTTAACCATTTTTTTAATAACCTGACTGGTCATGGTTGAGGTTGTGGCTGACTTGGAAAGGTTGTTATTATTTCCATGCTCCAATAGATATAAGATGAATACATGTGGATATGTAAGGGTTTGGGTTTTGGTTAACTACCAGTTAATTGTTATGTTAGCTTAGATGAGTTAGATTTTTAGTTAAGCATCGTTTCAGTTCTTGTTATGTTCGGCTTCACTAGTTTCTTAGAAGATGTGATGTGAGTATGAGAGAGAAATTAGATCGAGAACTAAGCATATTGTTGGTCTCTATTTCACTTTGAATGCGTCATGAGTAGGTTTAACTTACCCAGTTCCCAGCTGGGTCACATCACTAGCTAAAACGGTCCCCTAAAATCCCTAATACTAAATTTAAAATGTGGAAGTAATACACAACATGTCATTCACGCTCATTCAAATGTCCACACTAATCAAAAACATAAATACAACTACTCTAAATGTGCACAATAACAACTAATTGTAGGTAGCATCATTCAACCATAAAATTTAGATTTATATGCATTAATTATACTCTTAGAAAGTTACACTACCAAACAACTCAGAGTAAATTGCACAACAATTATCTCAACATTTTAACATGAATAACTCAACAAATAAGAACACTTATATTATGAAAGTATGAAACTCATTGTAGAGGACATGCATTCTTCCCAATCGTAGCCTTTTTGTTTTAGTTCTCAACAACAAGACACCCTTGAGATGGGGCTATGAATCCAGAAGAGACATAGGTCCCTAAGGCTGACTAATGACCCCTTTTCAATAGTTAAAATCTTAGCTAATTCCAGTCCACCAACACACTTCATCACAACCTCCACAATCCAAGGGATGGAATCCCTCTTCACTGCTCACAATCCCTCAAGCCTTTCCACTCCCCTCTAGGGATTCTAACATAGGTTGGGAATGAATTTTACTTGCTAGGACTTCAAGAATTCTAGAGTTGCAACACATATTTTCCCAGCAGCTAAAGCATGTGCCTCCTTGACAAATTTTGAACAACTTGCTACTCCAAGGAACAAAACCTCTTTCTCCATGAAATTACAGCTCCAAGCAGCAACCAAACATTCCCACAACAACTGCTTTCAAGCTTCAACACTTAGAACTCAATTGTTGGCCATAAAACTCCATGTAAAAACTGCTCTCCATGCAAAAACGTGAATGTATAATTTTGGTCCTCTCCCCATACAATTTTCCTCTCTTTATCTTTCTTGCTTGACTTGAAATCTTCCCCAAGATGATTGTACTTAGCCCCCATGCTCCCAATAACTATGGGATGTGACTCTCACACCCACCCTCTCACATGAATTCAATTATTGGGCTCTAGAACACTCAAAAAGTAATGGAAGGTTCATGGTGAGGATAATTTTGAAGGAAATAAGAAACATGTTTTGGTTTAATAGATATGGGTAAACTCTCCCCCTTGGATCCTTTCCCTCTCTTGTGGATATTTATCCCGCAAATATTCGTCCATGTCCATCTACAACTGGCGATACATTTTATTCATGATATTCAATTTACATCATTTACATATTACATCGCTTTGTCTCTCGACCATATACTACATTTACAATATACATTAGTTGGCTCTTAGCCATATACTATATCTATGATATAAATCGCTAGTTTGGGGTTTGAAAATGGGGTGTTACATTCCCCTCCCCTACAAACTACATTGTCCTCAGTGCACATAGCCATACAATTTACACATCGACATATAAAAAACGTTACAACAAATGCTTGATAATTCTCCAACTTAAGGACTCATGAAACAATTCCAACCATCTCCCCTTACCCCTCAACCCACACATTGGTTGGACAATAAATATCCAAGTTGTGGTTCTAGGAACTTTAGTTTCCAAAATGGAGTCTTCATTCACTTATGTACAAATGTACATTCAATTTTCTTCAAAATTTTAAAAAATTTGCGAGTATGATTCTCTCATGGCTTCCTTGTGCTCCCATGTAGCATCTTCAGGATCGTAACAGGTCCATTGAACCTTTACCTATTCGATGGATTTGTTCTTGAGCACTTTTTTTTCCGGTCTAGGATATGCACTAGTTCCACCTAGAAATCCACTTCGTGTTCCACCTAGATTTCATTCCAATAAATCACACAATTAGGATAAGGTACAGACTTTTTTAATAAAGACACATGGAAAACATTATGAATTCTCATGGATGCAGGTAATGCTAGCATGCATGAAATTGGTCCTATCTTTTATAAGACTTCAAAAGGCCTACAATATCTCGCTGCCAACTTTGGGAAACTTCCCAATTTCAACGAGCTTCTCTTGGCTTTAAATTTTAAAAACACATGCTCTCCCACTTTGAATTCTCTATTTGTTTTCTTTTTATCAACATAGCTCTTCTGCTGATCTTGTGCAACTTTCAAATTATGCCTGATCTTTACCATTTGTTCTTCCATTTCCTTTAACAATTCTCACCCAATCACAACTCTGTCTGCTAGGTTATCCCATCTTACTGACATGTTTCATTTTATACCATACAATGCTTCAAAAAAGATCATCTTCAATGATTCTCTATACCCATTATTATAATAAAATTCAACTACATGGATATAGTCCTCCCACCTAGAAGGCTTGTCCATTACATACATTCTCAACATATAGTCAATTATCCGATTAATTATTTCTATCTGCCCATCTAAAACTGGGTGATATATTGTACTGAAATTCAAATCTATCCCAAACCCCTTAAAAAAACCCTTGCAAAAATTGGAAGTGAACTTGGGGTCTCAGTCCGACACTATTTCCTTAGGCACACCATGTAGCCTAGCAATTTATCTCATAGATTTTATCAATGTTGGCTGCCTTATTAGTTACTTTTACTGGAATGAATATGCATCCTTCGTAAGCTTGTCCACCACTACCATGATGGAATCATGTTTCCTTGTTGTCCTAGGCAATTTGGTAATGAAATCGATAGTAACAAATTCCCATTTCCATTTAGGAATGGGAAATGGCTACAGTAATCTCACTGGATTCTTGTGATCAACATTTACCTTCTGACACTCCATGCATCTGGCCAAATAATCAGTGACATCTTTCTTCATACCAGGCCAAAAATATTAGCCTCTTACAATTGTAATAGTTTTTTTATATCATGGATGTACAACATCTGGCACATTATGCATCTCTTGTAGAACTAAATTTCTCAATTCCTAAGAATTCAGAACATAAACTCTATTTAGAAATAAGAGGATTCCATCCGCTTCCATCTTGTAATCCTTATATTTATGTTGTATATCATTTTGTTGTAAGATTTCTCTAACTTGCACATAATGTTGATCTTCTTTTACAGTCTCTAGAATTCTATCTTTCAAATATGTTTTTTACATACTTATGGTTGTAGCATGCATTTTATGCACCTTTCTGCTGAGTGCATCAACCACCTTGTTCTCTTTTCCTTTTATGTGCTTGATATCAAAGTTATATTCACTAAGAAATTCCAACCGTCTAGTTTGTCTAGAATTTAGTGTTGGTTGATCAAACAAACATTTTAAACCACTATGGTGTGTACTTAGTTCAAATTTTCTTCCCATAAGGTAATTCCTCCACATCCTTAAGACATGTACTATGTCTTCCAACTGTAAGTCATGTGTAGCATAATTTATTTCACGCTCCTTCAATTTTATGGACTCGTAAGAAATTACATGTCCATTTTTCACAAGGACTCCATCGAGCCCTTCCTTGCATGCATCTATGTACACAATGAAATCCTCATCTGGATTTGGGATTTTCAAAATAGGTGCACTGGTTAGCAAATCCTTTAAACACTGGAAAATTTCTTCACATTTAGCGCTTGTTGGATCATAATCCTAAATTACATTAGTTTATACCTAGATTAGACTCCTAGATCTTGGTTAATACATTCATTTACACTTTATTTCATCTAATTTGGCCACATAGAGAAGAAGGGCACCTCATCCCTAGATTTTAGGGAAAACTGCTAATTTTAGATCAAGACTCAACTCCCGGTTCTTGATTTTCTTGATTTTTCTTGATTTATTATTGATTTATCCTTGATTTATTCCAAATCCCCCATGAAAAAATCATCTATTATTGGGGAATGTGCACCTCCTCTTTGAGTGAGAGATTTATTCCTTAATTAATGATTTTTGTCATTACTATTATTAGTAACTACTATTTTAGGTCAGTTAAGTGAGTTGGAACTGCTTCTCTTGTCAGTTAAGTGAGATTAAGTGAGATAATGTGCATCATTTAACTCTTTTGGACATTAATGAGTTTGTGACATGCATATTTAGTGGTCTAGGTCGAACTATGTGGTCTCCCTTAGCTTATGACACCTATTTTAGCTACTTCTAGTTTTTTTTTAGTAGAATTTCTATGTTGGAAATTCTATATATTCACTTCCTCTCTTCTTTTTTGAGGACGGTTGCTCATGTATATTCATTTTTTATTAATATAATTCTCTGATTTATGGAGCAAAAAATTTCTCTCATCTCTTGAATATCATCAAATTGTTTGTGTTCAATTTAACTAGAATTCTAGATCTATCGGGGTTTTTGTAGGAATTCTACATGGTATCAAAGCTAGATTGAAACTAGTGGATTGTACACGGTTTTATTTGCAGGTATAGATCATCAGGAGGTGGATAAAGAAGAAATGGATCATATCTCTCAACCCAAAAAACTTATTCTAAATCCTTTCAATTACTTTGAATGGAAGACAAAGATCTCTCCGCTCCTCTGAAGCAAAGGGCTTTACCGGGTAACAATGGGAACTGAGAAAGAACCGACTGCTGCAGCAGAGAAGATAAAGTATTTCAATAAATCAGATGAAGCAATTGGGCTGATATTCCCATCAATTTCCATATATCTCCTCTTTCATGTCATTGGAGCCACTACTCCTGATGTGGTCTGGACCACATTGGAAGGACTATTCAACAAGGAGGATGCAATGAGAGTGCATCAACTGGAGAATGAACTCATATCCCTAAGTCCAATTCATTTTAGAAACCTGCAAGAATTATTCACCAATTTCAAATCCCTCCTCATTGAAATTAATGCATGTGGAGTCACAAAAGGGGAAGAACAACTCATCCTTTCAATTCTCTCGAAACTAGGCCCTGAATATTCCATATTTGTGTCATCTTTTCAAGCATCTAAATTGACTCAGGAAAAATGGAAAATGCCTCCATTAAATGATTTCATTGCAGAATTGACTCAAGAGAAATATAATTTATTCCAAATGGGTGCCATAAAGCATTCCAAGAACCAAGCACTTGTGGCTACTGATGCTCCAAAGAGCAGTGGAAAAGACAAGAAAAAAGGAACGGGTAAATTTCCTGAATCGAAGAAGGAGAGATTCACACAATCTTCAGAGAACTATTCTGAGCCTAAGGGTAAGAAGAAGAAGAAGGAAAGAACACTTTTCAACTACTGTTCCAAAGGTTTTCATCCTGAAGAAAATTGCATGAGGAAGACTATCGATGAGATGGCTAAGCAATTGCAGCAGCACAATCTCACGGTGCCCGAAAATGCAAAGAAGAAAGATGATAACAGAATGGGAGGGACAACACGAGATGGTCATGATTTAATGGCTGTCACATCCACTCCATAAGATTGGATCCTTGATTCAGGTGCATTGAACCATATGGATGCATCAAAAGATGAATTTTCCTCCATCGAAGAAAGCACCAGATCCCCAATTTACTTGGGAGATGCCACACCCACAAAGGTGTGCGGAGAAGGAATTGTTGATCTTGAAGGGGGATGCTTCACAAATGTGCTTCATGTTCCATCACTATCCATAAATATTCTCTCGATATATAATATCACTCTTTCCAACTTTGGAAGGAAGGTGGAGTTCACTCCGGACTCCGCAATGATTACTGACATTTCCACGGGCTCACAGCTTGCACATGGAATTGCAGATCACGGTTCTCGTTTGTATTTCTTCTCCCACTTTGTTCCAAAATCTATTAGCACTATATTTATGTCAAAATATAATGATATCAGCAGGTTATGGCATGAAATATTTTTCCATATAAACTATAAGTACTTGCATCAACTCAACAAAGAAAACATGGTAGAAGGATTGCCAGCTATTAAATTCACAAGCGGTGTATGTCAAGGATGCATTCTTAGTAAGCATCCAGAGAAAAAGTTTGACAAAGGGAAGGCACAGAGAGATTCTTCACCTCTTGGTTTGATTCACAGTGACATTACGGGCCCATTCCTGTAGCCTTCAATCAGTAAATATCGATATGTACTCACCTTCATAGATGATTTCTCTCGCTTTACTTGGGTATTTTTTTTGAAATTAAAATCGGAAGTATTTGAATGCCTTATAGAATTTAAAGCACTTGTTGAGAATGAGTCTGGGTGTAAGATTAAGATAATATGTACTGATAATGGGGTGGATTATGTCAACAAATATGTGCAGAAACTTTGTATTGATGCAGGTATACAACCACAACACATAGTTCCATATACACGACAACAGAACGGTGTTGCGGAAAGGAAAAACCGGTCCTTAAAAGAGATGGCCAATTGTATGCTACAGTCAAAATCATTAGCTCCCAAGCTATGTGATGAAGATATTAATTATGCAGCATACATTCAGAACCGAGTTCCTCACAAATCACTCAAAGGCACCACTCCTTTTGAATGTTGGACCGGTAAGAAACCGAAAGTGTCGCACTTTCATATTTTTGGTTCACGAGCATGGGCTCACATTCCGACAGATAAGAGGAAGGCTTTGGAGCCTCAAAGTTTTGAATGCATATTTTTTGGATATCTTGAAGGTGTCAAAGGATATAGATTTCTGGACTCTCACACTGAAAATTTCATTCTAGCTCGAAGTGTGAAGTTTGAAGAAGAATCACTGCATGATTTTTCAGAAGACCCTGCCGAGGAACCGCTTGCTGTCACTGATGAGGAGGAGTCAGAAACTTCTTTGATCACTTCAGAATAGCCATAAGAGAATCCTTTTAGGTCTGATACAGAGGATTAGGAGTAGTTCATGTCTACTCCAACTCAGTTGCCAACTTGGGCAGAGAAAACCCTACAAGATGCAGGTGAACTAGTTGGTGATTCTGCAGATACAAGAAGGATTAGATCACAATTTTTTGGGGCTCCTAAAGCCATGGATGCCACATAAAATTTACTTCCCATACATTTCTATATTTCACTTGGTTCATATCCAAAGTCACACTTTGAGGTTGCAGACATCTTCACCAAGTCCTTCACTAAAAAGAAATTTTCAGAACTGAGAGCTATGCTTGGAGTGGTGGCGACAACT
>JASDQU010102394.1:94853-208791 GCA_032191745.1 Picea mariana
TTTTTCCTCTTTCCTCTTTTCACGAATAATTATTTTATGTAATGAGTACCTAAAATGGCCAAGTTGTCGGGACTCAAATTTTTTGTCATTACAGTTAGGGTTAAGGGGGGGTGTTGGAGTATAATCCTAACTTACATTAGTTTATACCTAGATTAGACTCATAGATATTGGTTAATACATTCATTTACACTTTATTTAACCTAATTTTGACACATAGAGAAGAAGGGCGCCTCATCCCTAGATTTTAGGGAAAACTACTAATTTTAGATCAAGACTCAACTCCCGGTTCTTGATTTTTCTTGATTTATTCTTGATTTATCCTTGATTTATTCCAAATACCCCATGAAAAACTCATATATTATTGGGGAATGTGCACATCCTCTTTGAGTGAGATATTTATTCCTTAATTAATGATTTTTTCCATTACTATTATTAGTAACTACTATTTCGGGTCAGTTAAGTGAGTTGGAACTGCTTCTCTTGTCAGTTAAGTGAGATTAAGTGAGATAATTCACATAATTTAACTCTTGTGGATATTAATGAGTCTGTGACATTCATATTTAGTGGTCTAGGTCGAACTATGTGGTCTCTCTTAGCTTATGACACCTATTTTAGCTATTTCTAGCTTTTTTTTTACTAGAATTTCTATGTTGGAAATTCTATATATTCACCTCCTCTCTCCTTTTTTGAGGACGGTTGCTCATGTATATACATTTTTTATTAATATAATTCTCTGATTTATGGAGAAAAAACTTTCTCTCATCTCTTGAATATAAGGAAATTGTTTGTGTTCAATTTAACTAGAATTCTAGACCTATCAGGGTTTCTGCAGGAATTCTACATGGTATCAGAGCTAGATTGAATCTAGTGGATTGTACACGGTTTTATTTGTAGGTATAAACCATTAGGAGGTGAAAAAAGTAGAAATGTATCATCTCTCTCAGCCCACAAAACTCATTCTAAATCCTTTCAATTACTTCGAATAGAAGACAAAGATCTCTCTGCTCCTTCGAAGCAAAGGGCTTTACCGGGTAACAATGGGAACGGAGAAAGAACCGACTGCCTCAGCAGAGAAGATAAAGTATTTCAATAAATTAGATGAAGAAATTGGGATGATATGACTATCAATTTTCATATATCTCCTCTTTCATGTCATTGGAGCCACTACTCCCGATGTGGTCTGGACCACATTGGAAGGACTATTCGACAAGCAGGATGCAATGAGAGTGCATCAACTGGAGAATGAAATCATATCCCTAAGTCCAATTCATTTCAGAAACCTGAAAGAATTATTCACCAAGTTCAAATCCCTCCTCATTTAACTTAATTCATGTGGAGTCGCAAAAGGGGAAGAACAACTCATCCTTTCAATTCTCTTGAAACTAGGCCCTGAATATTCTGTATTTGTGTCGTCTTTTCAAGCATCTAAATTGACTCAGGAAAAATGGAAAATGCCTCCATTAAATGATTTCATTGCATAATTGACTCAAGAGAAAGATAATTTAGTCCAAATGGGTGCCATAAATCTTTCCAAGAACCAAGCACTTGTGGCTACTGATGCTCCAAAGAGCAGTGGAAAAGACAAGAAAAAAGGAACGGGTAAATTTCCTGAATCGAAGAAGGAGAGATTCGCACAATCTTTAGAGAAATCTTCTGAGCCTAAGGGTAATAAGAAGAAGAAGAAAATAACACTTTTCAGCTACTGTTCCAAAGGTTTTCATCCCGAATAAAATTGCATTAGGAAGACTATCGATGAGATGGCTAAGCAATTGCAGCAGCACAATCTCACAGTGCCTGAAAATGCAAAGAAGAAAGATGATAACAGAACGGGAGGGAGAGCACAAGATGGTCATGATTTAATGGCTATCAAATCCAGTCCATCAACTTGGATCCTTGATTCAGGTGCATCAAACCATATGGCTGCATCAAAATATGAATTTTCCTCCATCGAAGAAAGCACCAGATCCCCAATTTACTTGGGAGATGCCACACCCGCAAAGGTGTGCGGAGAAGGAATTGTTGATATTGAAGGGGGATGCTTCAAAAATGTGATTCATGTTCCATCACTGTCCACAAATCATCTCTCAATATATCAAATCACTCATTCCAGCTCCGGAAGGAAGGTGGAGTTCACTCCGGAGTCTGCAGTGATTACCGACATTTCCACAGGCTCACAACTTGCACATGGAATTGCAGATCACAGTTCTCGTTTGTATTTCTTCTCCCACTTTGTTCCAAAATCTATTAGCACTGTATTTCTATCACAATCTAATGATATCAGCAGGTTCTGGCATGAAATATTTGGCCATATAAACTATAAGTACTTGCATCAACTCAGCAAGGAAAACATGGTAGAAGGATTGCCAGCTATTAAATTCACAAGCGGTGTATGTCAAGGATGCATTCTTGGCAAGCATCCAGAGCAAAATTTTGACAAAGGGAAGGCACATAGAGCTTCTTCACCTCTTGGGATGATTCAAAGTGACCTTATGGGCCCATTCCCGAAGCCTTCAATCAGTAAGGCTCGATATGTACTCACCTTCATAGATGATTCCTCTCGCTTTACTTGGGTATTTTTTTTGAAATTAAAGTCAGAAGTATTTGAATGCCTTATAGAATTTAAAGCACTTGCTGAGAATGATTCTGGGTGTGAGATTAAGATACTCCGTACTGATAATGGGGGGGTGTATTTCAACAAATATTTGGAGCAACTTTGTATTTATGCAGGTATACAACTACAACACACAGTGCCATATACACCAAAACAAAACGGTGTTGCGGAGAGGAAAAAACAATCCTTAAAAGAAATGGCCAATTGTATGCTATAGTCAAAATCATTAGCTCCCAAGTTATGGGATGAAGCTATTAATTGTGTAGCATACATTTAGAACCAATTTTCTCACAAATCACTCAAAGGCACCACTCCTTTTGAATGTTGGACCGGTAAGAAACCGAAAGTGTCGCACTTTCGTATTTTTGGTTCACGAGCATGGGCTCACATTCCGACAGATAAGAGGAAGGATTTGGAGCCTGAAAGTGTTGAATGCATATTTTTTGGATATCCTGAAGGTGTCAAAGGATATATATTGTTGGAATCTCACACTGAAAAGTTCATTCTAGCTCAAAGTTTGAAGAAGAATCACTGCATGATTTTTTAGAAGACCCTGCCGTGGAACCACTTGTTGTCACCGATGAGGAGGAGTCAGAAACTTCTTTGATAACTTTAGAAAAACCATTAGAGAAGCCTTTCAGATATGATATAGTGGATGAGGAGCAGGTCATGGCTGCTCCAACTCAGTTTCCAACTTGGGCAGAGAAAACGCTGCAAGATGCGGGTGAACTAGTCGGTGATCCTGCAGATACAAGAAGGACTAGATCACAGTTTTTTGGGGCTCCTCAATCCATGGCTGCCACAGAACCTTTGCTTCCCATACATTGCTAAATGTCACTTGGTTCAGATGCAAATTCACTCTCTGAGGTTGCAAACATCTTCACCAAGTCCTTCACTAAAAAGCAATTTTCAGAACTGCGAGCTATGCTTGGAGTGGTGGAGACAACTAAGTAGGTCACTTTTGACCACTCAGCATTTTTTTTCCTCTTTTTTTTTTGGGGGGGGTTCCCATGAAGTGTTCCCTCTTTCCTCTTTTCATGAGGAATTATTTTATGTAATGAGTACCTAAAATGGCCAAGTTGTCGTGACTCAAATGTTTTGTCATTATAGTTAGGCTTAAGGGGGGGTGTTTGAGCATAATCATAACTTACATTAGTTTATACCTAGATTAGACTCCTAGATCTTGGTTAATACATTTATTTACACTTTATTTCACCTAATTTGGCCACATAGAGAAGAAGGGCGCCTCATCCCTAGATTTTAGGGAAAACTGCTAATTTTAGATCAAGACTCAACTCTCGGTTCTTGATTTATAGTTGATTTATTCCAACTCACCCATGAAAAAATCATCTATTATTGGGGAATGCACACCTCCTCTTTGAATGAGAGATTTATTCCTTAATTAATGATTTTTGCCGTTACTATTATTAGTAACTACTATTTCGGGTCAGCTAAGTGAGTTGGAACTGCTTCTCTTGTCAGTTAAGTGAGATTAAGTGAGATAATCCGCATAATTTAACTCTTGTGGACATTAATGAGTGTGTTACATGTATCTTTAGTGGTCTAGGTCGAACTATGTGGTCTCCCTTAGCTTATGACACCTATTTTAGCTATTTCTAGCTTTTTTTTACTAGAATTTCTATGTTGGAAATTCTATATATTCACCTCCTCTCTTCTTTTTTAAGGACGATTGATCATGTATATTCATTTTTTATTAATATAATTCTCTGATTTATGGAGAAAAAAAATTCTCTTATCTCTTGAATATCAACAAATTGTTTGCGTTCAATTTAACTAGAATTCTAGATCTATCGAGGTTTCTGCAAGAATTCTACAGCCCTCCATTCAAATTTCACTCCTTTCTTTTGCAAAGATGTTATTGGGTGTGCAATCTTGGAGAATCCCACAATGAATCTCCTATAGTAACCAACTAGATCCATAAATGATCTAACCTATGAATTATTGGTGCTGGCCCACTTTTGATTGCTTCAATATTTTATGGATCCACTACTATACCATCTTCTGAAAGAATGTGACCCAAATAATGGATTTGATTTTGATAAAAAGTGCATTTACTAAATTTTATGTACAATTGGTGCTCTCTCTCCACTCGTAGTACCATCCTCAAATGTTTCTAATGCTCCTGCTTTGTCTTGGATAGATGAGAATATCATCCAAGAATACAATGACAATCTTTTCCAGGAAATCTCCGAACACATAAATGTAGCCAGTGCATTTTTCAACCCAAAAGGTAGCACCACAAATTCATAATGTACATAAATTGTCCTAAAGGTTGTTTTTATACACTACTACATATGGGCGGAAAAACTGACACTGTACTCTGACAATACAGATAAAATCAACCATAATGTCGGATTTTACTTTCTTTTTTTGTATTTAAAAAACAAAGCCCTGAAGTTCATCGACTATCTGACGAAAGAGACTATTGTTGAATATCCCATGGTTGACCAGGTCAACGATCGTTGAATATTCGATAGTTGACCAAGTCAATGATGTATGTACTGACATTTGATGAAGTCAATATTTTTGTTCGTTAAGCAATGTTTCTCTGGTCAATATCTATCGGAAGTCCGACGAAAGTGCAATATATAAGTAAAAAAGTTTGAAATATTATATACATTTGACATTGTTGCTATACCAACGATGTTTTGCAGAGGTTATAATGGATATTTTTAGGTCAAAAACATTTTTTATTTTATTTTGTTAATTACATTACAAATAGTTTAACTGTCGAGGTTGATTTTTTAAGATAATCATCACTGAAAGTTTAGTAAGAAAAAATGTCACATAACATTCCTCCATGAGGACAAGGCTGAGACTTGAGATTTGCATTGGTTGAGGCTTTGTGATCCAGATTTATGAGTGGAACGAAATGAAAAAAATATCTATAACATTAAAAAATATATACAAAGAACAATAAATGAGATATAGTGAAGCTTAAATTCTATTCAATAAAGAAATTTGTTGAAAATGTAAAATGTAGAATGAAACAATCTTGCTTGAATGGTGGTGGATAATCTCTGAGAAGAGATGTGGAGGATAGATGCATTCACCTGAGCACATTACAATCAGGCATCCAGGAATTTTTTTAGCATCAATAAGTAAGTAGAGAACCATAGACATCCAAAAACCTAACCATAGGAGATGAAGCACCAAAAGTCATGTGGGCCCCGATGGGTTAAGTTGGTACATCAACTTCCTAGGGTTGTAAATCTTTCATACGATTTCCATTTTAGGCGCACGATAGCCCGTTGAAAATTTATGTAAGAGGAATACACATTATTCCATCTCAATTTGAATCTATTTATAGTGTGACTAGGGTGGGCCCAAAAAACGTTGTTTAGGGTATCAAAACGGCTGTGGAAGTTTAGGACCCGAAAAGCTAGAATAAAACTGCCAAGATGAAAATTGTATGTGAGCCATTTGGAAGAGGTGGGTGGCCATTGATATCCACCTGGATCAATCCTCCCCCTTTAGGAAGAAATGTTCTCCATTTCATTGAGTTCCCCCATCAGATGAAGAAATTTTTGCTAAATTTGGACCCAGGTGAGCCACTTACCTTGGTGCAGGAGCTGCCCTGCTTTGACAACACGATAAATTTGAAGCTTCTGTTGGTGAGTACCCTTGACCTGTGTGTCCACTATATGATCAGTGGATTCTTGTTCCATGCATTCAGGGTTGATATTGGTCAGTGTCAACTGTTCTTCTATCTTTGAGGTGTCCAATAATGGTGGAAATTATGGTCAAAGGAGGCCCGCCTTAAATAATGGGTGCAGGACAAGGAAGGGGGAATGTTGAGCTCAAAAGAATTTTCACCCACAACCTTGGTGATGGTGTAAGATCCATCGTGCAGTAGAAAAATATTCTGATGGGGGATGGGTCATGTAAGGCATTCTTTATGCAAATGCAACCAAAATTTATTTCCCACCTAAAACTTGTGTGGCACCCGATGTTGATCATGGAGCTGCTTGTACTTGGCATTGGAATTCTACAAAATATCCTGAAATTGTTGGCAGATGTGTTGGATTCATTCAATGAAATTGGTGGCTTTGTCAAATTCGGTTTGATCATGTGATGATTCTACCTGTGTGGATGCAAGGGGTAGTGCAACATCCATGGGACCCAAGGGTTGAAATCCAAACCCCCCCTGGAAGGGGCTGTGGCCGGTTGAGCTATGTATGGCTCTGTTGTAATTGTGATGAACATAGAGAAGGCTCTCATCCCATGTGCATGGATGCTTGGAATTGTACATGCGCAAGATATTCACAACCATCTTGTTGATGACCTAGGTTTGGTCATCTATTTAGGGGTGGAAGGCCATGGATTTGGTGAGCTTGGTGTCTAGATGTGACCAGAGGCTTGACCATAATGTGCCAAGGAACTGAATTTCCCGATATGAGATGATGGTTTTTGGTATCTCAAATTTTTTCCCACACTCATTCGAAGAAGAGCTTGGAATTGGCCTCCACTGTGATTCTCTTCTTGCAGGCAGAAATGATTTCCATCTTGGAAAATCGATCAACCACCACAAAAACACAGTCATTTTCCTGCTTGGTGTACATGCCTTATTTCTTAATGGATGGTTTGGCAATGGCATAGGCCGTGCAGGACCTGAAATACTCACTGACACCTTGTTGAAGTTTCGACCAATAGAAATGTTGTTGCAACACTGCAACTATATTTTCTATGTCAAAGTGTCCTGCCACTTGACTGTAGTGAGCTTGCCAAATCATATTCACTCTCTCATTTGATGGGACATAGAGATGGACCAGATGAAAAAAAAACCCATCCTGAAGATAGAAATCAATGACAATTGTGTTTGTGCCCAACATATAGTAGGTAGTGGCGAAGTCAGGATCACTCTCGCAGAGTTGGGGCCACCTAGAGGTCTCATGTGCACATGAGTGTAGCACCATGGTTAATACTACAACTGGAGGTCGATTGAGGCAGTCAAAAACATGGTTGGTGCTCCCTAGATTATACTTGATGTTGATATGGAACTACTGCAAGTATGTGGACCAATTCTGATGGCTTGTGTCTACATGAACTACAAAGGCTTATGATCAGTGTGGATGATTGTCTCCTTCCTGAGAATGTAATGCCTCCACTTGCGGCATGATCGTATAATGGAGTACAATTATTTTTCATAAGTGGGGTACTTACGAACGATATATGATTATGTCTCACTATGATAGACCACAATATGTCCATGCTGAGTGAGAACTGCACCCACATCCTAGTATGAAGCATCTCTCTCAATCTCAAAAGGCTGCTGCAAGTCGGGTAATGAGAGCATTGAGGCTGAGCAAAAGCATTGATTCAAATCATCGAACACTTTTTGTTGAAACTAACCCCACATGAAATTTTCCTTGCCTCCACCCCTGGTCACTTGGCTAAGGGCCCATGCAATGTGGGAGAATCCCAACACGAACCTGTGATAGAAATTGGCAAGGCCTAAGAAGCTTCGAATCTCAGTGAGTGTGGTTAGGGTTGGCCAATCAGGAATGAACTGGATATTTGCTGGATCGACATGCACCCCATGATCATAAACAATGTAGCATAGGTACTTGAACTTGTTCATGCCGAAGTATCATTTTTCCGAATTTGCATATAGCTTGTGTTGCTGTAGAGTCTGCAGAACCTGCTAAATATGTTGCAAGTGTTCCACCCAACTCTTGGCGAAGATGAGGATGTCATCCTTGAAATATTCTTACTAACTTTCTTGGGTTTTCCTAGGTTCAAATATACCATGGTTTCCAACAAAACCCCTTTAAAAATATCATCCTCTCTAGTAAACCAGAAGGCAACGCAATACACAAAGTGCACTGCGCAGTCTCACTCGAGGTATTTCTATTGGTGGCTGCAATGCTCAGGTTCCTGCACCCTAGGAATGAGTGGGAATATGCGATTAAACTTTATGATCTTAATTTGTTACTTCAACATTAAGCTTATATTGAATATCCTATCATTCCTATTCATTCATGTAAACTAGCATATCTAACTAGTCATTCACACAATTGTCTAACCTCTAATCATTGACAGTAAAGGAAATACACAATATTCAATCACGTAACACATGATATACCGTGGTTCACCCCTCCTGGGCTATGTCCACAAATATTTAGTTTCTCTACTCTTTTATTATGGTGTTTCCAAAACTACAGCTCTGTGCGCATTACAACTCTCCATCAAAATGGGTCAAGATCTATAATGAGGCAGACTAGATCACACCGGGGTCCTCAAACTGTGATCTAACCCTCAATATCTACACTATTTCCCCTCCTCATCTCACTAGCTTACAAAATAGATCATATTTACAGTCATTCTGGTCCTCTCTCATCAAACCTGAGCATTAAGCTACAAAAACTACTGAACCATGTTCGACCAACACGAACAACCAACCAACCCCTAACCTAGACCTCTTAGGTACCTACTTATACTTGTTTTTGGCTTACCAACCATTACATATTCTTACCAAAACTGTAACCCTATCATGGATAGGTCTTCTTGCATGCATTCCTAGCACTCTTTCCTCTTCTGCATGCACGTTTGTCTTGCACGTGTTGCTTTTCCTGCATGCACATCTTCCTTACATGTGTTACTTTTCCTACATGCGCGTCTGCTTTCCATGTGATGATTTTCCTGCCCACTGTATTTCTCCCATGTCATTCTTTTCTCCCAAAATGGGCCTGCACCCAACATGCCCCCAACAATGACATCATAACTCGTCTCAAGTCACTACCTAACTCCGACATGTGTCACTGCTTGTGCCAATGCGACATACATTTCAGTGATTCTATGGCACTACACATTCTTTTTCCCTTGTGGGGATAATACCCCACCCTCTAGTATAACCTCTTTCTCTATTTCATGCTTCGGTTTCAACTCTAGGCTCTGCTGTGTGGAACCCGTGGCCGGTTCTTCTTGTTGTGACCCTTTTCCCCTAGACACGTTGGATTCCGTCCGTTCGACATCCTCTTCTGGTTTCTCGGGCTCTTGTGTGGGTTCCTGCTCCTCTTCCACATGCAATGTGGTCTAATCGTACTCTGGTGTGTGGATTTCATCCACATCCACCACTGTGGGCATCTCGTTTGTTCCATTTTTTGGCACCTGAGTGCTACTTCGTGTGTTTCATCTAGTTCTTCTCGATGCTCCAACCCTCGGTGGTGACATGGTGAGAAAATCATAACTACAAGCTTACAAATTGACATATGGTAGCGCAAATTCCCACTCTATTTCTCTTCCGCTCGACTCTGCATTCTTCTCCTTAGAAAATAATACAATGGATTTCTTTCCCCCCTTTTTCTGACTTTATAGCAGGATGGAGAAGTGATAGTTGTGTCGCACTGACAATTGTCACTTTTTCACTTTTTTCTGTGTTTCCTTCACACTGTACCTTTCTACTTGTTAATTTCTCTTCTACGTGCAATGTTTTTGAACCTTGGTTTTATTGCAACGCACTGTTTTGTTCTACCAATTCTATTCTATCAATACCCTCCATGTGCGTTGATCTATTTTTATTTTTATCCCCTTTTTAATTTTTACGAATTTCCTTATTTTTATTTGTTTTTCTCATTTTCTCTCCCTTACTTCTACTATAATACACTATATACATATCTTCTTACTGCGTGATAACTTTCTAAGTACTAGGAGGTTGACTATCCCTGTACAGTTTCAGTCAACTCCCATTGATCATTCCTCTGAGTTCTGTACCTCCTAAATATTTCAATTGTACAACTCCCCCCTCTATGACAATCTTCACTTCATATGGTCCCAACCAATGCATTCTTAAGTTTCCTGGATGATGAAGAAATTTATTGTCATACACCAAGACTAGGTCTCCCTCGAAACTCTTCCTTTTAATATGTTTTTCATGCCAAGATTTTTCCCTTGCTTTCTGTACTTCTTGGTGGAATCCTGTTAGGATCCTATCTTCTTAAATCTCCATCAGTTGACATATCCTTTCTCTTACTACACCTTGTTCTGTCATGTTGGTAACTGCTGCTACGCGCAGACTGGGCACTAGGAATTCTAATGACATCACTGCTTCTTGTCCATATACCAACCTGAATGGTGTCTGTCCTGTCAACTTTTTTCATGTGGTCCTATATGCCCAAGATACTACTGGTATCTTCAAGTCCCAGTCATCACTGTTAACATTACAGATATTTTTCAAGGCATTCTCTAGGATCTTATTAAAGGCTTCCACTTTTCCGTTTGCTTAAGGGTGATATAGTGTACTCTTTTGATGATAGACTTCAAACTCCTTAGTCATATATTTGATAATACTATTGATGAAGTGAGTGCCTTTGTCACTCATCAAAATCCTTGGGCATTCAAATCTAGTGATCACTTTCTCAAACAAGAAGTGTGTTGTTGTCTCTGCATTGCAATATTTTACTAGTGTCGCTTCTACCCATCTCGTTAAGTACTCTATTGCAGTAATGATATACCTTACTCCTGACCTCTTTTCTAGTGGATTAATTGGTCCCACAAATTCTATCGCCCATTTGTCAAATAATTGCAAGGTTACTTGCGGTCTTAGGGGCATCTCATCTTGTCTATTAGGTTTACCAACCCTATGACATACATCACATCTCTGGAAGTAGTCCTTTGCATATCTATGAATGGTCGGCCACCATAGTCCTGCGCACAATACCTTCTTCACAATAACTTTTCCTGCATAATGTCTTCCAACTATTCCCTCATGAGCCTCTGCTAGTATCCTAGGCCTCTCATGTTCTAGTACACATATGCTCAAAATGTTGTCTGCACCCATATTGTATAAGTATCCTGCAATCAATTGATCATCTGCAGCTCTGACTACTAGATTTTTCTTCTGCGTAGTGTTAAAATCTTGTGGCACAGTCCCTGTACTCAAGTATTCAATGATGTCAGCAAAATATTCATCAGCTACTTGAACTGAATATAACTGCGCATTAGGGAAGTTGTCCTCCAAATTTGTAGGTTCCTCCTCATTGGTGATCCTCCACAAGTGATCAGGTCCTGAATTCAACTTCCCTGGTTTGACTATCACTTCAAAGTCAAATTCATGAAACAACAGTAACCATCTACAAATTCTCCCCCCCAACACTGGCTTATTAACTAGGTATTTGAGGGCAAAATGGTCTGTGAACATTTTAAAGTGTTTCCCATGTAGATAGTGTCTGAACTTTTGTAGTGTATATACCATTTCTAATCCTTCTCTCTATGTAGTATTGTAGTTCTATTCCGACTCTAGCAGTTTTATGCTTGCAAATTCTATCGAATGGTCTAACTCTCCTACTCCTGGATGCACCAGAATAGCTCCAAGGGCTATGGCTGATGCATATACATGCACATGAAATGTCTTTTCCCAGTCTGGGAATAATAGTATAGGCATTGTGACCATTTTTTATTTTAGAGTATCCAAACTGCACTAACAATCCTCATTCCACTGGGATTTACTATCCTTCTTCAACAGTTTCTCCATCGGCGCAGTGAGCTGCTCATACCCTTTTATGAATTTCTTGTAGTAGCCTGTGTGTCCCAATGTTTCTCTCAACTGGCGTACTGATTTTGGTGGTGGTAAGTTAACAATGACTACAACCTTTGCAGGATCCACCAATATCCCTTGTTTACAAACTATATGTCCCAATAGTATTCCAAAAGGTGTCCCAAAGATGCACTTCTTCATATTTAATGATACATGACACTGCCTTCATCTTTCCAACATCAGCCTTAAAACCTCTACATGATCTTTCAATAGACTGTAGACTGTCCAATCATCCAGATATACTTCTAAAAACTGTTAGATGAATTCTTTGAAGGAAACTATGATTACCCTTGAGAATATAACTGGTGCATTCTTGAGCCCAAAATGCATGACTGTGTACTGGTAGGATCCCCATTCTATGGAAAAAGTGGTCTTGTACCTGTCTTCTGGGGCTATCTTAATCTGATGGTAGCCTGAGAATCCATTTGTGAATGAGTATGATTCATGGCCTCCCACATTCTCTAGGACTTCATCAGTAAAAGGGGTAGGAAAAGGGTAATGTAGGCAAGCATCTTTCAACTTCCTCAGATCGACACATATCCTTATACATCCTTGCTTCTTCTCCTGGACTACCATAGGGCTTATCCATTTTGATTATTTTACTGGTTCTATTATTCCAGCTTCCAACATTTTGTCAATTTCTACTTTAACTTTCTACTTATATATTGGGTTCAGTCTATATGGTTGTTGTCTGACAAATCTAGCCTCAGGTTTGAGAGGTATATTCATCTCTCCTAGTTCTCCTACTATGCCTTTCATCTCTGTAAAGGTTGTTGGGAATAGGTCATTGTACTCGTGCAACAACTCTGTTATTCTTTCTACTGTCTATTCATCCCAGTAGTCTCGAATGATGACCATTTTGGGATTATCATTTGTCCCAATATTTACTATCTTCACCTTGATTGGCACAACAAACACCTATGATTCTAGAGAGGGGCCTTCCACCTCTCTTTCACCTTCAACTTCTATAATTTGAATGTTGTGCGAGTCATCTTCATCTGGTGCTTCTTCCTGCACATGGTAGCATGACAATAGTTCTTTCACTGTCTATCTGTTTTGATGTTGATACTCTATTATAAGTTCAAACTCTAGTTCCTTAATAAATATCACCCCTCTGATATGTTTTATTGATGAATCAATGTTGGGGTTCTCATGTTTGAATGAGAAAGTGACTATAAAATTCTGTTGTAATGTTGTCCATTCTGCAGTGCCTCTGTGCAGTTCCTGGTCTACATACCATGGATGATTCTAAGGATGGAAATTTATTTAAAAATGTAGAAAAATTGGTGAATCTTACTAATCCTTCATATGCCAACTATAAATGTTTGGCGATATTTTTGTAAAATTTTTCAAATTTCCAAGGATTTTATGTAGTTTGTATAAAATTTTAGCGATTTTTAAGGTAAAATAATTTTATCATATAGAATTTGGGCAAATGAATTTTAGAATGGAGAATCGTTTTTGGGGAAAAACCATAGAAAATTATCCCATGAGCGAAATTTATCTCTTAAAATCATCCTTGCTACATACCAGTTTACTGGAATTCCTTCCAATGTGTGAATGAAGTGATGAGGCTATTCTTCTGGTGGTGTCATTTTCCAAAGTGTTTTACACTTCTCCAAGTGTTCTGTTGGTGTCCTATGTGCATCATATCTCTGCAGTTCATTGCTTCCATGTTCTGCACTGAATCTAATGCACAGTAATCACTTACATTGGTACCAGTCCTTGACTGTCTCTTTGTGCACACCCCACCATCTTGTAGGTGTTTCCTTGAGTGCTATGTCTAGAGATAATATCTTCTGATTTTATAACACTTCATCTTTGTATCTTTCTAGGAATTCTTCTAAGTCATTCAACCCATGAAAACTGGGAGGTTCTCTTATCTCTATACCTACCCATGTTACTGCGTGGTCTGTTCTTGCACACCTTCTTGTAGATACTTCATGTAATCTTGTTGCCAGTTCTCCAATCTTGTATCTGAGTTTGAAGTGCATGATGTTATGCTTCTCTGGCTGAGTACTCCATCTGCAGTTGGATTCACATAATCTTCTTCTCGCATGGTGGTTTTGTATAACTAGTCGATTTCCTCCAGGTCTAAGCAATTGGGTTCTACAAACCTTTATCTTTCTAATGGGTCTAGTGGTGCAACGACTCTATATTCTCATAACTCGAATTCCATCTTCCTTGTCTTCAAGTTGATTATTGCCTGGTTGTCAAAAGCCCAGTCCAAGCCAAGAAATGCTGGGTAAGGTGTTGTACCATCCACTATTTCTATGACTTCAAAGTCTGGCTTATTGTGCACTCCATCTAAGTCGACTGTGACTCCTTTAAGTCTCCCAATTGGCATAACCCTGTGTTGATTTACTAGTTTCAAATGAACAGGTGAATATCCTAATGTGGGTTCTCCCATACATTGCCATGTATTCTTGGGTAACACATTTACTTTAGATCCTAGATCTAGTATAATATCCCCCATGTTGAAGTCTCCAATGTTGGCATTCATTCTAAATTCTTTGCTTGTTCTCCTCCTTGTATGCAGACGATTAATCATTTTCTGCTATAGCTTCCCCTCTACCTCTGTGTTACATCTTTCTACCATATTTTTCAATTCTTTAACAAATGATGGATCATTTAGTAGTTTAACACAAGATTGCAGAAAATCCTTTATGATACTTACTTGTCCTAGGGGATGTGCTTTATTAATGTGATCCAATGATGAAGGAATCTTGTACGTTGGTATATCCTATGTATCTTGCATAGTTGATGTAGATCCAATGTATGGCTTCAATAATTCTTGTTTGTCTTGCTTGAATTTTTTCTTTTCGTTCTGCACATCAAACTACTTCTATGGTTCAACATTCTTCTTCACCCATTGGTGTTGTTCTGGATCTTGTCTTACCGCGTCATCTCCTATTTTAGATCCTCCACACGTAACTATGCTGATATTTGTTCTGTCAGCCCTTTCTTCGGTAGAAATCCATTGAACATTATGATTGTTCTGATTCCTCTTTTCCTAGATCTTCCCCAATAGTGTCGGAAAATCTTTTGTGTCATGATCTGATGCATGACAATACATACATGTCATAGGTGGAAGTGGAAATTATCTTGCATAGTTTCCTGGTTGTTTTTAGTTATGGCATACCACCGGTCCTCTGACTCCTCCAAAGCCTCCTCTACCTTGTCCTTCACCTCTGTAGCCATATTGATCTCCTCGCAGGGCATTGTACTGAGGCACCTGATTACTCTGCATGGGATTATATTGTGGCTGTACAATATTGTACTATGGCTCCACATTGTTATATTGTTGTGTCACAATGTTATAAGGGGATGGTACTTGGTTAAACTGTGGTGAAACTTTCCCTCTCATCATTTCTGCCTGCACCCTATAGGTGTCTGATGTTCTTTCCCTCATTAGCCCCATTGTCCTGCAATCTTTGTCATCATGGCCCACTGACTTGAAAAAGTTACAGTATGAACACTTAGGCACTATCTGGTATTTATGCATCATTGGATAATGATATGGATCATGCCCCTATGTCTTAAATATCTCACACCATATTCCTCATGTCTGCAAAGGGTTTGTTAGTCATGTTTCCATGTACTTTTCAAATGTTGGGAACTCATTCTTGTGATGTCCTTTTGTCCTACATGTGGTACACCAAACAAATTCTATTTTCTCCTTACTCTTGTTCTGGTTCAGTTGAAATGTTAAATTCTTCAGATCCTCCTTCATCTTCTCTATTGCTAGATCTATATTCTAATATTGGTTCTCCTCTAGTTGTAAGGATGCCTGCAGAGCCTCTTCCCAAGTTTGAAACTTTTGCTGTCTCAAAGTGTATTTCAGATGTGGTAGCAGGGAATTCACAAATAGATGTCTATGTTGCATATCTTTCATGACATAATTCAATTTTCCCTTGAATCTTTTGAATCTCTGGTCAATATCCCATACAGATTCCCCTGGTTTCTGTCTGATCTTTATCATCTCATTCATTTACCGATCCTGTGACCTAGGATTCTGGAATTCATTTATCAACAACTTCTTGATATCTACAATCGTTCTGGTTGTTCATGGTGGATTGTTTGCAGCTAAGCTCATGTACCAATCCAATGTGCAATCTCTTAGTGTGATATCTAACTGTGCAAGTTTTATATCCTCATCTATGATATGATTTGATTCCCAGATATTTTCACAGATGAACAAGTGCTTATTAGGGTCCTTAGATGCCTCTCCCTTGAATTATGGTAACCTAATGGTGGGATCATGTCCTGCCATTGCAAATTATGTTGGACTACTACCTCCATGCGGTGTATATCCTTGACTAATTATTCATGAACTGGCTCACCCAGATGTTTCTCCATGTGTAGATGTACTTCCTGCTGAGTTTCTTCCATTGAAATTCATTTGTCTAAATGATGGTGTTCGCTCTGGTGTATTAGTCGCACATGGGTTTATGGGTTCCACACTAACACTGATATGGACAGGAGTTCTACCTTTGGTTCCTGCCCTTGGACTTCTTTCCTTCCTTTCATATGTCACGTGAAGGATTTCCTCAATCTTCACCACATCCCGAAGATCCTCTACCTCTTCTTCATCACTTGCCAAGACTTCCCTCATGACTATGGCTCTCTTTTTATTGTTCATCTTGTATTGGTAGGGTGCTCCACTGCGTGTTCTTCCAGTTGTTGCCATGATCTTGTTGATCTGGTATTCCTCCATCATGATTAGATCCAAAGCCTCCTTCTTATTTCCTTTATCCATCTCGTCCTCCATTTATCCATCTCTTATCATTTCTTCCCCCCTTCCCCCCTTCCCCCATGCACGCAAGGAATTTTAGTTGTCTGATGCCATTGTCATTACACCTTTGTTATACAATAAAATATGAATGGAGGTATATAGTGATATGATATACCTACCTCTAGGTCCCTTCATGAACTCTTTATCTACTGAGATATAAGACATCACAATAAGTACTACAAATTCTGTGATAAATCCTGCAACAATGTTGTCTAACTAGAAATCTATTGCACATGTAAATTTATTGTCAACTTGTTGTAACGATGCAATCTCCATATAATTACACTCTAGATGTATGTGCCAACTCCTGCAACACATGCAGGAAATCACAGAAAAATACTTCATGCAAGTCGCTAAATACGTACTTGTCCAAATATTTGCGCGGTGTTAACTTCGGGTTTCTGTTATCTTTTTGCGCAAATTCCAGCTCCTTTTTTTTCACCTAGCTCTCAATATCCTCCTTCATTGGGTTCCATGGTCTAAAAATGCCCTTTTATAATCTCATTCTTTTTAACATTTCCTCACCAGATATAACATTCTTGTCACGATTATTTAACAAATCTCATTCACTCAATCCCATTATGATCCAGCTGGAAACAAAACCATTTGTTGGTATTGATATATTATTACTACCTTTCTTGAGTTGAACCAGGTTCACATCTACCATGGTTTCCAACAAAACCCTTTAAAACTATCGCCCCCTTTGGTAAACCAGAAGGTAGTGCAATACATAGAGTCCACTGCGCAGTCTCATTTGAGATAGTTCTATTGGTGGATGCAACACTCAGGTGCTTGTAGTTTGGGAATGAGTGGGAATATGTGATTAAACTCTATGATCTTCATTTGTTACTTCAACATTCAACTTATATTGAATATCATATCATTCCTATTCATGCATGTAAACTATCAGATCTAACTAGTCATTCACACAAATTTCTAACATATATTCATTGACAGTAAAGTAAATGCATAATATTCAATCACATAACACATGATCTACTGTGGTTCACCCCTCCTAGGCTACGTCCATAAAGATTTAGCTTCTATTCTCTTTTATTATGGTGTTTCCAAAACTACAGTGCTACGTGCATTACAACTCTCCATCAAAATGGGTCGATATATACAATGAGGTGGACTAGATCACACCACGCTCCTTATCTTGTGATCTAACCCTAAATATCTACCCTATTTCCCCTTCTCATCTCACCAGCTTACAAAACAGATCAGATTTACATTTATTTTGGTCCTCTCTCATCAAACTTGAGCATTAAGCTACAACAACTACTAAACCATGTTTGACCAACAAGAAAAACCAACCAACCCCCTACCTAGACCTCCTAGGTACCTAACCCTATCATGGATAGGTCTTCTTCCATGTGTGCCTCACATGCTTTCCTCTTCTGCATGTGTGTCTGTCTTGCACGTGTTGTTTTTCCTGCATGCACGTCTTCCTTACACATGATTCTTTTCCTGCATACACATCTGTTGATTAATTGGGTTGGTTGTCATTGATGTCAACCCTTGAAGAAATTACCATAGAAAATTCCAGAAGAACAAAGGTTTGGGTAATGAACCCAAGTTTGTTTGATGGATAATGGTATGAGTTTTGATATATTTGTAGGTAAGACTATTCTAGATGGATAGTACATTTCATGCCATTTTCGGTGGTATGTGGAACGCCACATAACTCCTCACAGTTAGAGAGTTATGGCCATGTGAAGTTGGAGAACCCTCATGAGTCATATAGAATCCCCAAAAGGTCAAAGTAGTCAAAGTGTTTAGGTATGTTTTGTGAGCTAGGGTTTAGCTCTTGAGGTGGTATTGGATGTTCAATATTGTTGCATATATCATATTTTTTGAGGTATACAATTGGTATTTGTTGTTGGTATTTGGCATATGGGTATTGGTCTTTTGGTTGTGATGTGTTGCTAAAGTTGTTGGTTTATCTTGAGGTTACACAACTGTGAGGTTGTGGCACATGGTTTGTTGTAAGGGTTTATGGTATTTGGTTTATGGAGAGAGTGATGGATTTTTGATGGTTATATTGGTGTATGTGTTTGGTATATGGTTGAGGTACATGTTGGGTACATGGTTGAGACAAGTAGTTGATGAGTTGGCACATACATGAGGTTTATAGTTGATGATGTTGGTACCTCTTGATGAGTCATATTTGAAGTGAAGTTGATGCATGGTACATGTTGTTTTAGGTTATTGGTACGGGTTGTTTGATGTAGGTTGATTAGTACAGGTTGTTATAGGTTATTGGTACAAGTTGACAGTGACAAGTTGACAGTGGCAGTGCTTGATTTAGTGACAATGACAGGTTGTCTACATTTGGAATTTATATTTTAGGGTGGTAGGATGGGGCAAGGACAAGTGGTTGTAGCCACCTTTCGGTTGTATCTGGAGAACATAGGGGCTTGTATCCTGCTTTTGGTTGTAGCTAGAGAATTGGGGAGTTGGAGATTCCCTCAGGTTATAGCCTGAGAAACTAGGGGGTTGGATCCTCCTTCCAGTTGAAGCTAGAAAACAAAGGAATTTGGTGCTTCTAATGAATGTAACTCTTAAATACATAATAGAAAAAACATTCTGTGGTTTTCTCCCTCTTTGGGTTTCCATGTAAAACACTAATGTACTATGTACGTGTATGATTTCTCATTTGTTCATTGTTTATTTACTTTGAAACTATTGGATGATAATGCTACATTGATATAACACTTTCATTTTGTGGTTGAAAAGGATTGGATTTCCCTATTACTGATTCACCCCCCCCCTCTCAGTAATCCAACAATTGGTATCAAAGTGGGTTCCTTCAGAAATCAGTTTAACCACTGAAATGTAGATCATGGAGAGTAACAACATGTATAAAAATCGAATACCACAGTTTGATGGACACAAGTATGCATTTTGGAGAAGAAGGATGAAAACATATATACAGGCACAGGGATTTGAAATTTGACAATTTTTTGTAGATGGATACAAAGAACCAACAGTTTTGCCGACAAATTAAAGAGCAATAAAACTCGGGAAAAATAATTCCAAAGCCACAAATGCACTTTTGAATGGTTTTTGTGAATCAATATACACCAAAGTTATACATTGTAAATCTGCTAAATATATTTGGGACAAGATTCAAAATATTTATGAAGGAGATTCAAAATTCAAAGCAATAAAGCTTCAAACTTACAGAGGTTAGTCCAAACAACTAAAGATGAAGGACAACGATAATATTGCAGCTTACTTATTATGAGTCGATGAAACAATAAATGCAATCATAGGATTGGGAGAAGAAATTAAAGAATCTGTAATTGTTCAAAATGTAATAAGATCTATTCCTATGAGATTTGATCCTAATATATCAACACTAGAATAAAGAGAAGATCTAGACTCAATAAGCATGGATGAACTACATGGAATATTCACAGCATATGAAATGAGAACTGAACAGGAAAATCCATATATAGAAGAAGCAACTTTCAAAGCATCCAAAAGGTCAAAGTAAAAGAGAAATCAAAAGGAAAAAGAACATACCAATAACAGTGACATCTCGGAAGATGATGAAGAAATGGCCAACTTTGTCAAAATATTGAACAAAGGAACCAACGACAGATATAAAGGTAAGTTTCCATTGATTTGTTTTAATTTTGATGGTATTGGTCATTTTGCTAACAAATGTCCTCATAAGAAAAATAAAAGGAATGATGAAGATTACTCAAATAACAAACAAACATATAAAGGCAAAAGAACCACAAAGAGAACTTTCAAGAAAAGATTATGCACCAAAGAAGACATCTCCTCATCAGATGAAGATGAAGTCAATGATAGTGAAACAAAAAGAGTTCTATTCATGGTAGTAGAAGACTCTGATAAAGAAGACACCGAAGAAGAATATAAAGAGGAAGAAGTTGACTACCGAGAAGAATTGTTGTGTGCCATAGAACTTATAAGAAGAGAAAAGAAGAAAAAAAAGAAGTTACAAGAAGAAATAGACAAGAAAGAAGACACTCAGGAACTAAAACAAATGATCACAAATTTGAAGGTTCAAATAGAAGAAGATAAAAGAATTGAATAAGTACTCAAAAACAACTAGAAGAAAGAGACAAGATCATTGGAAATTTGGAAGCAGAGATCATCACATTAAGAAAGGATATTCAAGAGAAAAATATGCAGAAGAGATAAAAAGTTTTGGATAACATTATCAACAGTCACAAGCCTCATCATGACAAGTCTGGACTTGGATACAATCAGACAGAAAAGAGATCAAGCTCCAAAACAACAGAACAAGAAACATATCCAAAAAGCTACGCAAAAATAATCAAAGGGGATATGAAGACCTACAAAGAAGATTACAGGGACACTCCTCCACCATGAAGATTCATATTTTAGAATCAACGACCGACCGACGGGCCTCAGGAAGAAGAAGGATTCAAAAGAGAAACTCCTTTAATAAGATATTCAACTCCCATGTATCAAACTATATCTTTTGGTTTATGTTATGGAAGTAATAATTTTGGACATAAATCTATGAATTGCAGAGCTAACAGCAGGAACATAAACAACTTTGGAAGTCATACCAAAAAGGGTTATCTAATAAGGACCAGTGAAACACAAATAAGAAGTTACAACAGTTTTGAATCATTGAGCACTGGATTGTAATTCTACAAGTGTAACAACTTTGGAAACATGGCCAAATATTGCAGAATGACAGTTCCTCTCGGAGAACCACACCAAAAAAACAACAGTCACAGACATGAACCTCAGAAGAGAACATGGATAAGAAAGAAGAATCAATATAGCAATGAAGAATGCACACTCGATCTACAAGCTAAGTAGAATAACTGTGGTTGGTATGTTGAAAGTGGCTGTTCAAAACACATGACAGGTGATAAAGATAGGTTTCTTACATTAAGAAAGGAAAGAAATGGATAAATCTCCTTCGAAAATGATGATTCAACTTAAGTCATTGGAAAAGACACAGTTAGAATTGGAAACAAGAATACCAAGGCAGAAAATGTTCTACTAGTAGAAGATATGAAAAATAATCTTGTAAGTGTGAGTCAAATGTGTGGCCAAGGTCATAAAGTTAATTTTGATTCAAAGAAGTGCGAGATAAGAAAAGAAGGTCCAGGAAAATTGATTGCGACAACTAAAATAACTTCAAGAAACATATATGTATTAACTGAAATTGGAAATGAAAAGTGTTGTCTAGGAAAGGAAGATGAAAGTTGGCTATGGAACAGAATAATGGGTCACATACACTTTGATAACCTTGTCAAAGTCAGAAAAAAGGAAGTAGTTAGAGAAATTCCCTAAATTACAAAACCAACCAACACTTTATGTAAGCATTGTCAACAAGGAAAACAAACAAATACTAGGTTTAAATCAAAGGAATATTCAACGACAAGACCAATGGAAATTGTGAATACTGATATAGTTGGACCAATTGCAACAAAGGGTTTAAAAGGTGAGAAATACTTTATGTTATTAGTTGATGATTATACAAGAATGACTGTAATTTTCTTTCTCAGGAATAAGTCAGAATATTTTGAAAAATTCAAGGTATACAAGGAAATGGTTGAAAATGAAATGGATTCAAAAATTAAATGTTTGAGATCTGATAATGGAGGAAAGTTCACTTCAAAGGAATTTATGGACTGCTACAGCAGGTATGGAATAAAAAGGCAATTCTCCATTGCTAGGACACCTCAACATAATGGAGTTGTTGAAAGAAAGAACAAGACAGTACATGAAATGGCTCGAACAATGTTAATGGATTCCAAATTGACAAATATCTTTTGGACACATGCAGTGCATACACTGGTTCACATTCAAAACAAAGTAATGCTTAGAAACAACACTAAAAAAACTCCCTATGAAATATGGAAAGGAAGACCATCAAATGTGCAGCACTTCAGAGTTTTTGGAAGAAAATGCTACATCAAAAGAGAATATGGCAGAATGAGAAATTTTGACTCTCATGTGGACAAAGGAGTAATTGTTGGTTACTCAAGTACAAGGAAAGCATATAAGTGTTACAATCTGAGGTTGAAAAAAGTTTTGGAAAGCATCAATATAACACTTGATGAAACAAGTGGACGAGAATTAAAGTAAGAAGAAAATGAATCAATGGAACAACTTTACAAAGAAGAAGTAGAAGATGAAGAATAAGTAGAAGGGGAAGATGAAGAGGATCATACATAAGTAGAAGAGAAATTTCAGCAAGTGCCTCCAGAGACACCTAGCAAACGAGTACAGAAGAACCATCCTTTAGATCAAATTACCAGAAACAAAGATGCAGGAGTTGAGACTAGAAGAAGAATCCATTCACCAAAACAAACACACCTAACACTCTCATCTACGATTGAACCAAATAGTTTTGAAGAGGCTAGGAAGGATGAATTTTGGAATAAGGCCATGGATGAAGAATTGGATCAAATAGAGAAGAATGACACTTGGGAATTGGTTCAAAGACCAAATAATAGGAATGTGATTGGAACAAAGTGGGTATTCATAAATATATTGAATGAAGATGGATAGGTTACAACGAAAAAAACTACATTGGGATATAAAGGATACACATAGGTTGAAGGAATCGACTTTGAAGAGAAATTTGCCCCAGTTGCTAGAATGGAAGCAATCCGATTTATTTTAGCTTATGTTTGCTCCAAGAATATTAAAGTATATCAGATGAACATAAAATCAACATTTCTGAATGGGGAACTTGAAGAAGAAGTCTACATTGAACAAATACAAGGATTTTAGTTGTCAGAGAACGCAAAGTATGTGTGTAAATTGAAGAAGGATTTGTATGGTCTAAAACATGTTCCTAGAGCATGGTACTCTAGACTGGATAAATATTTACAACAAGCAGGGTTTAGAAAAGGAAGTGCAGACAACAACATCTACATCAAGGTAACTCAAGATAGTATTTTATTAATTGAAGTTTATGTTGATGATATTATTTTTGGAAGCAATGATGACAGGTTAAGCCAAAAATTTGCAAAGGATATGCATAATGAATTTGAAATGTCATGACTCGAAGAACTATCCTTCTTTCTGGGTCTTCAAATATGTCAAAGAAGCCAAGGAATTTTTATTTCTCAAACAAAGTATATCAGAGAAATGAAAAAGAGGTTCAGAATGGAAGACTGCAAACCAGTTACCACTCCTATGCAAACCAGTTGCAAGTTGAGAAAAGATGATGATTCAAAGTCTATAGACCAGAGGCATTGCAGGTCAATGATTGGAAACTTACTATTTGTGACAACATCCATATCAGATGTAATGTGTTTCCTTTTATGGCAGGAAAAGTGCGGCAGAAAAAGTGCGACAAAAAAAGTACGAAAGAAAAATCGCGATAAAAAAATCAAGGAAAAAATATTGAGGCAGAAAAATTGCGGCAGAAAAAGTGCTGCAGAAAAATTGCAGCAAAAAAAGTGCGACATAAAAATCGTGGTAGAAAAATTGCGACAAAAAAAGTGCGGCTGAAAAATCGCAGGAGAAAAAGTGCGGCAGAAAAATCATGGCAGAAAAAGTGCGGAGAAAAATTGCGGCAACAACATGGTTGGGGTTTATTTATGAGAAATATGGAACATCTTGTTTGAGGTATGTTTTGTAAGCTATGTTTTAGCTCTTGAAATAGTATTGGATGTTCAGTATTGCTGCATATATCATATTTGTTGAGGGATACAGTTGGTATTTTGTTGTTGGTATTTGTCTTTTGGTTGTGATGTGTTGCTGAATTTGTTGGTTTAGCTTGAGGCTACATAACTGTGAGGTTGTGGCACATGGTTTGATGTAAGGTTTTATGGTATTTTTTTTATGGAGAGGGTGATGGATTTTTGATGGTTATATTGGTGTATGTATTTGGTATATGGTTGAGGTACATGGTTGAGACAAGTAGTTGATGAGTTGGCACATTGATCCAGTGGATCAAATTTTGCTCAAAATTCAAAGGGCTTGGAATCACTTCAAATCAAATGGGTGTGTAGGCCTCGTCGTCACGAACCCAACGCAACTCGAACGGGTTCAAATGGAAGTCGGATGAGTGAGATATCGCGTTCTGTTCAAATTGTCAAACAGGCAAAAAAAAAAAAGTGTTGACTGTACAGTCTGTACAGATGCTGATTTGGCAGGTCCATACGACACGTGGCATATTTTTGGTGAATGGATTGGTGACATGTGGCCCAAGCAAGGGCTGCCACATGTCACCTGGTCAATGGTTAAAATTTGTGGACTCTACATGACTCGACCCCGCGACCTTCGAGTAGGGGTAGAGCTTTGGGAAAGGCTTCCCAACCGATGTGCCCACCATTAGTTCTTAACATATATATGGTTTTGAATATATTTGAATTTGCATTGTTTTGGTTTGGGTCCGGGCTGGGGCTAAGCCTCGACCCCCAGTCACATGCGAATTCCATACGACCACCACTGCACGCACGTTTCAAACAATTTAAAAGCCCGTGGTTGTGTTAACAATGCATATGACCGACGGAAAACACAATGCATATGACCGACAGAACAATGCGTGAGAGTTTGTTTTTTGAATTGTCAATGGGTTAAAACCACACGCTGACACTTGGCGCATAACCATTTGATTTGGTCTTTAGCCCTTTTATGTGCGGAGGTGCAGTCATATGACCCATATGCCCAATGGTTTGGTGGTTAGGGGCTAGGTTCCCTAACCATTCTACAGTTGCGTGGTTTTTCGGTTATGTTCCCGGTGCTAGGTTTTAGAACAGAAAAACACGTGGGGGCTGGGTTGGACACACAGAGGTGCAGTTTGGCAATCGAGAGACAACAAGTTTGAAGGGGAACTTCCAGGAAGCCTATCTTCTTCAATTTTTGGCCAAATCAGGTGTCAAAAAAGCCTAGCTAGGGGTTTTTGGACGTTCTGAAGCCATTGGAGCCATCTATTTGGCATTTTGAGCAATTTAAATCACATATTTTAGAACTTTGAGAAAATAATATAAAAGATTCATTGGAAGCTGGACCAAGAGATGTAGCCCAAGAGAGGGGTGAACTCCTTTATCATTTGTTGTGTTATTTGTTTACTATTCACTGTATTTTGATGGTTATTATTGCATCTTGAATGTGTAATTTCTATAAAAAATTGTGTTTGCAAATTGATCCTTTTGCATAAGAACACTAAAATAAAACTTGCAAATATTTTCAAGAATACAAGCCTTTATCATTTTTAGATCAAGTTGGTATCAGAGCTTAGGTTTTTGAAGGCTTGATTATTTGCAAGTGTTTTGTTTTCTGATGCTCACAAGGTTGAAACTCACAAGAGGAGAAGATCAACTTGTAGAGCCAAGTTCTCATCCTTCAAGAAGAAAGATTATATCTTCACCTCAAGCTTCAAGGAGGCATTCACCAAGTATGGCTCATGAAGAGAGTCATGAAAATATTCCTACAGAAGTTGAGGATATCAGAAAGGCTTTCATGGAAATGAGAGAAATGATGAAAGTCTTGATGGAAGAGAGGAATACAAGTTTGCAAGGTAAAGGCTCCAACCCTTCAAAGAACAAGGGAGACAGTGGTGATAAAACTCCAAAAGGAAATGGAGTGAATGGTGCTTCCCCACCTCCCTCACCTCCATCTTCCTCTTCTTCTACCAGTTCACAACCTCTTCCAAATGATCCAAGGGGACATGGTAAAATTCCTCCACAAATTCCTTTGTTAAAGCTTGATATTAAATTTGAACTGCCAATGTACAATGGAGAGGTAAATGCTGAGAAATTGGATAATTGGATTCGTCAGATTGAGGTGTATTGTAGGATACAAAAAATTCAAGATGATGAAACTAAGATTCAACTTGCTTCTTTAAGATTGGATAGTGCATCACTCATTTGGTGGGAATCCAAGACTCAAGAGGACATGAAGAAACATGGTAAAATTTTAACCTCTTGGAATGATTTTATTGTTGCAGTTAAAAAACAATTTTACCCATTGGCATATATGCAAAAAACTATTATGGATTGGCAAAATTTTAGACAAGCTAAAGGGAAAAATGTGAAAAGCTTTACTCAAGAATTTAGGAGAAGAGATTTGGTTTTGGGAGTAGATTTGTCTTCTCAAGAAACTTTACTCAAATACATTGGAGCTTTACATAGTTACTTGAGACATACAATACTCATGTTTAACCCTTCAAGTCTAGATGAAGTTTGTGTTCAGGAAACTCATTTGGAAGCCAGAGGAAGGAATGAAACTCATGAGGGTAGCAAGAAGCCTTTCAGTCATGGAGACAAAGGAAAGAGGAAGTTCAAGGGCAATGGAAAAAAGAATGTTGTTTTTAAGAAAGAGGGAGAAAAATTTGCATGCAAACATTGTTCAAAAGATGGCCATGATGAAGACCATTGTTGGAAACTTCATCCTGAAAGAAGACCCAAAAATTTTGGCAACAAAGGGAAGTCAAAGACTGCTGCAACCATGCAACATGATTTAGGTTCTGATCCAGGTGATGAAAAAAACATTACAGCCATGGGTTATCAAGGTAAGGGTTCTATTGCAAGTACTAGTTCTTCATGTAATAGTAATCTCAATGAAAATCGACAAGAAAAAGAAAGAATAGAATTTTTTCACATAAGGGTTGTTTCAAAGCATACCAAGATAGATACTCTTTTTGATACTGGATCTCTAGCAAACCTTATATCTGGAGACACTGTCAAGAAATTAAAATTGGAAACTATTCCACATCCTAAACCATACCCTCTCGGTTGGATATGTGATAATGCTAAGTTGCAGGTGACAAGAAGGTGTAAACTTAGGTTTTCCATCACTGCAAATTTTATAGATGAGGTAGAGCTTGATGTTATTCCTTTGGATATCTGTGGTATTGTGTTGGGAAGCCCATATTTATATGATAGAAGAGCCATTTTTCATCGTCATGAGAATAAGTATCACTTGTTTAAAAAGTGAGTTGAGTACATTGTTAGAGCACATTTAAAGAAGATGAATTTGTCACTTGTAAATGCAGGATAAATGAAGAGATTAGTCAATGCTAGTAAGAATTTTGTTCTCTTGATGATTAAACCCAAAGATAATATTGAAAACGAAGTTTTTCAAGGTTGTGATGCAAAGTTGAAATCTGATCTATATGAGGTTGTTAACCAATATGATGAGATGTTTCAGGAACCAAATGGATTACCTCCAAGAAGGGGTATACAACATGAAATACAATTGCAACAAGATTGTCCTCTTCCAAACATTGGTATGTACATGATGTCAGTCATGGAGAATGTTGAAATCAAAAAACAAATCCAAGAGTTTCTTGACAAAGGGGCCATCTACCAAGTACTTCACCATGTGGATCTCCAATTGTGTTAGTGCCAAAGAAAGATGGTACATGGCGTATGTGTGTGGATTTCAGGGCCTTGAACAAGATTACGGTAAAGAATCACTATCCTATTCCTAGAATTGATGATTTACTTGATCAATTGAAAGATGCTAAGTATTTTACTAAGTTGGATTTGAGAAGTAGATATCATCAGATTAGGATTGCCGAAGGAGACACATGGAAGATAGCTTTCAAAACAAAGCAAGGCTTGTTTGAGTGGATGGTAATGCCTTTTGGACTTTGCAATGCTCCTGCTACTTTCATGAGAGTTATGAATGATGTCTTAAGGCCTTTTCTTGATGATTGTGTTATTGTCTACTTGGATGACATTTTGATTTTTAGCAAATCTCGTGAGGAGCATGTTAAGCATATAAAGCAAGTTTTAGATGTTTTGAGAAAAGAAAAGTTGTTTTTGAAGATGTCTAAATGTGATTTTGGAAAAACTTCACTTATCTACTTAGGGCATATTGTTGGTGGAGGCAAATTGAAAATTGAGCCCTCCAAGGTCAAAGTCATATTGGAATGGCCCAAGCCCAACAATGTGACAGAGGTAAGAAGTTTTTTGGGAGAAACCCAATATTGGAGAAAGTTTATTGCTAACTTTTCTTCAATTGCAGCTCCATTACATGTAGTGACAAGTGTCAAGCAAGTTTTCCAATGGGGAGGCAAACAACAAAAGGCTTTTGATACTTTGAAGGAGAGAATCAGTTCATCCCTAGTTCTTGCACTTTTGAATTTGAGACAACCTTTTGAAATCCAAACTGATGCAAGCAATTATGCAATGGGAGCAGTCTTGTTACAACATGGTAAGCCCATTTGTTTTCATTCTAAAACTTTTAATGGTGCCATTATTAACTATCCCACTTATGATAAGGAGTTGTATGCATTGGTGCAAAGTGTGAAAAAATGGAAACATTATTTGTTGGGGAAAGAAACCATTGTCCACACAGATCATCAACCACTGCAATACTTACAATCACAAACAAAGTTACAACAAGCAAGGCACTTCAGATGGATGGGTTTTCTACAACAATTCCAGTTGGTCATAAGGTATAAGAAGGGAATTTATAACAAAGTTGTTGATATGCTTTCAAGGCCTCTTATTAGTGCTTCAGTTATTCTTAAGCATAGTCCTATCATGCACGAGAGCTATGTTGAGCAATATGCTTTAGATGCTGATTTTAAAGAAGTATATGCAACTTTGTGTCATTCTAACCATGTTGAGGAATTGGATTACCATGTGCATGATAATATTTTGTATCATCTTGGCAAGCTTTGTATTCCACAGGGTGAAAGAATCAACATAATAAGAGAATCCCATTCTTCTCTTATTGCTGGTCACTTTGGTGTAGGCAAGACGGTGGCTAATTTGCAAAGGTACTGCTATTGGCCTAAAATGAATGAAAGTGTTTCAAGATATGTTAGAGGATGTTTGTTATGTGCCACAAGCAAACCTAGCAACATAAAGTTGGGTTTGTATACTCCACTTCCGGTTCCTTCTCATCCCTGGGAAAGTATTTCTATGGACTTTGTAGGAGGTCTTCCTATGTCTAAAAGAAATCATGATTATCTTTATGTTGTGGTTGATCGATTTAGAAAAATGTGTATTTTGATGCCTTGTAAGAAGCAGGTTACAGCTGAGCAAATGACACAAATGTTCTTTCAGCATGTTTGGGTACATTTTGGATTGCCTAAATCCATTATTTCTGATCAAGATTCTCGATTTATTGGGAACTTTTGGTCAAGTTTATGGGCACTCATGGACACCAAACTGAAAAAGAGCACAACTTTTCATCCGCAAACCGATGGTCAAACAACAATGGTCAATAGAACAGTGGTGCATCTTCTTCGTGGTTACTGCAGCAAGCATCCTAAACTTTGGGATGAGCATTTACACTACATTCATCATGCTTACAACCAAGCTAAGCACTCTTCAACTCAAACATCGCCATTTGAAGCATGTTTTGGCTATTTGCCCAAATATCCTTTAGGTTTTATCTTTGGGAAGGATGCTATTGATGGTCAATATGACATTGATAGGGTAGAAAATTTCATTGAACAAATTCAGTCGATACATCAAATGGTACAAGAACAGTTGGAAAAGAGTCAAGCCAAGTACAAGACAAGACATGACAAGCATCGTGTTGATCACAGTTTCCAAGTTGGAGATGAAGTTTGGCTTTACATTAGTAAGGACAGGCTTAAAGGAGAAGCTAAAAAACTGAAACCAATTAGATATGGTCCTTTCAAGATTCTTGACAAGATTGGTAACAATGCCTTCCGTTTGGATTTGCCTCCTTATATGCAAATGTATGCAGTTGTTAATGTTGAGAATTTGAAATTTTATGAGCCTCCTTTGATTGATGATCAAGGAGAACATGTTCAAATTCCTTCTATAGATGATTTCTCCCCAGAATATCTTACAGAACTACATGAAGACACAATCCTTGATAGGAGAATGAGAACTTCAAAACAGGGAAATGTGGAATATCTTCGAATTGGTCTTAAAGGTACAAATCCAAGAAAAGCCAAGTGGATTGAGGTTGGAAAGGTGAGGGAACTATACCCTCATCTTCATATAGATTTAAAATAGCCTTTTGGAGGTCCAAAAGCTTTCCAATGGGGAGGTTTGATCGAGGGGATCAAATTTTGCTCAAAATTCAAAGTGCTTGGAATCACTTCAAATCGAATGGGTGCATAGGCCTCATTGTCACGAACCCAACACAACTCGAACAGGTTCAAATGGATGTCATATGAGTGAGATATCACGTTCTGTTCAAATTGTCAAACAGGAAAAAAAAAAAATGTGCTGACTGTATAGTCCATACAGTTCATATAGATGTTAAGTTGGCAAGGTTGTACGACACATGGAATATTTGTGGTAAATGAATTGGTGACACATGGCCCAAGCAAGGGATACCATGTGTCACCTGGTCAATGGTTAAAATTTGTGGACTCTACAAGACTCGACCCCACGACCTCTGGGCAGGGGTAGAGCTTTGGGAAGGGCCGCCCAACTGGCGCACCCACCATTAGTTCTTAACATATATATGGTTTCAAATATATTTGAATTTGCATTGTTTTGGTTTGGGTCTGGGCCGGGGCTAAGCCTCGGCCCCCAGTCACATGCGAATTCCATACGACCACCACTACGTGCACGCGTGTTTCAAACAATTTAAAAGCCCGCGGTTGTGTTAACAATGCATATGAACGATGGACAACACAATGCATATGACTGATGGAACAATGCGCGGGAGTTTGTTTTTTGAATTGTCAACGGGTTAAAACCATGTGCCGACACTTGGCGCATAACCATTAGATTTGGGCTTTAGCCCTTTTATGTGCGGAGGTGCGGTCATATGACCCATATGCCCAACAGTTTGGCGGTTAGGGGCTAGATTACCTAACCATTCTATAGTTGTGTGGTTTTTATGTTATGTTCCCGGTGCTAGGTTTTAGCATGGAAAAATGTGCGGGGACTGGTTTGGACACACAGAGGTGCAATTTGGCGATCCAGAGACAACAAGTTTGAAGGGGAACTTCCAGGAAACCTATCTTCTTCAATTTTTGGCCAAATCAGGTGCCGAAAAAGCCTAGCTAGGGGTTTTTGGACATTCTGAAGCCATTGGAGCCATCTATTTGGAATTTTGAGCAATGTAAAGCACATATTTTATCACTTTGAGCAAATAATATAAAAGATCCATTGGAAGCTGGACCAGGAGATGTAGCCCAAGAGAGGGGTGAACTCCTTTATCATTTGCTGTGTTATGTGTTTACTGTTCACTGTATTTTTCTGGTTATTATTGCATCTTGAATGTGTAATTTCTATAAAAAATTGTGTTTGCAAATTGATCCTTTCGCATAAGAACACTAAAATAAAACTTGCAAATATTTTCAAGAATACAAGCCTTTATCATTTTCAGATCACACATACATGAGGTGTATAGTTGATGATGTTGCTACATTTTGATGAGTCATAGTTGATGTGCAGTTGATGCATGGTACATGTTGGTTCAGGTTATTGGTACAGGTTGTTTGGTGCATGTTGATTGGTACAGGTTGTTACTGGTTATTGGTACAGGTTGGCAGTGACAGGTTGACAACGACATTGATTGATTTAGTGATAGTGACATGTGGTTTACATTTGGCATTCATATTTTAGGGTGGTAGGATGGGGCAAGGAAAGGTGGTTGTAACCACCTTCCAGTTATATATAGAGAACATAGGGGGTTATAACCTCCTTCTGGTTGTAGCCAGAGAATTGGGGAGTTGGAGCTTCCCTCAGGTTGTAGCCTGAGAAACTAGGGGGTTGGAGCCTCCTTCCAGTTGCAGTTGGAAAACAAAGGAAGTTGGTGCTTCCGATGAATGTAACTCTTAAAGAAATATAAGAAAAAAAATCTGTTGTTTTCTCGCACTTTGGGTTTCCACGTAAAACATTGGTGTACTGTGTATGTGTATGATTTCTCATTTGTTCATTGTTTATTTAATTTGCAACTATTGGATGATAATGCTACATTGATATACCACTTTCATTTTGTGGTTGAAAAGGATTGGATTTCTCTATTACTGATTCAACCCCCTCTCTTAGTAATCCAACAACGTCTTCTTTCCACATGCTACTTTTCCTGCCAGCTGTATTTCTCCCACGTCGTTCTTTTCTCCCAAACTAGGCTTGCACCCAACATACACCATTGCAAATGAATTGGGAAAGGCTGAAAGATATTGTCCATCATCCTCATGAAAGTTGCTAGGGAATTTGTCAAGCCGAAGGGCATGAACAACCATTCAAAAATACCTTATTTCGACTTGAAGGAAATATTCCATACATCGGTCTTCTCTATTTGGATCTAGTGGTAGCTGAACTTCAGATCAATCTTATTGAAGAATTTTTCCCCCTTGAGCTAGTCAAGGATATCGTTAATTCAGGGTATTGGGTACCGGTTCCTAACTGTGATTTTATTTAGGGAGCGATAATCAATACAAAGTTGTTGTTGGCACTGTGCATGGTTTGTAAGACCCTAGGTTTGATTCATCTATGACCAACAAAACCCACCAGACACTGGCCCTTTAGGAATCACTTGCTTGTGCAGATGAAGTCTCACTCGAGGTATCTATTGGGACTGCAAGAACCATATTTCTGCAGTAGTGAGGGAATGGGAGGCGATCATTTGATTCATTATTCCTTATTAGTTATGTGTGGTTAATTATGTTCTTGTTCTCTATTAACTTACTAGTGATTCAGATTTATATTATCAATATATTCTATATTAGTGCATAAACACGTTGTTGTAACAATCATGATTATTGTGCAAATATGAAAGATAAGACAAAGCTAATCTACTATGCATCCAGACATAATTTCATCAACAATCACATAAAATAAATGTCACACAACATTTAACGTGGTTCACCTAACTGTGGGCTACGTCCACAACGACTGCCTTCTTTATTATTCTTTCGTTAAGTGCTTCAGGCTTGTGCACTATGCTTACAAATATGTATCATGTTTATCTTTCTATTCTACTATCCTAGCCACTTTGCAGTGCAACCCTCTCTTTCTCTGCATCATCCCTTACATTCAGACACATATTCCTGTCTTTTACGGACTAAAGATAGACAATAATAGAATTGAACCCAAAACACAAGGAACCAATCCTAAGGAATGTGAAAAAAAAAAACCCTAATATCCCAACCTGTTACATATTTATACATAAAATCTAGGGCTTAAAATCCTACTTGGGTCATCCCCAAAACCCCTTACATTGCATGGATAATTTAATTAACTAGTTGTTCGACTGTTTTCTTCTGCTTTCCTGTCTACATGATACTTTTTCACATCCTTCCATATTTAGAATGTTGAGCTGTCATCCTTACTTTTCATTCACTTTCTTCTTCTGTTTTATTAATCTCTTTGCTTTATTCTCAGTTTTATTCTTCTTTCTGTGTGCTTCCCTTCTTGATGCATCTTAGATGCACACTTCCATGTCTTTCTTCTTCTCCTCTAAACACCTCTTCTATGCACTTCTTCTATACATAGGTTTTTTCCAAAAAATCTATTCAAAAACGGCCTGTCCAACATGACCCCAACACTCACCTATGGATCTTCTCGAGACACTCAGGCCTATTTCCTGCTCTTCCATGGCACAACAAAAGTTTGGGAGGCTACCTTTGCTACCTCCACTTCTTTGATTACGTTGGCCTCTGTTTTTTTGATATCCTCAGTGTGAATGTGTTGAACCTGCACATAATATAACTAGCTAAACAATAATACACACATTTGCAGAGAGAATTGGAGAAAGAAGAAGAAGGAGAGAAAGAATGAAAGAATTCTCATTAATCGTTGTGAATAATGAATAATTTACACATGATATACTCTGTATAAATCAATGAGTGCACACTAGAGGAGAACCAATGCACCATAGTGGTGGTCTAGAGTGATATGGACACACACCAACAGTTACGGGAGTGAGCTTCCACCTAGTCTAGTCTCTTAGGCAGTTATGGGAGTGAACTACCACCTAGTTGAGTTAACTAGTCAACTAGTCTTTAGTTAACTGAATGAAAAAAGAGTAGTGAGGAGTTAACACAGGGAATCAAGGGTAATGCACCAGTATGGTGATGATCCCAAGGAAATGTCGAATTATCATGGTGATGATCCCAATGTTGTATGGTGATAAAGCCAATACAACATCTAAACTCAATTCATCTAGTCAAACTAAAGTGTCAATTGAAAGAGAATATTCTCCAGGTGGAATATTCTCCCCCAAAATATAGGAGATTGGATAATGACTAATTATGACTAATAAACAAGGAAAAACCTTAGGAAAAAGAAATCCTAGGTGTGTGTGAAGTAAATCCAACACTCATCCCCCTACACAATCAAGCTTGTTAGTTTCTCCTCTACTTCATATGCCGCCTATTTGACCTTTCCCTGTATAGTGGCCAAATACCCTTATTATCCTCACTGCTTCTTCCTGTAGTGGTCCCAATCCCTGTTGAAGGATATTTTTTTGATCCCTTATTTTATCCACTTCTACATATGCCTGCCTATGAGCCAAAATGGCTGTCATACATTCCACCGATGGAAGTGTAGAAAGCCTTTTTGATGCTTGTTGTGAATATTACTATGCTTCTCTTAAATTGGCCTCTATGTTCTTCATCTTAGGGTCTTCTACTAATTCTGTCCAAACCTGCATCCTCTCCTCATAGAGTTTTACACATTCTCTTTCTATCCTCTTAATGTTGGAAACTGCTGTCACCACCATTCTTTCTCTAGCTTCTCACACTTCTCGTGGCGTCCATGACATGCTTTAGAATTGCAAGTCCTGAATCTACGCTCTAAATACCTTAATGACTTCACCGATATTTAACACTTGTTCCTCCATAGTAGATTCTACTACTATGGGCACTTCTGGAATTGCTTTGTATAGTTTCTAGAAAACTTCTTGGGTTTTATGCACTACATGTTCAACTTCATCCTTCTCCTTAAGGGATTTTCTGACCCTTTCCTCGGCCTCAGTTTTATCCTTCAGTAACTCCTCGACCTAACCTTCAACCTCCTTCTTTTGTTGAATCACAACATCATATTGTTGCTGCAGCTAAACCTTTTCATTCATTATTCTAGTGAACTCATGTGCTTTCTCTCCTCTGTTTTGAATTTATTGCAATAGGCCTACCTGCAAGTCTTGTAGTCTTTGCATCTCTAACCTTGATACAACTATATTAAGATGTCCTAGTGCATTTACCTATTGCTACAATTCATCCGTAAAAAATTCCAGTGCATTTGTCTCAAGATGTAGTATTCTTTTCCCGACTATTAACTGGGTCAAGACCGACTCCACACTGTCTACTTCCTTCCCTTAATATATGGATGGTTCACCCTTAATTATGCTCTCTTTTTCTAGGCTAGCAGCTACTAAGAGCTATTGAAGTGGTGCCAGCTGATGCTGCACTTTCTTCTATTGGTATTTGTGCTTCATTTTTGCTTCCTCCATTATTTATTCTATGGCATCCCATACTTGGTATCCTATTCTATCCATATCATCATTAGTTAACGTATAAATTGGGGTTTCTATGTGCGCCTTAGTTTTCTTTCCCACCCCTCCTTTTGGTTCTTTCCCCTTATCCTTCCTTTTTATTCCTATCTAGGGTACTCTTGATGGTCCAGGCATATCACCCGCACCACTAGTTTGATCATTTCCCTACTTGTCATCTTATTCCTCATCACTTTTATCTTTTTCTTCTAATTGTTCTGCCTTCTCTGCTAGGCTCTTCCATCCTTCTTCCTAGTCATTCACTATCAAGCACACATCCTCTGTTGTCAACCTGTAACTAGTTGGAAACCATTGACACGTTGGATCCTTTTTGGCATGCACATACATCTGGTGCATACTTTCTTTAAACCACACAATATCCTTATATGTTGCTACCATCTCTGCTGATATGCGCGCTGTGTGTGCAATTTGATACCTGATAGAATCGAAATATACAAAGAATACGACGTTGTTGTCCCATTGTCTTCTCTTGTTTGTTGTATGCCATAAGTTGGCATACCTCTCAGCCAAATTTCCTCTTCCTGATGTATGAATGCATTGGTAGTACCTTGGTTCTTGCCACCCGAAAAACAATCAAGATCAACAACCATGCATAATGGATTTCTGTGCCATTTTCATGGGCCTCAATGAAATTATGTAAAAACTGGTTCACTAAGAATGTGTCCCAGTTCATCTGATCCCCTTCCAGACATTTATCTGTAGCTGTAATGATTGTAGCTGGTACTTCATCTTTGAGACATTTTCATAGTAGCTTGTAGGTCAATACCTGCATCGAAAACATAACATTTTTATCATTCATTTTTTTCACATCCATCCCCCTCTTTCCTCTGTTTGTCTGGAATTTTTATTTCATCGACTCAGAGAGGGATCACTCTCCTTCCCTTTTTAACAACAGGCCCGAATCCTTGCCAGGTTTTGGAAGTCCTATAATACGTGCAATCAATGAAATATCAATTGATACTGGGGGATCAAGCCAGAGTGTCTCCCCATGGATGTTGTTGAGAAATATCTTCACAGATGCATTTATATCCAAACTTCACTCGAAATGTGGAATTTCCAACCAGTTCAGTAAACGACCTTTTGTGATCCTATCACCCACTCTTGTTTCTCTAGCAAGATTGTTGTTGTGCCTAGGATGCTCCTAGTGTGAAAATATTGTTCCCTAGACAACTCTGGGATTTGTTTTTCATCAGTGATTTCATGATCCATGAGTTTAAGATCTGCAACTTTTCCAAGCATATCTCCTTCAAGGCTTACCCCAGGCAGAACTGGTGTTGTTTCCAATGGGTATTTCCCATTGGAGGGTACGTATATTGGTGGCGCATCATCCATCCTTGATGGTAGGTAATATATGTGGAAACTTGCGTGTGTTGCCAAAACTGAAGCTTTGGCTACCTCCTTGACCTCTGGTGTCTCTATTGGTCATCTAGCTTTTTTTCTCACTGCTACAGATGGTGCTCCAACTTTAGGCAGAGCCATTAGTATTCTATGATGGTTTTCTTTATCAACACCATGTCTCTTTGCTGATATCTATAGCTTGTCTCTAGTGCTCTCAAATTTTCTCTGGTTTTCTCTGTCTTTCTCACGCTTGCATGCAACAATGACTTACACTTAAAGACTCCCTATTGTTTTTGTGCCTTCGTGCCAAATATACATGTCTCATATGGAATTAACTACCTTGTCCAATACACCATCATGGTTGATGAGTTGTTTAAATAAATGTGTATTTATTATCAAATCCATCATGTGATTTCTCTCTCGTACTGCCAATATACTGTGATTTTCGACGACTTTTACCATTTAAGATTATAAGGTGCCTTTATGACCTATCACTCCTATGCAACCATCATTTTTGTTCTTTCATGCTTTTAACGATCTTGTCATTGCCAAACTGCGAAAATTTTCTTACTGTTGCATCTATGTGCTTCACAGTCTTTCTCTTCTGTGTAATTTCTTCGAAATTGGCGCAGTTCTATTCTGATGTGTGATAACCATTCCTTCTACGCAAGTTCTTATGCCTTGATACTCTAACACTGTTTTTTTTTTTTTTTCTATATCTACTTTTTATTTTTTTTTCCTTGTTTTTCTTGCTATTATGCTGCAATTACTATAATACATGTGTTCTGGCACAACCAATATTACTGTGCAGAGTGTCAACATCTTTGTAGAGTTCAAACAAAATTCCATTCATGATTCCTCCAAGGACTTCTCCATTCAGGTTTTCCAACTACACAACACCCATCTTTGTGACATGATGGATCACATAGGGTCCTAACCAATTCATTCTAAACTTTCCTTGATGTTGCATGAACTTACTGCCATAAAGTAATACCAAATCTCCTACTTGATTTTTTTTTTTTTTTTGTTTAATGTGTCGATCATGCCAAGCCTTCTCTCTTTATTTCTGAATATGCTGATGGAAACTTGTGACAAACCGGTCTTTTTCAAGCTGTACCAACTGTGATAGTCTCTCCTCTACTGCAGCAGAGTCTGATAGATCAGTGATTGCTGCAATGCGCAGGATAGGTAAAATAAACTCCATACGCATTACTGTTTTTTTCCCATAGACCAACACGAATTGTTTCTTCCCTACCAGCTTCTTACTTGTAGTCCTGTAAGCCCATAATAATGTAGGAACTCTTAAGTCCCAATAGTCTCTCCCTACATTGCAGATTTTTGTCAAAGCATTCTCCAACATGTTATTAAAATCTTCCACTGTTCCCTTGGCCCGTGGATGATACATGGTACTCTTTTGATGATGACTTTGGAACTCCTCAACCAATGCTGCAATTGTCTTGTTTAAAAAGTGTGTTCCTTGATAACTGATTAATATGCATGGACATCCAAACCTTGTGACTACATTCTCGAAAAAAAATTGTGTAGTAGTCTCTGCAGTGAAATATGTAACTAGTGTTGCTTATGCCCACCTTGTCAAATACCCTGTCACAATGATTATGTACTTTACCCATGATATTCTTTCTTGTGGGTTGATTGGCCCTACAAAGTCCATGGCCCATTTCTCAAATTCTTGCAGTGTAACCTATGGTTTCAATGACATTTCATCCCTCCTAGACGGTTTTCCCACTCTTTGAAATACATCACATGACTGATAGTATTCCTTCACATCTTTGTGGAGTGTAGGTTGTTGGGGCTCAGAAATGTCCTATTCTCATCCACCTTTCCCTTCATCATTCTTCATATTTCATCGCCCCATTAACCTTTCACGATATCATTTCCATAAATATACTTGGGTTTCACCTTATTGTTCTCCACTTTATTCATTTTAGTATTTAAAAGGAATTTGTGATTAAATGATAGAAAATCGACATGTTTTCATATATATCTCAAATATGTGTGAGCTTTGTAATGTGTAGGAATATGAGAAGGATTAATTCAAAAGGAATTCTCGAATACTTCCTCCACCATTTCAAGATTTGAGAAGATAATTCAAGCCCATTCCAAGGAGAAGATCATGGATATTTGGTTGGAATATCTTATCCAAGATATATGAGAGATATGTGTGAGGATTTGAAGGGATTATATTTTGTAATAATGGGAAATAGGTTGAGAGAAAAGTGGATCTGTAATAATGAGATAGTTATCTTATATTCAAGGCTCTCATGTATAAAAGAGAGTGCTCTCTCTTCATGAGATTTCAATTAGGAGCAATTAGAATTCAATCAGTTGTAAGTAGAGAATTAGTGTAGTCATTAATGGTAGTCATTAGGATTCGAAAGAGAAATGGATTCTTAGCTTTGATTCATGGTTTTGGTTTTCATGATTTTATTATTTTGCTATGAAGATTGATTTGGTTATTGTAATAGAATATTGCTTCATTGGCGTGAGCTCACATATGTTGTTGTGTTATTTAACTCTTCACACGTTGTACTTGCTTTTCCTTCATGTAGTTCTCCATATCTAGATTAATTCCTTCACGCAATTTCTCATTCCTAGATTAATTTCATTTACGCAACTAGATTAATTCAATTCCAAGTCGTGTGTTAGATTAATGATTCTACTTCAGTCGTGTGTTAGATTAATGATTCAATTTTAGTTGTAGCTTAAACATTAGATTATATTAGTCCCTCTTCAATCTTACATATCCTTTGCATGTGCTTCGTCAGTTTATGAACCTCGGGTTGACAAATTAGATAGTTGGGTAAATACTACAATGCAATTAATTCAACATTAGTTCAGCCCAATGTAACGACTGTTGTTCCTTTTGTTCCGATTGTTGTTCCTTTTGCAGGTCATGTTGTTCCTTTGAATAGAACAATTGTTGTTCCCTTTACGATTGTTGTTCCTTTACAGGTGTTGCATATCTGGAGGTTGGGTATTGAAAATAGAAGGTAATAACCTACGTAGGCGACAAGTAAAACGCTTGCAACAGTGCCTACCTTTGGTTGATGCATAGAGGTTGTTTTTAGGACATATTTAAAGCCCAACATAGGCCACCAAAACCCTGTAGAAAAAATATTCCACGTAGTTTCTCTCCCTACATAATTTCCTCCTACAATCCCATCATGTGCTTCTTCAAGTATCATCAGTCTCTTGTGTTCCAACACACAATGCCTCAATATTCCAGCTGCACCCAACTTGTATAGATTCCCTGCAATCAACTGATAATATTCTACTTTCACTACTAGTTTCTTCTTCTGCACAACCATCGTGTCCGATGGAGAAATACTTGTACTTAGAAACTGCACGATGTCTGAGAAGTAATCATCCACCATATTTACTGCATATAACTGTGCATTTGGGAAGGTATCATCTAAATTTTCTCCATCTTCACCTAAAAATATGTGCGATAGATGATCTAATCCTGCATTCAGGTTCCCTAGTTTCACTAAAACCTCAAAATCATATTCCTAAAATAATAGTAGCCATATGCATATTCTTAACCCCAACCCTGGCTTTTTGACTAAGTATTTTAATGCATAATGGTCTATATACATCTTAAAGTGAGATCCCAATAAATAATGCCTGAAATTGTATAGTGCGTAGACCATTTCTGATCCTTCTCGTTCCATGGTTGTATAGTTCTTCTCTGCTATAAACAAATTCCTTCTTGCAAAATAAATTGGGTGATCTATGTCTTCTTCCCTTGGTTGGAATAGTACTGCACCCAACGCTATGGAGGATGCATCTATGTGTACATGGAACTCTTTGTTCAAATCTGGAAAAATTAAAATCGACGTAGTCACAATTTTATGCTTTAGTGTGTCCAACCCCTTATGACAGTCCTTGTTCCATTGGAACTTTGTTTCCTTCTTAAGTAAAGTTTCCATCGGTGTTGTGATCTACGCATATACTTTGATAAATTTCCTGTAATAGCCTGTATGACCTAGAGTTTCCCTCATCTGTTTGATAGATGTAGGAGGTTCTGACTCCAGAATGACTACAGCCTTGGTTGGATCTACTAATAATCCCTATTTTCACACTACATGTCCCAACATAATTCCAAATGGTGTGCCAAAAATACACTTCTTCAAGTTCAACGAAATCTGACACTATATAAACTGATCCAACATTAGCCCGAGGAATTCTTTATGATCCTTTAGTAGACTGAACATAGTCTAATCATCCAAGTATAGTTCAAGGAACTTATGGATGAACTCCTTGAATGCTACAACCACTACTCTGGAAAACACCACATGGGAATTCTTTAGTCGAAAGGGAATTACCGTATATTGATAAATTCCCCACTCTATCATAAAAGTGGTCTTGTGCCTATCCTATTGTGCAATTTTATTTGATGGTACCCCGAGAATCCATATGTGAAAGTATAAGTTTCTTTGTCTCCTATGTTCTCCAGTACCTCATCTATGAATGGAGTTGGGAATGGGTCATGTAAGCATGCATCATTCAACTGCCTTAGATCCACACAGATCCTGATTCCTCCTACCTTCTTTTCCTGCACTACCATTGGAATGATCCACTCATATTATTATACCGTTTCGATGATTCTTACATCCAACATCCTATATATTTCAGCCTTCACCTTCTCCTTGTACCTCAGATTTAACCTATAAGGCCTCTATCGCACTAGCTTAGCTCCTGGTTTTAGTGGGATATACATCTTGACTAAGTCCCCTGTTATTCCCTTCATCTATGAAAATGTCGTTTGGAATAGGTCCTGATATTCTTGTAGTAGGTCTGTGATGATTTTTCTATATGCACTAAAAACACACTAAAACCCCTCAATTAAATTGTCAACCCGGGGTAAGTAAACTTAGAGTTGTATACAAATATATGCCAAGGTAGAAGGGCTGGTAGTAGTATAGTATAACTAAGGAAGTGGCCATCTAAGGGCTAATCTATTCAAGAAAATCTACTAATAAGAAAACCCTACTAAGCAACTTTAAACTATGTAACCTAAGTACTTTTGGGCCAAGGATCGATGGATAGTTCTAGAAAACAAGTGAAAACCCTACTTGAAGCAAACTAGTTCAATCATAATAATAAGAAATAGCAACTATTTAAGCATAACAATAAACAAATAGCAACAACAAACTACTTTAACTAGTCTACTTAAACTCAATGAACAACTATCCTGTGAAAGCAAGTAAATAAACAACTATACTATAAAAGGAAGAATAGACAAGTAACCAATTATCCTATTAAAGCAAGTAAACAACTAACTAACCTAGGATAACTTCTACTGCAAGAAAAATAAGTAAGACTACTCAATAAGCAACTAACTAAGCTTAAAAACAAGTGAACTCTATTCTTAATTCAAACTTCAAAACTATTTCTAATTTACAAAAGGAAATCTACTAAATTGAAAGCACAGAGATTTACTAAAAACTATTTCTTTAATCTATGATAAGAAAAACTACTCTTTAACCTACCAAAGCAAAAGACTATATATCCTGTAACAACAATAAAACTATCTTCTGATCTATGAAAGCAAGAAACTATCTTTTAACCTACAAAAACTCAAATATACTGTTGGTGGTTGTGTGAATGTCTCCGGTGTCTTATAATATCACGATGGCACTTGACAACGAAAGATAATTCAAGCGATATAACTCAATACTAATTTCAATAAAAAAATGAAAGGTGTGGATTAAGAAATCCTATGAGAACTTAGCCATTATGGAAACAACGTTAATTACCCTGCATATTCATGTGATTATTACTCATGCATTAACCATCAACAATATAACGAGATTATAATTGTACTATATGCTATGTAAGAAAAAATCATAACTACATTCAATCATTAACTAAGAACTGAAATTGCAACCTAAATCTAGGAAAGAAATTGCATAAAGTAAAACTAAGCTAAACCTATTTCAACAATTCAAATTGCAGAAAGGAAAATGCCTATAAACATAAATTAAACATGATTCTTAGCATATAAAAAGTAAACTAATGAAGAAATTAATTAACAACTAGTTAATCAAAATCTAAATGACAATTAAATAGGAAATCTACAAATAAAAACTGAAGCTAACCCTATCCATCCACCGAAGCCTTGTGAAAGAAAACATAAATTAAAATTCTGTTCTACTCTGTTTCAAACTCTGTTTTAAACTTGATTTTAAAAGCATAAATAAAACACAATCTAACATTTAATTGCACATAGGGTTAGTGTATAAGTTTGCAAACTCGTTCCTACTAACTACAAAATCAATGCATATTAATAAAAGCCTTCATACTAACCTTCAAAAGAGAACTAAATAGTTAAACTATAACAACAAATTATATGACAAAGGAAAAATACCAATTCATGTACAAATATGAGATAAAAGACATCTAAGCTATGAAATTCACAAATAACTCATAGAACAGTTACCGGACTGTTGGTGGGCCCCCCAGCAAGGCATGGTCACTTCTCAAAGGCACACCACGAACTCAACAAATCGATTTCACCATTAAAATGCAAAAACATAGTTTTATATAATTTTGGCAATGGAAAATGGAAAAAACAGAGGAAAAATGTATTTGTCTCTAATACACTACTTCTTCTACTACTTTTTAACTATTGTATGACCACCACGGTGGTATTTATAATCTTTACAGACCAAGAGGTTGACCATTGGAGGGTCGAACCTCTTCTATAAACAACAAATTACATTAATGGTGCCCTAACTGCCAAAATGGAGTGAGCCAAGAATCGCCCAACTCAACAACCCAAACTGAGTTGTCAATAGTTCAATAGCTGAAGGGGGAAAGCATGAGAAAAACCCATCTTCCCGATTCACTCATCACTAGCCRCCAATACCATAACCACCAAATCTCCCASCGTTTTTGTGCAGGGCAGAGTGCTAGATAGAGTGCCAGACCGGGTACCAGATTGAGTACTGGATGGAGTGTCGGGCTGAGTATCGRAAGTAGAAACATGATGCGATTTTTCCCTGTAACACCAAAAAATGTGAATTAGATCCTTGGAGACATAAAAATGTAATGAATTATACTCAAGATCAACATAAAACATGAATTATACATACTTGGTGTGGATTATAGCGTTTTGGCATAAAAGTGCTTCAAAAAGCTTGTCGAAAACATGAAAAACACATATGTACATTTGACAAAAGTATCTGATAAACATTATAAAACTGATCATATCTCGAGCCCAACATTACCCCCACACTTACGATTTTGCAGGTCCCACTACAAACAAAAATAAATTACCCCTCCTGACTAAGCCTATTGAGGAGGATCAACTTTGGAAGCTTCTCCTTCTTTCTGTGAAGACTTTTCCTTATGCCTCTTATGTCGCTTCAACTATGCTCTGAGGCTGCGGTTGGATTTGGTCATCTCATCAACCAACTGTTGAAGGGAGTTTACCTTTGCTTGGAGGACTGCATTATCATGATGGAGGTGTGTGTCTATTGTCTTCCTTTCTTCAAACTGTTGGAGGAGTTGAGAATTCTATTTTTTTAGCTTCTCAATGGCCGGGGAAGAATCAATGATCTCAGAGGGAGGCTTAGATCCTTTGAGAGATGTGGACAATCTATCATTCTTAGGATCTAGAGTGGGCATGGTTTAAGTAGGAATAATAGGAGATTGATAAGGAGAGGTAGGTTCTGATTTTGTCTTTCTTTGTGGCTCTAATCCATCCACAGAAACTTCCCTAAGTCTCTTGTGAGGGATCTCAAGATCAAAGGACACTTGGATAGGATTCAAAGTAGGCAAGGGTTTTGCATAATGTTTTGTTCTTGTGCTCTGGGTATTCTTTCGAAAGGGTCCTTTACCACATCGATTGGCTCCCATCCTATTTGTGGGAACGATGGGAAAGTCTTGTTGAATCACTTCTTGGAGATTTTTAGCTGTGGGATCAAGAGATATTGAAGGCATTAGGGGGTTAATAATAGGATTCTTTTGATCTTTACTCTTGGTATTTTTACTCGATGAGGAAGAAGGGATGCCAACAAGATTTTTTTATTGTTCCGGTAAAGAGATGGTTTGTGCAAGGGGGTTTGGAGTTCTTGGAGAGCAGGGCTTAGATGGAGAGATAATCCTTGGGCCAAGTGGATTTTGGCCGGTCTTAATTGTCAAGTGAGGGTTTGCAAATTGATAAATAGATGCATCCCAAGTTTGCCTCTGTTTCTCTAATTCAGCTAGAAAAAGAAGTTTGATTAATCCATGGTGAAAGAGGCTGTTGTGGGGGTTAGTGACGTTCTTCCTCAATTGAGAGAAAATATTTTCCAAGCTCTTTAGAAAGTAGAAGGGAAAATTCAAAGGTTTGTTGAACTGAAAATGAGCTAGCAATCTGAAATGACAGGCTTTGAAATTTGAATATCTACCTTCGCATATGATCAAAATCATGATGAAGATGAGAGGGTTAATCAATTCCTCCTTTATCAATTCCTTAGAATATCCTTTTTCTCCTAAAATGTTCTGGAATTTGGGCTTAAAAACCTTGTTATAACTTGAGCGCAGCGGCTGGTGGTTTTTGAACCATCTATCTCCCATTCTTGGAAGCTTCATGGCTATAGCAATGGACTCTTCTAAGACCCCAAAGGAAAGATACCCCACACACACTGTATTCCCATCGAAACTGAGGGAAAATTGCATGGAGAGGCCATCATCATGGCCCTGCAAGTTAGATAAAAATGCCCCCTAGCCTGTGCGCAAAAAATCCTCTCTACATTGTGAAAATTCAGAAATGGAAAAAATATCTGCATAGGAAGAGGGTTCATACCTCTTGGGCATTGTGATGAGATGAAGAAATAGACAGAGGTGAAATTCACCAAGAGGGGGTGCGATCGGGCCAAGGGATGGCATGAATTGAGCATGGGATGAACGCAATTTGAACAGGGGAAGAAATGGCAGAGGATGAGCGCGATTTCTTAACACCGGGAAAGGAAAATGGCAAGGTGAATTGGGATAATAGGTTACCCAACCCATATTTGAATGTGCCTATGGTGGAATTGGTTGCACACATGCGCTCACGACTTTCCATGTGTGGTCAATTTCAAATTCAAAGGAACATTTGTTTTTGGGGGGCAAATGTAATGATGCGCAGTTAGATCAAATTCCAAGTCTTTTGACTTGGACATTTGATCATGAACATATCTAAAGCATATTCAATCAATTGCCTGCAACCAATTCAATTGAATGTCATTGATTCCTATTACTTGGAATTGTGGACAGTTACTGGTGTGTAATTCATATGACACTTCGCTCGGAACCTCATACGGCATTTCATACGACACTTCATATGACACCTCTGTGTTAAATACATTTTTACCTCTTGTAATGGATAGAATGCAATATTGAAATGTTTTTGACAATCACAGTGGTTAATGAGCAGAGGCAGAATGCTCCCTTTTTGTTGATTTTTCCATCATTCTCACTTAATCCTCTTGCATAGGACATATAATGTCAAACCTACAATGAACAGGTTATAGCAAGCATAAGACATTGATGCAGACCCCCGACCCTCGGGCCAGAGTCTACCACATGATCGTTCTTCTTCACTGAGCTGAAATAGCTCTTCGGGATCCTGCTCAGACACCCATAAACAAATTCGATCCACATTCCTTCATCTCCACATGACCTTCAAACAATGACCACGACCCTTTTCTGAAAAGGAATTTTCGAGTTTCACGACTTTGCGAACCCTGATGTCGAGTTCCTTGTCTTATCAATCCTCCGAATGCCGAAATGCCGAAAAGGCAAAATTCTAGCCTATGTGACCACTTTCCCTCGTGACCACATGCCTCTTTCGAAACTTCGGGGTTTCCAACACCAAAATGCCTCGGTTCCTTGTCTTCAGGATTCCCGAAATCCCGAACCCCGGTATGCAGAAATCTGACTCGGTGCTATTCCTCCAACGCTTTCTAAAATTCATGTTTCAGGACTCCGCAAATCCTGCTGCCAAAATCCTTGGCCTCTCGTACTCTCAGTATCTGAAATACCAAAGTATCAAACCTCGAAACTCTGGTCCTCCTTCTCCCGGTCCTCCTTCTCCTGAGTGAGATCAATGGCTCAAAGCCTCCTTGATCCAACGGCTTAGATCCTTTCAGGAATTCGTGGGTCAAGAGTTCCGAACTCTTACAAAGAGCATTCCCGGTAGCCGAAATACCGAAATGATCCTTTCGGGGATTTCCCTGAAACCTTGTTCGTGTGCACCTTTTAGAGACTTCAGGATTCACGATTTCATGAATCATTCACGACCAATCCTTGGTCCTTCAACCTCCTAGTATCCAAAACTACGAGGGTTTCAGATCTCTACCACATGTCCTCTGAAATGGACGGTCCTGATGTTTTTGCTATTTCACATACCGGGAGTTTAAAACTCTCGGTACCAAAATATCTGCCTCCTCTACCTTTCAAACTCCGAATAGCCGAAATGCCAAAGTTCTACTCCAAAGGCAAGTCATGTTTTACGACTTCGGGGTTTTCACTGTGAAGTGCCCCGGTATCTTGTCATTGGGATTCCCAAAATGCCGAAACCTGAATCTCTGAAATGCCTAAATCTGACGGCTCCTTTCCTGGGGTGTTTCTAAGGGATTAAACCCCTCGCAACTTGATACAATCCAATGGCTCGCAGGCCTCCATGCTCCATATCTAACAGTAGTTGTAGCTCCCTCAAGAGCATGTTCTTTCTTCCTTTTCCTTGGAATATTTTCCAAGTTCCAAAGGTCTCGACCTTTGTTCCTCTGCGAACCCTACGACCTTGGGTCTCGCCTACGTTCTTGAGACACTATATCTCCTGAGCTTTTGGGACTCTGAACCCTCCAAAGGGTTTCTCAACCTCTACGATTCCTTACAGCTATGGCTCCATTCTCGAAGGCACTATTCCTCCTGAGATTTGTTTCTCTGAAACCTTGAAAGGTTTCCCCGACTTCCTGCACTCCTTGCAGAGTCTCTGCACACACAAAGGTTTTATTTGTCTTGAGATTGAGAACTTGAAACAAGTTCTTCCTGCACACACTCCATGTGTTGCTGAGATTTTGCTAAACTCATATCTGAAGTATTTCTTGAAAAGAAATGCTCCTTGCCCTCCTAGTGTTCTTTTGCTCGATGCACACCTTGCATAGCCTCTCTTCATAGAGTGTTCAGTAACTCTGTAAGTGTCTTCCTATGACACTTATATTCTCTCTAAACTTAAACATTTCCTTCTATGCTCTCTNACACAAAGGTTCTATTTGTCTTGAGATTGAGAACTTGAAACAAGTTCTTCCTGCACACACTCCATGTGTTGCTGAGATTTTGCTAAACTCATATCTGAAGTATTTCTTGAAAAGAAATGCTCCTCGCCCTCCTAGTGTTCTTTTGCTCGATGCACACCTTGCATAGCCTCTCTTCATAGAGTGTTCAGTAACTCTGTAAGTGTCTTCCTATGACACTTATATTCTCTCTAAACTTAAACATTTCCTTCTATGCTCTCTGCACTTGCTCAATACCCTCCTGGCAGAGCTTCCAGAATATTCAAAAGCTCTTTTTGTCTTCTTCCTGAACTCGAAATAGAGTTCTCCTGTGCAATCTCTACACCTGCTCAATGCCCTCCTAGCAGAGCTTCCAGAATCTTCAATGATTCTGTCTTCTCATCAAACTCAAGATAGAGTTCTTCCTGAGCACCTCTTACACACGCTCGATGCCCTCCTGGCAGAGCTCTACAAAACCTCAGACGTTTTGTCTTCTCTATGTCCTTCCTCTATCTATCCTTCAAGGTGTTCAACAACCTTGAGGATTCTCCCTGAGTCTAAGACTTCCTCTGGTGCGCCCTCCTGGCACGTCCTTGTATGAATCTGAATAATTCAGAAGTCCATCCCTTGCACTGGCTTACAAAGACCGCAGTACTCTGTCATGCAACCTCTTGCATGAAGCCTCAAAGAACCCAGACCTGAAATCAAAGAACTCAATAGATAGAAAACTTTATCTGTCCCTACAAATGCACATCTACAACATATATCTATAGCATATAATAACACACATGGCATTCATTCATAAACACAGAATCATTGTAGGAAAAACTGCTCTATTTGTATTTATATAAAATTCCTTTTTACAATGTGGTTTGAGCTCAGACTACAACAGAGTCTTAACTCTCTCTTCCTCTCTTCTATGCGTTCTAATTACAAAATAAGATCTAAGATATTTTTACATGAGGGGGATCTTTGAGATCTTCCCTCCAAAGCTTCCTACTCTCATTAATTACTATGAATGGGCCATCTAATCCGAATCAGAGTTAGATCCCAACCTTACAACCATTAAAGGCAACTCTTAACTACAACCTGTGTATATGCATGGCTTTTAGGCTCTACACCCTTACAAATATTTACTACAATTTCACATTTGAAAAAACGTGAGGGCTGGTGCCTCTCCACCTTGAATGCATGCTTTGAATGTGCTGGCTGGCTAATGCATTACTGACGTGGAGTGATGCTCCTGCATCATACTCCTCAACTGAAAAAATCATGAGCTCCTGCTCATGAGCTTCCCAACATCGTTGTTGAAATCCTCCTGGATCCCAAACAATTCTCTAGAGCTATCCATCTGCTCCATTGTTTTTCTGCTGCCTCTGCTTCTGCTGCCCTGCTGCTCTTACATGTTCTTCTCTGCTCATCTTTCCTTCACTGACTTCCTTCTATGCTGACTTCAACATCAACTTCCCGATATTCTCAATCTCCTTGTCTAGTTGATCTAGTGGCTAGCTCTCTTTATGCAGTCTCCTCAGCTGCAATTCCTCTTTGCAAATGGGTAGATCAACTAGATCTCCCATGATGTCTTCTTCATCTCCTGTCTCCTTAGCTTGCCACTCTGTTGCAGAATTCATCTCTGTAATCTTATCCTCTTGGCTGATCTGTTGTTCAGCTTCTCCCTGTGGCAGATTTGTTGCTACCATTTCTGTTGCTAGCATGTCTCTAGCTTCCTTCAGCTGCTCCTCAGACTGGAAATTTTCCTCTGTCTCCAACCTGATCTGTTGGATGTGCATGCCTTGCACTATCACCCTCTTCTCCAGGGATTCTAATTCTTCACACATATCAGCAAAGTCCATGATGTCTTCTTCCTCCTCTACTTCTGTAGTCCCCAATACTACAGTTACCTTCTGTTCGACTCCCTGGCCGAAAATTTTGAGCCATTCTTCTGAATGATCCTTTTCCTCTGCTTGAGAAGTCATCAGTGGCTACTCCATTTATTCTTCCATGATAGTCTCTACTGGATATCTTTCTTCTATTGCTGCACCCACAACATCTTCCTTGGCCTCAACTGGGCTAAGTGGCAGGAATATCTCTATTCCCCCGATCATCAGAATGCTTTCTTGATCTTCCTTTGTTAGCTCTTCTTGCTGATATGAACTCACCTCTGAGCTCATATTCTCTCCCTTTCCCACCTGGCAGTCTATGAGATCAACCGATCCCATCTCAGTGCCCTCCTAGCAACCTGAATTTTCTGTTCTGCTCTTCTGGCAGTCTTTGAGATCATCATGTGACCTCTTCTTATTGCCCACCTAAAAAATTGAAAGTCCATATCTTCCCTCATGGCAATGTATGATATCCTCTACTAATCTGATACCATTTCCCTCCTGGTAATATGAATTTCCAATGATGTCCTTCTAATAGTCTATGAGATCCTCCAACAGTCTCATCTCATTGCCCACCTGGAAATTGGAAAATTCATCTCTTCCCTCCTGGTAGTTCATGAGATCTGTAACCGATCTCTCTTCCTCATCATCATCAATGAGATTTATCCTAGTCTCTGGTTCATAGACATGAACCATCTCCTCTTCAACCCTGAGGTCTTCCACATACCTCAGACATCCTCTAATTAGCCTTCACTTTCTTCTGGCCAACAATTTCTTGACTGGCCATTTTGATTTTATTTTCATGGGCCATTCATACACCCATCATGACTTTTCATCCTGCTGCATATGCAGTGCAAGATCTTCCATTTTCTACCTTAAATCAATGATCTCTTCATCTATTTCCACTTTACTCATCTACTGTGGGTTCTTGTTCTTTCCAGAGCATCCATGGCCTTCAGTAGCCATCTTATTGTCAATTTTCCCTCCTGGCAAATCTCTATTGTCACTCCTACAACTGTTAGTGCTTCTATCTTCTCTTATAGTCCTTTGAACTGTCTCTTGACTGCTTCTCAACTACAACAATCATCACAAATTTTCCATACTCTGTCTTCCTCTTCTTCTCTCATTCTTTCTGCAGTATACAGACATGTATCAGCTCTGATACCACTTTGACATAGGCCCCCGACCCTCGGGCTAGAGTCTACCACAGGATTGTTCTTCTTTGCTGAGCCAAAATATCTCTTTAGGCTCCTGCTCAGACACCCATAAGCAAATTCGATCCACAGGTCCTTCAGCTCCACACGGCCTTCAAGCAATGACCATGACCCTTTTTCGAAAAGGAATTTTTAGGTTTCATGACTTCGCGAACCCTGATGTCGAGTTCCTTGTCTTCTCGATCCTCTGAATGCCGAAATGGTGAAATTCTGGCCTATGTGACCACTTTCCCCCATGACCACAGGCCTCTTTCAGAACTTTGGGGTTTCCAACACTGAAATGCCCCAGTTCCTTGTCTTCGGGATTCCTGAAATCACGAACCCCGGTATGCCAAAATCTGACCCAGCGCTATTCCTCCATCCCTTTCAAAAATTCACGTTTCGGGACTCCACGAATCTTGCTGCCAAAATCCTTGGCCTCTTGTACTCCCAGTATCCGAAATACCGAAGTACTAAACCCCGAAACTCCAATCCTCCTTCTCCTGAGAAAGATCAATGACTCAAAGCTTCTCTAATGCANGGGATTCCTGAAATCACGAACCCCGGTATGCCAAAATCTGACCCAGCGCTATTCCTCCATCACTTTCAGAAATTCACGTTTCGGGACTCCACGAATCTTGCTGCCAAAATCCTTGGCCTCTTGTACTCCCAGTATCCGAAATACCGAAGTACTAAACCCCGAAACTCCAATCCTCCTTCTCCTGAGAAAGATCAATGACTCAAAGCTTCTCTAATGCAATGGCTTAGATCCTTTCGGGATTTCATGGGTTAAGAGTTCCGAACTCTTACCCTTGGCATTCCCGGTAGCCGAAATACCGAAATGCTCCTTTCGGGGATTTCCCCGAAACCCTATCCATGTGCACCTTTTTGGGACTTCGGGATTTGAAATTTCATGAATCCTCTGCGATCAATCCTTGGTCCTTCAACCTCTCGGTATCTGAAACTCTGATGGTTTCGGATATCTGCCATGTGTCCTCTAAAATGGACGGTCCCTATGTTTTCTCTATTTCGCGTACCGGGAGTTTGAAACTCTCGGTACCAAAATATCTACCTCCTCTACCTTCCAAACTCCGAATAGCCGAAATGATGAAGTTCTTCTCCAAAGGCAAGTTGCATTTCGTGACTTCGAGGTTTTCACTGTGAAGTGCCCCAGTCTCTTGTCATCGGGATTCCTAAAATGCCGAACCCTGAATCTCCGAAATGCCGAAATATAACAGCTCCTTTCCTGGGGTGTTTCTAAGGGCTTAAACCCCTCACAACTCAATGGAATTCGACGGGTCATGGGACTCCATGCTCTATATCTAACGGTAGTTGTATCTCCCTCCAGAGAATGTGCTTTCTTCCTTTTCCTTGGAAGATTTTCCAAGTTCCAAAGGTCTCGACCTTTGTTCCTTTGCGAACCCTGCGACCTTGGGTCTCACCTATGTTCTTGAGACGCTATCTCTCCTGAGCTTTTGGGACTCTGAACCCTCCAAAGGGTTTCTTGACCTCTGTGATTCCTTGCAGCTATGGCTCTGTGCTCGAAGGCACTATTCCTCCTGAGATTTGTTTCTCTGAAACCTTGAAAGGTTTCCCCAACTTCCTGCACTCCTTGCAGAGTCTCTACACACACAAAGGTGCTATCTGTCCTGGGCTTGAGAAATTGAAACAAGTTCTTCCTACATACACTCCCTGTGTTGCTGAGCTTTCACTAAACTCAGATCTGAAGTATTTCTTGAAAATAAATGCTTCTCTCCCTCCTGGCGTTCTTTTGCTCGATGCACACCTTGCAGAGCCTCTCTTAACAGAGTGTTTAGTAACTCTGTAAGTGTCTTCCTGTGACACTTCTCTTCTCTCTGAACTTAAACAACAGTTCCTTCTGTGCTCTCTGCACTTTCTCAATGCCCTCATAGTAGAGCTTCCAGAATCTTCAAAAGTTCTATCTGTCCTCTTCCTGAACTCGAAACAGAGTTCTCCTGTTCAATCTCTGCACCTGCTCAATGCCCTCTTGGCAGAGCTTCTAGAATATTTAGTGATTCTATCTTCTCACCAAACTCAATATAGAGTTCTTCCCGAGCACCTCTTACACACGCTCGATGCCCTCCCAGCAGAGCTCTACATAGTCTCAAACATTCTGTCTTTTCTGTTTCCTTCCTCTGTCTATCCTTCAAGGTGTTCAAAAACCTTGAGGATTCTCTCTGAGTCTAAGACTTCCTCTAGTGCACCCTCCTGGCATGTCCTTATCTGAATCCACAGAATTCAGAAGTGCATCCCTTGTGTTATCACTCCAGGAAACTCTCCTAGGCTGTAAGTCAGAGATGCCTGGTAACTTAATCTTTTTGGAAACTATTTTCTCAAATATAGGTTTGGGTTTGGATCAAGATGAATATCTAACTCACTGAATTGTATCACAAGACTATCTAAGCTTATTCAACAGTGCAAGGCCTTCAAGAGCTATTATCAGATAGGAATATATCAAATAGATGAGAAAATAATCAATTAACCAGAAAATACATATAGAAAACAATACATATGATGGGTCAAGAAACTAGTAAGGTTACTTATGATCCTTTGTTCACTAATCAAATGGTGAGATGAAAATCACCTATGGACTATGTAAACTCAGATAAAGAACATAGTTCAACTCATAAGCATAATACTGAAAAGGAAAATAAGATATGACAATATCAATGAAAGAAGCTCGCTGGCTGAATATATTATAGAAAGAGTTTTATCACAATAGCAATATAGTTTAGAACTCAAAATCAAACCCCCCAGTTCCTCCTCTGTTTTCAACTTTATAGCTTTTACAATGCATTATCTAGATCCTGAAAGAATGGATCTAATTTACTAAAAACAGAAAGTCAAACTATATTTTCAAGAAATAAGGAAACATCCTCAAAATGAGGTCAATCCCACATATGATGGTCTTCAAAGGTAGTAGAGTCCTGATGCAATGTAGATTAGCCTCCCAAGGCTGTTTGATGACTCTTCCAAAAGATAGAATTCGAATTTGTTGAGTTGAGCAAAAACCCTATATTTTTGCCTTTGAAAAATGTACAAAACTTGATTAAAACACCTCTTCTTTGCCTTATCCATCAAAGTAACCATTGGATCTGACTTGATAATTTACCACCTGTCTATTCCAAGAGGTTTCATCTCATTCTGATTCGAAAATTCCTGATCTGGGTGAAATTTCAAGTATTTTGGTCATTACAGGCTTTCGGTGGTTAACTGTACTCGGATTTAAGCACCTTATCCACTGAAAGCCTGTAGCTTTCAAAAACGGATCTGTGGCAAATAGATTTGCTTGAGAATCGCAACAGCTTGGATTTTCTTCGATTTAGATGACAAATGGCTCCATAATCAGCAATTAAACTTGAATTTCACTTGGCAACCCTTAAAAATCATGGGATTATGATCTTTTGAGTGTGAGTTGGCATGAGGAAATCACGGGATCGTGAATAAAAAAAAACAATTATTTCCAAATCAAATTGATTATTAATAAATCCAGCTACAATTCGAATTTGAAACAGAAATCAAATGAAGTCACCATGATTATTTGTCTTCGTGGTTAAAAATAATAAAGACCCATGTGGAAAATCAATTCTGTTATCCCAAATAATATATGAATTTCTGTGCCTCGCCAATCTTTGATGAAGAATTGACAGATGGAGATTCGGAGGACAATCTGGAATCAAAACTTCTGGAACTTCTTCTACAGGCTTGACATTCAAATATGATTTACCTTGAACAGTTAAACCTTCACAGGAATTTGTTCCATGTCAAGAACTCTCCATTTGATGAAATGTTTGTCAAGAATCGTGCTGCTAACTCCTTGTATAACTAACTGTATAGCCTGATCACTTGATTCCCCAAGAAGAAAGCAGCTTGAACTGTTAAGGAAGAATACATAAGCACAATAAACAGAAACCTGGGCAATTTGTAAAAAACACTGATCTTGCAGGGAACTTTTGACCACCTTCCCAATCTCTAAATCTAGATCTGATTGCACCATTGGAAAGCTTATGATTTGTATATGTCAATCGACCATTTGAACGTGTGAAACGAACATTCCAAGGATGAGAAAAATGATTTTTTCCAAAGGCAGTTTTTTATGGAAATTCTATACTTTCGGTGGTTAATGAGCATGCACAGGCTCGCCTAAACCACCAAAAACAGAAACTTTTCCAAAAGTCAAAATGGACAACTTTCGATTACCTGCATGAATGCAAATGAACCCAAGGCTTCTTAGACTGTAGTTTGACTCGAAATTAGGCTTGAGAACTCGGCTTTGGCTTGGGTCTTTATATATCACTGCGCACTTTGACTTTGTATTGAACACACTTGATTTGCAGACCTGGAACTTGGCATATATGAACATATATATTTCTTTGTCCATAATATGAGATATAAAACATAAAAATAAAACAATTTTTTTTGTTTTATAATCTCTATAACATAGACTAAAGAAAAATGAATGACATTATTTGTATCATGTATTTCAGGTCCGGAGGCATAGAAACAAAGGATTTGTGAGCAGAGTAATCAAGTAGGAGCTTAATGAGCACTATGAAGGTTAAGATACTGGCCAAGAGTCTAAAGAAGATGACAAATGAAATGTAGAGTGATAGAAATGCTCATCAAAATACCGGTGCGTATTTGATCGCTAACATCTGGCTCCAACTGGGATGGAGACCTCCCTGCGAGGTTTCCAAGAATTTAGTAGTTCCAGTCGCCTTTTTTGTTGGGCTATGGAGTCATTAAGCCTTTAGCACTGATCCCTTGTATACCTGTAGCTTGCATGTAGTCTGTCTACTTATTCATGAACTTAACAACTGAAAAAGATCTAGCTACTCGTATGATGAGCTTATTCTTCTGTCTACTCCTACACTAACCAACCATACTACCTCTTGGTTAAGTAAATGCTGACTTCCATAATAACCATCCATGTAACTTCAAAACTGAAGAAACCTTGTCTCTATCACTGCTCAACAACTGATGTTTGAAATTTAAGAATGGTGAATAAAAATCATTCATGAAACTATACTTACCCACAAACAACAGCAAGCTAAGGAAATCTGAAATCTTCAGATCCTTTGAAAAATATACGTCCATGAAAGCTGCCACTGGATCCTTAAAAGGAAGATAAGTAACATGCTGCTCCTCAGAAAACAGTTGTACATCTATGGCAACCTCCTGCTCAGCCATGGCTGTTCCTTTGCTGGAAAACTGATCACCTTCTTGTTCCCTTGATCTCAGATTTTGATCATCAATCATCACAACTTCCTCTTCAAAAAAGTTCTCAGAAGATGATGATAAGACAATATTAAAATCATATGAACAAGATCAGTTAAAAACATATAATTGCCTATGCAATCATCAGTCATCATAGGCTCTTCCTGATTTACAAACTGATCATAAGCTTCACATGCATACCTGTCTCTGGAATACTCTGCACATACTGAAGAATCTGATTCTGAATCTGAAATGTACTCACCCTCAGGCTGCTGGTCCAAATCTTCTTCAAACTCATTACTCTCCTGTTTAAAATCTGAAATGTACTGACATTTGGCTTGCTCATGTGCTTGCAGGTTTTCAGAGTTAACCTGCATTCTTATCCACCTAGATGCACAGATGTTCTCCTCTACCTCTTGAGCATCTTCAAACAACTGGGTTAAGGATGGAGACTTCTGTTCTAGAAGAAGAAGGACAAGATCTGAATGAAGACCCATGACATAATATATCATGGCCACTGTCTCTGTAGGCCTGACCTCCAAAGGTATGTCATGATAAACACAGTAGAACCTTCTATTGAAAACAGACAAGGCTTCATCCTGCTCTCATTTCAAAGCATAGAAATCAGCAAGGTATGAATCTAAAGATTTGTACTTTCCCCAATACTTCAGGAAAACATTAAAGAACTCGATCCAAGAGCTAATGGAATAATATTTCAGACCTTTAAACCATGCAGCAGCATCTTTGATCAGAGACTTCGAGAAAAATCTCATGATCACATCTTCATGAACAAGCTGAAAATGATCAACAAAATCCAAAAAGGATTCCAAGTGTCTCTCAGCTGACGCTTGATTCTCTCCGGAAAACCAAGGGAGATATTCATAACAATCATCCGGATAAGGATGAAAAAAAAGGGGCAGCTTTAAAGGCTTGAACATCTTCATCCGGATCTTAACTTGAAAGACTGTGGGTTGATCATGAGAGTTAACGAGTTCATGACAAGGTTCAGAAATTATGACAAAAGGGGCTGAAATCTGGACAAGGTCTGAAACAATTTCTATCTTTTCAAGGTCACATGGCTTATCAGATTCTAAAGGAAAAGAAATACATTGGTCATCTTTATGAATGGGCTGAGGTAAAGCTACCGAATCTACATCTACAATGCAGGGCTGCAAGATTTCCTCTTCTAAAGACGAATATATACAAGAAGGATGATGATTTTCTGAATATAAAAAACAGAAAATAATTATCTTTACACGCGAAGGGAAAAGAATGAAAGAGGTAATAAAGAACAACAACAGTTCATGAAGCAAACTAATGAACTAATACCTGGATTTTGATTTGAGCCTCTTCATCTTTTATCAACAGGATCCTCCCCAGTGGAGTCTTTGAATGTGGAGTTGCCAGATAGATGCTTACAACCAATATAATGCTCATCCTTTGTCTATCATCAAAAGCTGAAACTATGTCGTCTCCCAGGGAATCTTGCTTCATTCTTCGTTCCTCGGCAACAACACCAATTTGTTATCACTCTAGGAAACTCTCCTAGGATGTAAGTCAGAGATGCCTGGTAACTTAATATTTTTGGAAACTATTTTCTCAAATATAGGTGTGGGTTTGGATCAAGATGAATATCTAACTCACTGAATTGTATCACAAGACTGTCTAAGCTTATTCAACAGTGCAAGGCCTTCAAGAGCTATTATCAGATAGGAATATATCAAATAGATGAGAAACTAATCAATTAACCAGAACATACATATTGAAAACAATACATATGATGGGTCAAGCAACTAGTAAGGTTACTTATGATCCTTTGTTCACTAATCAAATGGTGAGATGACAGTCACCTATGGACTATGTAAACTCAGATAAAGAACATAGTTCAACTCATAAGCATAGTACTGAAAAGGAAAATAAGATCTGACAATATCAATGAAAGAAGCTCGTTGGCTGAATATATTATAGAAAGAGTTTTATCACAATAGAAGTATAGTTTAGAACTCAAAATTGAAACCCCCAGTTCCTCCTCTGTTTTCAGCTTTATAGCTTTTACCATGCATTATCTAGATCCTGAAAGAATGGATCTGATTTACTAAAAACAGAAAGTCAAACTATATTTTCAAGAAATAAGGAAACATCCTCAAAATGAGGTCAATCCCACATATGATGGTCTTTAGAGGTAGTAGAGTCCTGATGCAATGCAGATGAGCCTCCCAAGGCTGTTTGATGACTCTTCCAAAAGATAGAATTCGAATTTGCTGAGTTGAGCAAAACCCCTATATTTTTGCCTTTGAAAAATGTACCAAACTTGATTAAAACACTTCTTCTTTGCCATATCCATCAAAGTAACCATTGGATCTGACTTGATAATTCACCACCTGTCTATTCCAAGAGGTTTCATCTCATTCTGATTCGAAAATTCCCGATCTGGGCGAAATTTCAAGTATTCTGGTCATTACAGGCTTTCGGTGGTTAACTGTAATCGAATTTAAGCACCTTATCCACCGAAAGCCTGTAGCTTTCAAAAATGGATCCGCGACAAATAGATTTGCTTGAGAATTGCAATAGCTTGGATTTTCTTCGATTTAGATGACAAATGGATCCATAATCAACAATTAAACTCGAATTTCACTTGGCAACCCTTAAAAATCATGGGATTATGATCTTTTGAGTGTGAGTTGGCATGAAGAAATCACGGGATCGTGAATAAAAAAAACAATGATTTCCGGATCAAATTGATTATTAATAAATCCAGCTGCAATTCGAATTTGAAACAGAAATCAAATGAAATCACCATGATTATTTGTCTTCATGGCTGAAAATAATAAAGACCCATGTGGAAAATCAATTCTGTTATCCCAAATCATATATGAATTTCTGTGCCTCGCCAAGCTTTGATGAAGAATTGACAGATGGAGATTCGGAGGACAATCTGGAATCAAAACTTCTGGAACTTCTTCTACAGGCTTGACATTCAAATATAATTTACCTTGAACAGTTAAAACTTCACAGGAATTTGTTCCTTGTGAAGAAATCTCCATTTGATGAAATGTTTGTCAAGAATTGTGCTGCTAACTCCTTGTATAACTAACTGTATAGCCTGATCACTTGATTCCCCAAGAGGAAAGCAGCTTGAACTATTAAGGTGAAATACATAAGCACAATAAACAGAAACCTAGGCAATCTGTAAAAAACACTAATCTTGCAGGGAACTTTTGACCACCTTCCCAATCTCTAAATCCATATCTGATTGAACCATTGGAAATATTATGATCTGTAGATGTCAATTGACCATTTGACCATGCGAAACGGACATTGCAAGGCTGAGAAAAACGATTTTTCCCAAAGGCAGTTTTTTATGGAAATTCTATACTTTTGGTGGTTAATGAGCACGCACTAGCCAGCCAACACATTCAAAATGCGCATTCAAGGAGGAGAGGCACCAGCCCTCACATTTTTTCAAATGTGAAATTGTATTAAATATTTGTAAGGTCATAGAGCCCAAAAGCCATGCATATACGCAGGCTGTAGTTAAGAGTTTCCTTTAATGGTTGTAAGGCTGGGATCTAACTCCGATTCGGATTAGATGGCCCATTCATTGTAATTAATGAGAGTAGGTAGCTTTGTAGGGAAGATCTCAAAGAGCCCCCTCATGTAAAAAGATCTTAGATCTTATTTTGTAATTAGAACACATAGAAGAGAGGAAGAGAGAGATGAGACTCTGTTGCAGTCCGAGCTCAAACCACATTGTAAAGAGGAATTTTATATTAATACAAACAGAGCAGTTTTTCCTACAATGATTCTGTGTTTATGAATGAATGCCATGTGTGTTATTATATGTTGTAGATGTATGTTGTAGATGTGCATTTGCAGGGACAGATATAGTTTTCTATTTGTTGAGTTCTTTGATTTCAGGTCTGGGTTCTTTGAGGCTTCATGCAAGAGGTTGCATGATAGAGTACTGCAGTCTCTGTAAGCCAGTGCAAGGTGTTAGCRATCAAATATGCACAGGTATTTTGATGAGCATTTCTATCACTCTACATTTCATTTATCGTCTTCTTTAGACTCTTGGCCAGTATCTTAACCTTCATAGTGCTCATTAAGCTCCTATTTGATTACTCTGCTCACAAATCCTTTGTTTCTATGCCTCCGGACCTGAAATACATGATACAAATAATGTCATTCATTTTTCTTTAGTCTATGTTATAGAGATTATAAAACAAAAAAAATTGTTTTATTTTTATGTTTTATATCTCATATTATGGACAAAGAAATATATATGTTCATATATGCCAAGTTCCAAGTCTACAAATCAAGTGTGTTCAATAAAAAGTCAAAGTGCACAGTGATATATAAAGACCCGAGCCAAAGTCGAGTTCTCAAGCCTAATTTCAAGTCAAACTACAGTCTAAGAAGCCCTGGGGTCATTTTCATTCATACATGTGGGGGCATCTTTGTCAGCTCATGAACCCCCCCCCCACACACCTAAGTATTGTGGCACCTCATAATCAAAAGTATAGGAAACTAGTCAGTTCTCCCAATAGCCGAAGATTTATAGTATGTCAAGTGTAAAGATAAGTTTCACAGATTGGTCTGACGAGATGGTTAGAAGATTCCCCCACCTATAGGATAAGAGATCCTATATATAGATAAGAAGAGGTAGGCAAGAGAGTTTCAAGATAGTCTTAGAGTTATTTCCCATTGGAAAGTTTATGGAGTTCATTAACCTTAGCTTAACCATACATACTTCATGTCAGCTTTGTCTGCAAGTAATGACGCACATTAGGACAAGTTTAAATTTATTAATTTTTTTTTCAGATTACCATCCTTGCTAGGTAGAATGCCTTGCTTCCAGCAAGCCTATTCAGTATTCTGGTGGGTTTACCCAGTCATACTATAGAATGGTACCCACTACCAATAGACCTATTCAGTATCTCATTAGGTTAGCCTCTTACACCTTCAGATACTGGCCCTCCATCTTTTAAGATTTTAGTATAAGATTGATTTATGCAAGAAGATGGGGGGAAAACTCTGAAAACAACATTTTCTTTATTTTTTTCAATTGGGATGGTATTTATGTTAGAGGATGACTTTCCATTATATTACTTAGTGATTGTCCTGATGTAAGGGGTACTTAAGAAGATGTGGCCTATCTAAAGATATGATAGAATCAAGCTATTTAGTGTGTAGTGGACGGTACCAGTGATAAAGAACATAAAGGTATCTCTAGGCTCAACTCACTTTCATCTTTTGTAGTTATTGTGACATTTCCATGACTAACTGCTTATTAGAACTCCTTGTTACTCTTTAATAAATACACTTTACTCACTTACTCAGGTTTCTTGGAAAAAACTGTATGAGAGACCTCTAGGATTGATAGTTATGGTATCACTTCATTATACAGTGGTGAAGAGTTTCAAGAGAAACTGCTTTAAAATGCCTTAAGAAAATGAAAATTTCTGCAAAAAATATGGATAATTATAGTAAGTCAATATTCATTTGATGCTTAGCAGACAATGAAATTCAAGTGTAATAATGTTTTGAAGAAAAATCCTTCTTTTATATTTCCTTGAAACTATCTACTCCTGGTGAAATAAATACTTATAGAAATCTCTAGAATTGCCTTATTAACAAAATTCAAAAACTATTTACATATGTACAATAGAAAATTCATAAAAATTTTCAAGAACAAGGGGGGACTTCCCCATCTGCTAGGGCCAATCTCTTGTCTGTTGACATGACCTGTAGAAAATCCTATTTGGAAATGGGATTATGATAAAATTTAAGTCGGTGTCCATTTACTACAAAGGAGACTTGTCCATCATCAATTGTTTTAATTTTGACAGCTCCATTGTCATATACAGTGTCTACCTCGTAAGGGCCCAACCACTGGGTGGTGAGTTTTCCTTTGAAGGTTTTTAATCGAGATTCAAACAACATAGCCCAATCACTAGGTTTGAAGTGTTTCTTCTTAATAAACTTATCATGCCACTTGCTCCTCTGGTTTTGGACTAATATCGTTCGTTGGATGGTATCTTCCCTGATTTCATCCAACTCATTCAATTGTAGGGCTCGTTGATTCTGAGCCTCATCTAAGTTCAATCCTAATTCTATGGAAATATAGAAGGTCCTTACTTGGCATTCTATATGTAGAAGTAGTTGTTTTCCGTACACTAGCTCATAAGGGGTATGCCCAGTGGTATTCCTCCAGGTGGTTCGGTATGCCCACAAAGCCTCTAGGAGCCTATCAGCCCAATCCTAATGATGTAATTGAATAGTGTTGGTCGAGATGGCTTCCAGAACTTTGTTTGTAGATTCTACCTGACCATTGGCTTGCTAGTGGTATGGAGAATATTTATGATGTTTAATCCCATATTTCTCTGTTAGCTCTCTCATTAGCTTGGAAGTGAATTGAGTGCCTTGGTTTGTAACAATTTCATGAGGGACACCGAACCGGGTAAAGATGTATTCATAGATGAATTCAACAACATACTTATCTATAGCCCTGAATAGGGATTTTTCCTCTACCCACTTGGTGACATAGTCCGTACAAACCAAAATATAGTTCTTTTTACGGGACATGGGTGAAATTGGTCCTACAAAGTCAAGGGCCCATTTTTCGAAGGGTTCTATCATAACTTGGGCATGCAAAGGCATTTCGTCGGCTGACGTAGGTATTCCTATCATTTGACAACTATCACAAATTCTCACATGCTTGGAAGCATCTTTGAAAATTCTAGGCCAATAGTAACCCGAATGTAGTACCTTATATGCTATACGTTTGTTAGAAAAATGGCCACCACATGTTCCATCATGAAAACTTCATAGTATTTCTGGTACCTCATCCTCTCGGACACATCTACGAATAATCAAATCAGGACTTGTGTGAAAAATTTCATGACCAACCCAAGAGTAATTAGCACTCTGTGTAATAATTTTATGGTTTTCATGAGGTGACAAATGAGACGGTAACTTCCTAGTACCCAGATAGTTTTCCATATCCACAAACAATGGGGTATTGACAGAAAGGGAAAAGAGGTGCTCGTCTGGGAAAATATCATCTACAAGGTATCATCATCCTCATTTTTTATTTGGGAAATAAAATCATCTACCACATTATCCTTTCCAGGTCAGTCAAGAACAATGATATTAAATTCTTTCAATAATAGGAGCCACCTAGTCACTTGGCCATTAGTTATGGGTTTATCCATGAGAAATATAATGCTAGAATGATCTGTATGTACAAATACTTCATAGCCTGTAATGTAATGACGAAACTTGTTAATAGCATGAACAACTACCAAGAATTCCTTCTTGGTAACTGTATAGTTTAACTCGGTAGGGGACAAGTTCTTGCTCACAAAATAAATGGCATAGGACTGCTGGTCCTCTTTCTGCCCTAATATCCCTCCTATTGTGGTGTCGGAGGCATCAGTGGATATAAGAAATGGGAGAGTCCAATTGGGCCCTCTAAGAACTAGTGCCACATACAGCTTAGCTTTCGGGGTTTCAAAGGTAGTTTGACATTGCTCAATCCAAACAAAATCAACATCTTTTATTAACAATCCAAACATAGGTGCAACAATCTTTGTAAAATTTTCAATAAACCTCTGGTAGTATCCGTCATGTCCAAGAATTATTCTCATCTCTTTCTGAGTCTTGGGGGGTGGAAGTCTGACGATGACCTCGATCTTTGCAGGATCACTTTTATCCCTTCAGATGAAACATGATGTCCTAGAAACACTCCTTCCGTTAACAACATTTTTACATTTTTCATGGCTTAGAGATAGGTTCATTTATTGGCATCCGATGAGGAATTTTTCTAAGTTGTCTAAGGCTTCCTGGTAGGTGTTTCCATAAACTATGAAGTCATCCATGTAGACCTCCACACAATCATGAATAAGATCAACAAATATCCCTAATATTGCTCGTTGAAATGGGGCAGGAGCATTACACAATTCAAATGGTAAGACCCTATAGGCATAGGTGCCCCAAGGGAAAGTAAAGGTAGTCTTGTACTGGTCCTCAGGGGCTATAGGAATCTTATTGTACTTGTTGTACCCATCTGAAAAGGAAAAATACTTCTTTCTAGACAATGTATCTAGAACTTGGTCAATGAAAGGGAGAGGAAAGTAATCTTTCAGAGTGGATTTGTTGAGTTCCCGGAAATCAACACAAATTATCCATTTCCCGATCACTTTATTTGGAACCACTACAAGCGGGGATACCCACTTACTATTAGAGATGGGATAAATAAATCTGACGTTTAACAACTTTTGGATCTCCTCTTTGACTATATCTTTGAGTGCTGGGTTCATCCTTCTTTAAGGTTTCCTAACATGTGTTACTTCCCCCCTGGGTATATATGTGATGGATGCATGTATCACGGTGTATACCCTTCATGTCAGTGTATTCTCAGGCAAATTCTCCTGATTGTTCTTTAAGGATACTTACTAACTGTTTTTGTTGGTCTACATCTAGCCTAGAGTTTATATGTAAAAAATTTCCTGGACTAATCTCATAGGGCATAGTATAAGACATGGTCGAATCATCTATATCGAATATAAAAGATGTCGAAGATAAAATGGATGGGTCCAATTGTTCCTGAAATTATTCCCCAAACATGTACTCAAATTGGGGAAAAGACTGTGGAAAATCCACACATGTGATAGAAAAAATAAACTGGTTTAGCACATTTTCTGTTGTGTGCTCCTGAAGTGCCCAGGCATGGTCACTTGGAAATACAGGTTCTTCCCAGTCCTCATTCTTGTATGTACATTCAAGCCACCATAGATTCTCCATAATAGGTTGAGCTGGAGGATAAATGGTGAGCTTATGGATAGAGAGTCCATTTGAGATGGTCATTTCTCCCTCTCTACAGCCAATAAATGCATTGGCTGTGGCTAGTCAAGGTCTTCCCAAAATGATGGGATGGCCTTTTGTAGGGTCCTTTGAGTGAATGATAAGAAAATATATTGGGTATTCCCATGAGGCTAAATTAATCATGATATCATCTAAAATTCCTTCAGGTATGACCCTAGTCTTATTTGCTAATTCCAAAATGGTTGGGGTAGGCCGAAGAAGAGGTTGTAACTGTAATTGTTCCAAGGTAGTAGCGGTCATAACATTGATGGTTGCCCCTAGGTCTATGAGAGTGTTTCCAATGGAGACCTCATTAATAGTTATGGTCACTACAGGGTTCCCTGGGTTCCCATTATTTGCTAGCTTTGGCTGATATTATATGTATTTGGAAATATATCCTATCAAGTGTACTGTAGGAGGGTCCTTCGGCTTCCTTTCAGACTTATTAATACATAATTCTTTGACTACCTTACTATATATTGGAATTTCTTTAATGGCTTGAAGCAAGGGAATCTTGACACAAATATCCTTCAATTCATTCAAGATGTCAAATTTCGGTTGGGTGGTAGGCCTCTCGATCACCAATCAGTCTAGATAAGGAGGGACCTTCATAATTTATGAAGGTTAATTTTAGGGAAGCTTAGATTCTTGGTTCTTTGGGATAATAACATATTCCCACCTAGTGTCATCCATGGGTTGTTTGGTGGTCTCTTCTTCTTCTTCTTCCTGGATGACTATTGAAGGTCTCTTCTTCTCCATAATGTTTCTCGATCTTAGTTGAATTTCCTGTAATGGAACAGGGGTGATAAAATATGTCAGGAAGGCCTGTATCCCAACATTATGAAGAGGTTGAGGGGGCTTGTTATTAGGATTGGGCACTGGCTGTGCCAGTAATAATGTTGGTCTTAGGGAGCTTATGAGTGGAACGTTCCTTCCACCAAAAAGATCAGAAGGAACCTTGGTTGAAATGTCTGATTTAGATTTAATGTATCTCCCTTTTGGGTCTCTAGGTCTATTCATGAAAGTAAACAAAAGAAAAAAGAGAAATATACTATTGGGTTTGTAGGTCTATTCATGAAAGTAAACAAAAAAAAAAGGAAAAACTACCATTGGGTTTTAGGGAGCATGCAATATCAGATGCGTCAGTTCTTACCTCTCGTCTTAAAGTTCCCCCGCCACCAATCTAATGCTAAGGTTTAAAAAATGATCTATTTCCTAACTATTTCTTACCTTGAGACAACTCCCCAACAACAGCGCCAAAAATTATGGGTGTTCTATATGCACTAAAAACACACTAAAAACCCTCAATTAAATTGTCAACCCGGGGTAAGTAGACTTAGAGTTGTAGAAAAATATATGCCAAGGTAGAAGGGTTGGTAGTAGTATAGTCTAACTAAGGAAGTGGCCATCTAAGGGCTAATCTATTCAAGCAAAGCTATCTAATAATCAAACCCTACTAAGAAACTTTAAACTATGTAACCGAAGTACTTTTGGTCCAATGATCGATGGATAGTTCTAGAAAACAAGTGAAAACCCTACTTGAATAAAACTAGTTCAATCATAATAATAATCAAAAGCAACTATTTAAGCATAACAATAAACAAATAGAAACAACAAACTACTTTAACTAGTCTAGTTAAACTCAATGAACAACTATCCTATGAAAGAAAGTAAATAAACAACTATACTATCAAAGCAAGAATAGACAAGTAAGAAATTAACCTATTAAAGCAAGTAAACAACTAACTAACCTAGGATAACTTCTACTGCAAGTAAACTAAGTAAGACTACTCAATAAACAACTAACTAAGCTAAAAGACAAGTGAACTCTATTATTAATTCAAACTGCAAAACTATTTCTAATTTACAAAAGGAAATCTACTAAATTGAAACCACGAATATTTAACAACTAATATTTAATCTATGATAAGCAAAAATACTCTTTAACCTACCAAAGCAAAAGACTATCTATCCTGTAACAGTAATAAAACTATCTTCTGATCTATGAAAGCAAGAAACTATCTTTTAACCTACGAAAACTAAAATATAGCGTTGGTGGCTGTGTGAATGTCTTCGGTGTCTTATAATATCACAATGGCACTTGACAATGAAAGATAATTCAAGCAGTATAAGATCAATATTGATTTCAATAGCAAAGTGAAAGGTGTGGATTAAGCAATCCAGTGAGAACTTAGCCATTATGGAAACAACGTTAATTACCCTGCATATTCATGTGATTATTACTCATGCATTAACCTTCAACAATATAACGAGATTATAATTGTACTCTATGCTATGTAAGAAAAAATCATAACTACATTCAATCATTAACTAAGAACTAAAATTGCAACCTAAATCTAGGAAAGAAATTGCATAAAGTAAAACTAAGCTAAACCTATTTCAACAATTCAAATTGCAGAAAGGAAAATGTGTATAAACATAAATTAAACATGATTCTTAGCATATAAAAAGTAAACTAATGAAAAAATTAATTAACAACTAGTTAAGCAAAATCCAAATAACAATTAAATAGGAAATCTACAAATAAAAACTAAAGCTAACCCTATCCATCCACCGAACCCTTGTGAAAGAAAACATAAACTAAAATTTCGTTCTACGTTGTTTTAAACTTGATTTTAAAAGCATAAATAAAACACAATCTAACATTTAATTGCACACAAGGTTAGTGTATAAGTTTGCAAACCTATTCCTACTAACTACAAAATCAATTCATATTAACAAAATCCTTCATACTAACCTGCAAAGCAAAACTAAATAGTTAAACTATAACAACAAATTATATAACAAAGGAAAAATAGCAATTTATGTACAAAAATGAGATAAAAGACATCAGAGCTATGAAATTCACAAATAACTCATAGAACAGTTACCAGATTGCTGGTGGGCCCCCCAGTAAGTCATGGTCACTTCTCAAAGGCACACCACAAACTCAACAAATAAATTTCACCATTAAAAAGAAAAAACATAGTTTTATATAATTATGGCAATGGAAAATGGAAAAAACAGAGGAAAAATGTATTTGTCTCTAATACACTACTTCTTCTGCTGCTTTTTAACTATTGTATGACCACCACGGTGGTATTTATAAGCTTTACAGACCAATAGGTCAACCATTGGAGGGTCTAACCTCTTCTATAAACATCAAATTACATTAATGGTGCCCTAACTATCGAAATGGAGCGAGCTAATAATCGCCCATCTCAAAAACCCAAACCGAGTTGTCAAGAGTTTAATAGCTAGAAGGGGCAAAACGAGAAAAACCCATGTTCCCGATTCGCCCATCAATGGCCATAAATACCATAACTGCCAAATCGTCCACCATTTTTGTGCAGGACAGAGTGCTGGATGGAGTGTCGGACCGAGTACCGGATTGAGTATCGGATGGAGTGCCAGACTAAGTGCCAAAAGCATAAACATGATGCGATTTTTCCTTGTAACACAAAAAAATGTGAATTAGATCCTTGGAAACATAAAAACGTAATGAATTATACTCAAGATCAACATAAAACATGAATTATACATACCTGGTGTGGATCATAGCGTTTTGGCATAAAATTTCTTCAAAAAGATTCTCCAAAACATGAAAAACACATATGTATATTCAGAAAAAGTATCTAATAAATGTTATAAAACTGATCATATCTTGGGCCCAACAGTCTGCAATATTTTCAACGGTCTCATCACTCCAATAATCTCCTATCTGTGCAAAATTGGGATTCTCTGTCATCCCAATGTTTACCTTCCACATTTTTATAGGATGTGTATATGCAGAGGATTCAAGCTCTAGCCCTTCTACTTCTCATTCTCCTTATGTCTCAGGTACTTGTACATTTCTAGGATCTTCTTCATCATTCTCTTCCTTAGCCACATTGTAACACTCAAATAACTCGTGGACAATCATCTTGGCTCTTTGTGCATTGCATAATGGTACCACCTCCATCGCCCCTTGTTCTGAGAAGATCTGTGTTCGAATAGCCTGTAGCGCTGCATATATTGATAGGGATTGTGTTGTGAGTGGGAAATCCCTCTATGGACTAGTACTTAGGGTTAGATTATGCATGCAGAAAAAGACCTAAAGATTTCTACTTTATACCATCGTCCCAGACCTAATACCATTATTCTTAAGAAAATACATAGTTAAGAAGATCAAGTGAGCATACTTTATTTCGGGTGTTCAATGTAGATCCTTCCTTACACTTGATCGCTTTTTGATTGCATCTCTCCTCCTGAGGTTGACCTGCATTCACACAAAAAAAACAACAAACTCCACATGCATTTGATATATAGATTAATGGGTTAGAGATTCAAAACAAGTATACAATAAACCATGAAAAACTCATATGGTGGGACGGGAAAAGTATTTCTTTATTATTAACTTCAACAAATAAACTTACAATGATGAAGTCGGCCGCTACTCCACGAAACTGGTCCTGGGATCCTCTTCAACTATCCTCCATCTTCTTTGCTCTATCTTTCTCTTCGCACAAGGATGGCTAAAGGGTTGGAACAAAGGGAATGTGCAATCGGGTATATTTTCTTTACTATGATTCTCTTCCTCCAAATGGGACCCCTAACCCTTATTTTATAGGCTAGAAGAAGCTATGTATTTGGAAGAAACCTTGGCCATGCATGGATGGAAGGTTTAGTTAACTCACCCAAAGCTATGTGTTCCATCGACAACTTTCCTTTTTTCATGCTTTTGTAGGTGCACACAGGCTATTTTGGGTCAGATAGCGTGTACACGCATGCAGTAATAGAGCAGGGCACGTGGGCCTTTATAAAAAGTGTTTTTAAGAAGAGTTGTTCAGTAGTTCTTTGGCAAAGAAGGAATCTGAGATGGCCTGATGCCAAGTAAGCATGTCTGGTGCAAATTAGGGTTATAATAGATGCCCCCTAATGTGTGAGGTCAGAAGAGCATTTGATGTCCAAAATACATTAACAATCTTTATTGATGTGTCGAACAAGTGAGCCCAGGGACCAGAAATCAGGAGGCGTCGTCTGCAAAAATAACAATTGTCTCACCGAGGCAGGCATACCCATGCTCGGGATAAAATAAAATCATGGCTACCAATCAAATACACTGTAGATCCATGTCATATAACTATATAATGTGTAGCCGTGAACAATACACAGCAGAGCTACATCTTGAAATCAAAAAGATATACATGTGGAGTATCCATCTTCTTAGAAGATGATAAGGCCTGATGGTTGGAGATGAGGTCTTCAGAGCTCAAGAAACAAATTCAAAATATTCAAAACTCGGGTAGGAGTGTAATATGAGTGTAGGAATTCACTACCCAGAGGTCTTTGACGACTCGTCAGTCATGGACTAGAGAATCTTGATGATCAGACTGAGGGCTTAATTGATTTCAATCAAAGACTTGATTGGATGTTTAGGATGGATGAGTATGAGGGCAAGAGAAAAACTGTAGAGGGGCTGACTCAGGATTGGTAAAAAATTCCCTTGGACAACAACACGACAAATGATGAGACTCAGGAAACATGGCATTAATCATAATTTTACGAGGTAGGAGGCAACGCAAACTCTCCATGTGTTTGGAAGAATAACCAAATGGAGGAGGACACAGCTCTATGTAGCGAGAACAACTTCCTAAGGTTGTATTAAATTCCAGAGTTTGACGAACAAATGGACATATGTTCTTTATCCAAGGGCGACTTATTGTGCTTCCAATAAAGAAAATACTTTTTCCCTTCCTCTTTTTGGGGTATATTTGATTTTTTTTTTTTTTGGTCTTTTTCAACAATTTTGGAAAAAAGAATGAAAGAATGTTATGTTACAATGGAGGAATGAGTGTTACAAACATACAAGTTCAAGGCACAAGGACAAGACTGATGTTCAGAACAATGACACTCGGGAAAAATCCTCTAGGGGCCAAAGGTGTCAAGACGTAGAGGCAAAGTGCTACAAGTCTTGTGTATAAGTTATGCTTTACATGGTTCAGTTGAGAGAAACATGGAGCCAACATTTAGACCAAAGACATAGGTATGCAAATGAGGTTAACAAAACACACAATGGTAACATCCTTCGATGTAAGTTTAATGAGCCTAGAGAAGGTAAGCTCGGCGGTTTTTCATATTTAGAGAGTCTGAAAAAACGTAAAAGGAGACTCCACTGAGGTACCTTTTTCGAAGGTAGTCTAGTCAATTCGAAAAAGGGGTAAACTGGCACCGACGAGATGTCTATTCAAAACCATTTTAACAAGTGTGATAAAGACAAGATCACTCAACCATTTTTTCATTTTTAAGGATTCTGAAAAAAGCTTAACTATGGACTCCGTTAGGAATGTTCTTCTGGACCAGTTTAACGAGTGTGAAAGAATAAGGTCACTCGGCGATCTTTTCAATTTTGGGGAGTCTGGAAAGAGCTTAAATATGGACTCCATGGGGGTTCCTTTTCGTAAATTTAGTCCCTTAGGCCCGAAAAAGGGTTAAAATGATACCTGAGAGTACTCTTCTAGAGAACTAAAGTTTCTTAGAGTATACCTTTGTTCGTATAGTTGACCGTCCGGACCGAAAAAGGGGTAAACTGCCACCGAACAGACGTGACTTCAAATTTCAGTTTAATGAGCATGAAAGGCCACAAGATCACTCGGCAATATTTTCATGTTTAGAGGGTCTAAAAAGGGCTTAAAAGAAGACCCGTTATATCTTTTGGGAGTCCTGAGGGTGACGTCAAGAGTGAAAAGGAATCATGCAAATGAGGCTGAAACTCGTAATCAGGAAAAACAACAAGGACTCCCGAGCCTACAATTATTAGAGATAGCATGGACACCATAATGCAACCAAGATCTACCTAGGGCATCCATGTTTCGGTAAGCTCTACCACCAACTCGCGACACTTCTAAAGCAACAATGATGGTTCCGTGTCACAACCTGATGGGATCGATCCTATGGAAAATGGATAAAGACAATGAGATACAAAAGTCAGAGTAGAAACCTAACCTATATTCTTAAGTTGATCATCTTAAATTTTTCCACGGACCGTCCAAAGTTACCCAAAACTCCAAAAAATTGTCCTGATACCCGATCATACCCTTCCAATACAACTCCTGAATCACTCTAAATGGTTTTTGTTTTAAATAAAATGATAAAGGGGGCCAAAAAAGTGACAAAAAGGGGCCAAAAATTCTATAAATAGAAGCTGACAGCTCATTATCACCATTGTTGATTTGGAAATTTACTCTAGAGACAAAAAAAACCCTTTGATAAAAGTGGTGATTCCGGGAGATACAATGGATAAAACGACCATCTGTCTAGACCAAGTAAGTACAAACTCTCTTATCTTGCAATTTAAGTCTTTATTTTTTCTTTGGGTTCCAAGTTTTGGGGGGGCGTCGACCTTCAAAAGGTCAGACCTAGGTCCACGTGGGATATCTTAGGACAGGCCGCATGTACATTCGGGCAAAGTAAACACTGCACGCGTGTACATGCGATTGTCAGCATTACAGCCCGTGTGGACCCCCTTATTGAGTGAAAAAAGTTTAAAAATAAGGGTTAACCCTCCTGAACCTTGATGTTTTGCAGGATGTACGTTCACTGGAGAGAAAGAGAGCATGAGGAGGTTAGTGAGTTGGTTGGGGAAGACCACAATGCTATGGCTACCTTGATGCAATGTGGGCTGCTCAAGTTCTTCTTATGTTCTTTTATGCGGGCACAACCTAGGCTACTGAATACCTTGGTTGACTATTAGCATCCAGATGCAGAGGCATTTATGTTAGAGGGGAAGTCACTGATGCCCACGATAGACGATATCTATTTTTTTGACTGGCCTCTCTAGGAGAGGGGAACCAATCAACTTCCAAACATTTCCTTTGGGGCCACATAACATAGCGGAATTGATAGGACTTTACTGTGAGGTTGGTACAGACAACTTGAGCTCACAGGTGCCCATAAGCAAGATTACTGACTCATCACTGCATGCGATTGTGTTTCTTATTGGGTAGATTACTGGTTCTATGGCCTTACATCAGGCGTCCCATGCACAGATGAACTGTGCAGTCCAGTGCTTAAATGCACAAATATTTGACTGGAGCACAACATTGTTAGATTGTATGAAGAGGCAGTTGACAGATTGTTGGTCGCGGACAAAGAGGAACTTCAATTTTGGGACCATTCTATGCTCTTTCTTATTTGAAAGAGTTCCGAGCTTCAGTCCTCGAGTAGTGGTATGAGGACATTAGGCCTCTCTTCCTGTAGTTTGTAGATGGGCAGTTTTACTGCCACGATAGGATGGTGGAAGGACCAATGAGTCCTTCGAAGATGATTTATTCGCTTGGTTGTCGCAATAGATCCCAGTCATAGAGGATTATCCCTATGCTAGGATTGATTTCTTGAGAGATCCTAAGATACCAGTACCTCCTGGTGAGGAGCGAGGAGAGATGGGTAAGTTTACATCATTGTTTTGTCATTTTTTTTTTGTGAAACATATGTAATTTTCATGTTGTTTTTGTTATATATCATTTTTTTTATACCAGAGTATTTGACGGATATGTGTTTGTCATGTGAATATGTGGGACCAGTGTGTTTTTCATGTGCAGACGTGGGTCCGATTTTTTCGGCGTTTGGCAAACGTTGTTGATCAGTGCAATAGGGCCCACAGGCCTTGACCTTAGTTAGACTTTTCTCATGCCGAGAGCACTACTTGTATATATTTTTGAGGGCATAAGCCCCATGATTTGTTATTGGTCATATTTTTTAGGTGCTTGTGTCCACTTATGTACTCTAGTGACTATGATGTTATATATGGATTTTTATGTCTTTTTGTAGCTTATGGACCATTTTTGCAAAAAATGTATTTACATGTTTATGTGTATGTCATTTCATATGTGTGCAAGATGCCAATCTAAAATTTGATTAGCTAGAGTATCTGTGGTTTGGTTTAAACTCTTATGAACATGAAAATATGTAATATAATCAAAGCTTCATTCTAAGAGATGTACCCTACAAAATTGTCGGTGTAAAGTCGGATCATGAACACAGTAGACTCTATTTAACTGAGACACAACCAGCGGAGCATCAAGATATACCTGGAGATGAGAGATACCAAATGACAAGGCATCATGAAGCAACTTGATCCAGGTGGATATAGGTGGCCACCCACCTTCTCCAACTGGCCCAAAACATCTTTCTGGCAATTTTGGTAATTTACTATTTTTAGCAGTTTTTAACTTCCGGGGCCATTTTGAGGCCCTAAACGATGTTTTTTGAGAAAATGGGGAGCAACATGGATCATAAATCAATGTTGCTCACCCAAAAGTTGTAGTTCTCAGATATATCTTTCCAACAAGCTATCATACGCCTAAAACAGATATCATATGCAAAAGTTACGACCCCGGGAAGTTGATGCACCAACTTACCCAAACGGGGCCCACATGACTTTTGGCGCTTCATCTCATAGGGTTAGGATTTTTGGATGTCTAGGGTTTTTGGAATTCCTTCTTATTGTAAAACGGCTTTCAGAGCCTCATTGTAACACAGTTCAGAGGCCAGTAGCCGCCACATCTCTTCTCAGAGATAAGCTACCAACGCCCTAGCTAGTTTATTTCCATTCTGTCTGTAAGCATATTTCAGTCATTTGTTATTATTGAAATGAAGTCTTATTTCCACTGCATCTTTGCATTTATGTGTATTTATATATTTCATTGTGTTCCTACATAAATCCATATCACAACTCAATAACTGCACTATACTCGGCAACATTATTTGTGGTGTCACCTAAGCATATACCTCCGGAAGATAATAACTGGCCTCGAGGTGAAAAAAATACCCAAGCTGCGGAGGAAAGCCTCTGAGTGTGTTGGATAGCCCTGTCCGCATACCCAATGAACACCTTGGATTCACTTGACATCTGCCACAGTGATGAAAGATACATAAAAAATGACACGTCCATAACACTAAAAGAAACTAGAAAGTAATAGTACAAAGGCTATACATATGTTACAAAAAGTTACCCAGGGTGACCTGCCTATGAGTAACACTTCTCGAGGTAGAGTCCATTTCTAGGCTCTACCAAAGAATTTACTTCAAAGTCAACCAGATGATAAGAGCCCTTTTTTAGCACCTCTTTTACGATGAAAGGTTCGAACCACATGGGTTTGAATTTTTCTGCCCCCAGGGGGTCCTTATCTTGGTCATAGACCAGGACAAGGTCGCCTTCAGTGAAAATCCGAGGATGAACGAACCTATCATATTGAAACTTAACTTTTTGTTTGTGAGCCTCATTGGCCAAAGCCACATCACGACGCTTCTCATTGAGCTGCTCAAGGTATAATAACCGCTCTTCAAGTGGAGAAGTGTCTACAATAATTGTACTGCCAACTTTAGGGACGATATCTGACATTCGATAGGAAAGACTGCTTCCAACCCGTAAATGAGTTGAAAAGGTGAGAAACTATTTGCAGTCTTAACAGACGTTTGGTAAACCCATAATTCCGAGTATAACATCAAATGCCAATTTGACTTGGCTAAGTTGATCGTTCGTTGTAGGATGTTATTGAGAGATTTATTCACAGCTTCCACCTGACCATTTGCTTGGGGGTAGTAGGGTGACGAATGTTCTTTCCGTAACCCAAGCTTTGATGTTAACTCGGTCATCATCTAGTTCTTAAAGTGACAGCCATGGTCAGTGATAATCTCCCTCGAGATGTTGAACCTTGCTATTATCTGGTTGAATAAAAAGAGAGTTGCAGTCTCTCCATCATCTCTAAACGTTGGCATAAGGAGGGTTGGATGGTGCGGTTACGATGATGTAATGGTGCCCCCTTGCCAAAGGAGGGTTGCATGTAGTGTAATAAATCCCCCACTTGGTGAAGGGACCAATGGTGATGACAGGAAACATGGGAGTGGGATGTGCCCTCATCTTCTGAGAGAAGATCTGGCACGGGTGGCACTTCTTGACTGATTCGATACAATCTTTGATTAGTGTTGGCTAGAAGTAACCTGTTGTTATACATTATTTTCATCATCCCTATGAATATTAATGATGTAAACCTATCTATTTCCTTCAGAGGGGTTAGTGTCCTGAGTTCCCGAAGAAGGAAGAGAGAAGAACTTTTCCTGAGAAAAGAAGTTGCATTCTCCTGTGTAAAAACCCCATAAAAAAGGAAGTTCATAGGCTGCCTATGTATTAGGGTGCGAGAATGCTTAATTCTCGTAGGCTTCCCATACTTAGGGTGTGAACTGTTCACAGGTTGCTCTATAAGTAGGGTATGAGAATGCTTACATGTAGGAAAAACGAGTGTTTTCTCAAATCTTCTAGAAGGAGAAACTTCTATGGTGAGGTGGCATCCGAATGGTTTGGATCTTACTCGCTTTCATGATTTAGTGGGATCATCCTAACCTCCTCACCTTATCCTATTCAAATTATAAAAGGAGAGGAGCTCTCATGGAGAAGGGGTTCTTAAGCTTTGGTTAGCTTTGGAGCTTTTGGCTTGGGATTATTAGCTTGGTTAGAGTGGCTTTGAGATTTTCTTTGTCAAGATAGATTGTGAGTAGTATCAGATCTATGCTCTCATAATTCTTGGAGTGAAAGTGTGTGGGGAACAAAAGATAGTTGGAAGGGACCTTATGACATCAAGGCCATGGTTGTAATCTCTCTTTCACATTTAATATGATACAATAATATGATTCTTTCCTATAAAGCTTGTTGTGTTTTATTGTATAATTCCTTGATCACATACATAGGTTTATATTGAGTTTATGCTATTGCTATCACTTTGGTTGGTTGCATTCTTTTGCAGGTTCACCATTGTATGAGCGTTGGAATGGATCTAGGATGGTGATGGTGAGAGGAAGCAACATTTAAACGGTATGTCACCCGTCCCTCTTTAGTTAGTAAATTCAATATCTAAAACTTAAGGAAAGCGTCATGTTCTGGTGTGTTTTGTTCTAGATCCAGGTGGATCTAGGGAGATCAGTTAGTGTCCGCACCTACCGATTAGTCTGATAACAAAATTGGCAACTCCACTGGGGAACAGATTGTTGCCTAGTTAGTCTAGTTTCCCTTTCTTTGATTGCTTGTTTTCTGGTCTGTGAGTCTGTGGGAGATCCATCCAGACTCTCTGGATTTGAAAGTTCACTCAAATTTAGTCCTTTTTCATATTTTTTCTTGTTTATAGGCATTCTTGCACTGTACCCTTTAGTGGCCTACGAGAAACACCTGAGTTCGTACCCTGGTGTTAATTCCAGTGCGAACCCCTCACAATCAACCTTTGTTTAGCTTACGAGAATCTTTGATTCTCGCACTGTAATACACTGCCAGCCTGTGAACTTGTTTGTAAAATTTTTTTTTGGATTGGGTCTTGTCATTTTTTGATGTCCAATTTTTCTTTGATCAGCTGGATTGAACTTTTGGAGCCTATATTGATCTGTTTACAGTCTTCTTGATATTCTTTGAGTTGCTTTTATCCATCTTTTCTTTGTTTGAAGGATTGGTCTCTTGCTTTGAGTGTCTTTCAATTACAAAGCGTGTGTTTTCTTTAGAATTGTTTAGGGAAAGATCAGATTTCTTCTGAATGGTTCACTTTAAAAGAAAACTTTTAGTTTGGGTTTCTTTGTTTTAAGAAAGTTCATTATTGATTTTAGTGAAATTTTTGAAACAAAAAGATTTAATTTCTTTCTTTATATTAGATTAGGGGCATCCTTGCATTTGAAGTAGTGAAATTGCATGATTCTTGGAAATTTTTGATCTTAAATTATGAAAAATTTTCCCCCTCATGGCCGGGGGGGGGGCATGAATCGTGCATTGGTGTTCAATACCTTTTTCTAATTTCTTGAGAATCTTGATATTGATGATTTTTAAGATTTTGGGACATTGTGCATCTGGGAATGATAAATGTTTTCTCCTTCTCGTAGCATAGCTTTCATCGAAATGAAAAGATTGCATCTTCATATCTTTGCATAATTTTTGAGTCGGTCAAAACACCATATTGTTCATGCCATTTTCCTCTTGAGTAACAACAACCATAAAATAAAGCACTTATATAAACTGATTAGACATTTTTCTCTTTTCTGGTAGCAAACCTACATTAGATTAGTAGTAGGGCTTTGGAATAGATGTGAAAGATAACTTTCCAAAGTTGCAAACAAACATAGAATCTTGAGTTAGGGACCGGTTAAATCCACTTATTACATTTTGTCTTGGGAAGCCCTTCTAACACAAGGGTCAATCACGAGGTCGCATCGATCCTGAAAGAGTTACTCACCCTGCTTTGTTGGTCTTGGTGTAGAGATTGCGTGTATTATGGGGGTCGCTTGAGAGGTATACCCACAATGATGAGTGGAATCCTTTCAAGTTGATTTTGGGCTAGATACCCTGCCCTTGCGTGTGGATCAGACTGTTGATTATTTCCCCAGGCATCACTGTAGTAATTGGTAACCTTAGTGGCCTATCTCTCTAGGTTCTTTACACGAGGTGAATGTGGAGGGGCAAGTCTTCACGGTACCTGGAATCGACGTTGGCCAAACTCACCCGAGCTCCTTGGAGGGTATACCCACAATTATGTCTGGGAGCCTGCAACAAGGTGTAAGTCCGTTAAGCAGGTTGTCAACGTAACTTTTCCACCCGCTCTATCTCAGCCCCTTCTTACATTGTTCCTGCGACGTTGGATTTCATCACCAACTAGTGTGCTCATTGTAAGAAGGTTTTGTTCATTTGCTTGCTTCCTAGATTTTTAGCGTGTGTTGTTTGTTTTCCCTAGCAAACTCTAGGTTGGATTTATTTAATGGCATAAATTCCTGGAATGACCAATGAAGGAACCACTGCTCCAGGGGAACCTTTTGTTTTTCCTTCTTATGGAAAAATTGGTCCTCCTCACATCGCTACTTTGAGCCTTCCAGGTCTCACTATTGGATTACCGGTATGGTTGTTTTCCACTCAAGTAATCTCGAATGCAGTTAGTGCTTCCGTCGTAAGCACTTCCCCCCAAGAGAATCAACCTCATGTTGATCCTTCACCTTATTCACTAGTAAGGTCTTCTTCGCCTTCTTTGCTTGCAAGGTTTCCTTCTGTTTCATCTTCTTCATCGAGTGAAAGTTTTGAATCTAGTAACTCAGTGAATACGAAGAAGAAGAAAAGAAAGAAGAAGAAGAAGAAAATTAAACAAGGATCCAAACTTCCAACCATTGTCAAACATGTTGGAAAACAACCAGTTACTGTTAATCATGCTGGGAGTGTTGATGATGTCAAGATCACCCAAACAACTTGTAAGCCCAAGTACCCTTGCAAGCTTTGTAAGGGTAGCCATCTTCTCAAGGATTGCCCTGGTCTATCCAAGGTTATAGAAGTATGGTCTACACACCCTGACCAACCCATGTCACCAGCCTCTGAACAACATACTGATGACCTCCCATCAACTAGTCATGATACCATTGGGAAGAAGAAAAGTAGAGTCAAGTTCATGTGTATGTTATGCAAAGGGAGTCATCTAACTCATCTTTTCCCTCATATGGACAAAGCCTCGAAATTAATGGAAGACATGACTGTTTCACAGCCTCAACTTCTAGCCGCTCATCGCAAGATTTCTCTCAACCCACCTGTAGTTGATGGAATGATCAGTCTGGTCCCTTCACCGGTCAATCCGGTTGATCATGTCATCAATCTGATCACGTCTTTGGATGAACCAGTAGACCAAGTGGTTGATCCGATCCCATCCTCGATCAACCCCACTCTCCCATTAGAGAGTGAAACCCAAGCGGTCGATTCGTTTCCACCTGTCGACTACATTCTCCCCTTGGAGAATGAAACCCAAGTGGTCGATCTGATCTCTCCATCGGTCAATCCTACTCTCTCGCTCGAGAGTAAACCCGATACTGCCCACATTTTTCTCGTTGATACAGAATCTCCCATGCTGAGGGGTATTCCTCCTTCTTCTGTAGGACCCCCTCCAAGTAATGGGGCCATCCGTTTTGATTGGGGTGTGCTAACTGGACCTCGTCTTCCATCTTACATTCCTTTCCAGATTACAGTATAGGTTTGTGGTTGGGACGTTCCTCAAAAGTTGATAGATGAAGGTTCGTCTATTAGTATTTTGTCCTCTATTGCTTGGAAAGCTTTGGGTTGTCCTCCACTTGCACCGGTTACGCAGAATATGTTAGCTTTTAACAGAAGAACCAGTCAACCTTTAGGGACCCTTCCTCAGTTTCTTGTAACTTTGGGAGGGAAAATTTCCTTTATTGATGTCATGGTAGTCCAAGACCCCTTGGATTTTTCTTTACTCCTTGGGTGAGATTATGCCTATGCCATGAAAGCTATCGTGTCTACTCTCTTTCGTGTGATATCTTTCCCTCACGATGGACGAGTTGTGACTGTTGATCAACTTTCATTCATTGACCCTGCTTGGATTGCCTCCCTGAATGGTTCTTATATGCAAACAGTATTGCCCCCACCACAGGTCAATTATGTGGCGTTGTCGCCCATGGCTTCAACTTCTGATGACTTAGATCTAGTAGTTGACATGGTGATCTCTTCGATAGGGTTGTTAGAGCATGATCTCTTTACTCCTGTCGCGACCCTCGACATGGTTTCCTTCTAGAGTGTGTTTCTTCCTTCCAGTGAAGACCTCTTGGAAGCCATGACTGAGTTTTGTCCCTTGACATGGTGTCATTCCGGAGCATTGTCCTCTTAGAATCCATGATCAATAAGAGAGACTTCGAGGATGGTTTTTTGCGTCTCTGAGGAAACCTTGTTAAAAAATGAAATAGAGGTCTTTGAGAATGATTTTATGCTTTCAAGCTCATTTAAAAATGAAACCAGACTTGAGCATGGTTTTTTGATTTCAAGCTCATTAAAAAAATGAAACAGAGGTTACGAGCATAGTTCTTGTTTCTGTGTCAAGATCGTTAAAAAATGAAATAGTTTTCCCCCTCTCTATTTAAGTCAAGTCCTTCATCTAGTATTTGAAGATTCATTTCATTCTCCTTTGCAGTTGGATGAAATGAAGCTTGGGGGGAATTTGCCTACTTTCAGCCTCTGGACTTCATGCTGAATTTAGAGCCGCTAGTTTCTTAAGCTGGGGGCTAAGTACCAACCATCCATGTGTTATGCGTTGGGAAGTCACAAGCATAGTTTGATATAGTTCAAGCTTGTGTAAAAATGAAACCACTTACCTCAAGCATAGTTTCCTCTGGTTCAAGCTTGTGTAAAAATGAAACTAGGTCCAAGAATAGTTTTCTCTGGTTCAAGCTTGTGTAAAAATGAAACCAGGTCCAAGAATAGTTTTGTTTAGTTTTTAAGCTTGTGTAAAAAATTAAAATCTATTCCAAGCATAGTTTTTTTTTGTTTTAAAGCTTGCGTAAAAATTAAAACAATCCCGAGCTTAGTCTTTGTTCTTTCTCATGCTCGTAAATACATGAGAATAAGTTACCGAGCTTAGTCTTTGTTCTTTCTCATGCTCGTAAATCAATGAGAATGTAACTGGGTATACTTTTATCACTTTTTCAAACTCAACAAGGTTATACGAAAAAGGAACCCCCCTGGAGTCCTCTTTAAGCTCTTTTCAGACTCTCTAAACATGAAAAGATTGCCGAGTGACCTTGCTATTTTCACGCTCGTTAAAGTATTTGAAGAAAGCATCTGTTGAGCAATAATTTATCTCTTTTTTGGTCTCATCGGACTATTTTACGAAAAAGGAACTGAGAGAGTTATCTTTTAAGTGTTTTTCCAGACTCTACAATCATGAAAAACTTTCGAGTTTTCTATCTTTGGACTCGTTAAACAAACATCGAAAGACCCGTAATGGGACCACACCACTCCTTCCTAGGGTTCGTTAAACATACTCAGAGGGACTCGTCTGAAGGATGAGCTTAAATTGACAAGCATATGTTATCCTCCTCAAGCTTGCATAAAAATAAAGAGGTAATCGCCAGAAATGGTGGGGGAAAGATTGGGAAAGAAATGTATCTAAACCTGTATTCTGTGGAAGAGTCACTTTTGAACATGACACCCTTTCACTCGCCTTGTGTCTAGGTTGGAAAATCCACTTGTCTTCTGATCATACTCCTTTATAAGATTACAAATTGGTCTGTGATCCCTGTTATTGATTCAGTGTTTCCAAGACAGTTGTCGTGTCGTCAATATGTTCAAAGAGAAGTTCAACCCAGAAAGCCTTCTATTGCGTCGGCCATTTCTGCAGTCTTTAAGCCTTCTATTGCGTCGGCCATCCCTGAATCAGTCCTAAATCACTTGTTGCTTTGATCTACATCAAATATTGTTACTTGTTTTGTGTCATTGATGTGGGATACATTAAGGCCCTCCCGTGACAAGTCTTTTTCTGTCGACTTCAACTCATTATCTAAGAATTAGACTTAGAAACTAATTGGTACCTTGGAACTTGCATCCCTTAATGGCAAGTTTCCTTGCTTTCGACAGTGGGTTTTCATTATTGACCCCTAATCAGGAGATTCCATTGAGTGTTCGACCTCAACTCATTTATTCACATTCGTTGGATTGTACTAGAGTACCTTGGGAGTCATTGAAATTAATAGTGATTTCCCTTGCACTTGTTAACGATATACACTAATGACCGGTAATCAAATGGTTTCTACCATGTTCGACTTTAGCACATGTATTCACATGGTTAGATTCATACTATAGAGTGGCAGAGATGAAGACCTTGGATATTTTCTCATAGATTCAGGTTGCGTTGGAGTATATTCAGTTTGTATTGTTGTATAGATCCACATTGTATGTCTAGTGGCTATGTTCAAATTTGAGTCTTTAACACATAGATCCACAGTGTATTTTTGGTGGTTATATTCAGATTTGAGTCATATTGGCATGGATCCATAGTGTATGTTTGTTGGCCATGACCTGTCTTACTTAACATGGATCTTTGCAAGTTGGTATTTGTGCTCTGAGTCATTTGTATTCTGAGTATGGGAATGCCTACCCCAGTGACGATGTATTATTGTACTGTATTTCCTTGTTTGTTGGCAAGTTTCCGACCGACTGTTCCTTGTTCCCCACACACACTTGACAAAGTATTTCATCTATCACTCTGTTCTAACTTCATACTTTGGGGGGCTCTCTGTTACACATTATTTTCATAATCCCTATGACTTTTAATGATGTAAACCTATCTGTTGCCTTCAGAGGGGTCAGTGGCCTGAGTTCCTGAAGAAGGAAGAGAGAAGAACTTTTTCTGAGAAAAGAAGTTGCATTCTCCTATGTAAAAACCCCATAAAAAAGGAAGTTCGCAGGCTGCCTATGTATTAGGGTGAAAGAATGCTTAATCCTTGTAGGCTTCCCACACTTAGGGTGTGAACTGTTCGCAGGTTGCTCTATAAGTAGGGCATGAGAATGCTTACACGTGGGAAAAACAAGCGTTTTCTCGAATCTTCTAAAAGGAGAAACTTCTATGGTGAGGTGGCATCCGAATGGTTTGGATCTTAATCACTTTCATGATTTAGTGGGATCATTCTAACCTCCTCACCTGATCCTCTTCAACTTATAAAAGGAGAGGAGATCTCACGGAGAAGGGGTTCTTAAGCTTTGGTTAGCTTTGGAGCTTTTGGCTTGGGATTATTAGCTTGGTTAGAGTGCCTTTGAGATTTTCTTTGTCAAGATAGATTGTGAGTAGTATCATATCTATGCTCTCATAATTCTTGGAGTGAAAGTGTGTGGGGAACAAAGGACAGTTGGAAGGGACCTTACGACATCAAGGCCATGGTTGTAATCTCTCTTTCACATTTAATATGATACAGTAATATGATTCTTTCCTATAAAGCTTGTTGTGTTTTATTGTATGATTCCTTGATTACATACATAGGTTTATATTGAGTTTATGCTATTGCTATCACTTTGGTTGGTTGCATTCTTTTGCAGGTTCACCATTGTATGAGCGTTGGAATGGAGCTAGGATGGCGATGGTGAGAGGAGGCAACATTTAAACGGTATGTCACCCATCTCTCTTTAGTTAGTAAATTCAATATCTAAAACTTAAGGAAAGCATCATGTTCTGGTGTGTTTTGTTCTAGATCCAGGTGGATCTAGGGAGATCAGTTAGTGTCCGTACCTACCGATTAGTCCAATAACACCTGCTCGTAGAATCTTTTGGGCTATTGCCAACCCAAACAAATGACTGCCACATGCTTTGGTATGGAAATCGTTAAGCACGATAACTGCTTCCTTGTGAGTGAGACATCGGCGTAGGATGTAGTCTACACCTCTCCGATACAATGTATCATCTAGTATGAGATAATTTTTAGCCTGATGGCATATGCGTCGACGCTCATCACGAGAAGAAGAGGTGGGGCACTTCAAATTCTAGAGATAGATAAGTATATCTCCATACCAGTGATCCAAAGAGGTGATCAAAAACATATCTCCTCTGATAGGTGACTCTTTGGGCACAAAATCACCTGACTCAACCGGAAGTTCCAAAATAAGTTCTGCGAAGACCAGTGACTTTTTGGATTTTGCTAAAATGAAATCTAAGTCAAACTCCTGGAGGAAGACTATCCATCTATTGATCTTTCTACCTATTACCCGTCGTGTCAACATGTACTGGAATGGATTCACGACAACAATGACGGTGGTCTTGCGAAACAAAACATAATGATGGAATCGTTGAATAGCATGAACTGCTGCCAATGTAAGTTTTTCGATATGAGAATAATTAAGTTCTAGTCCTATGAGGCCTCAAATTAGGTAATAAATCACATATTGTGAGAACAAGTCATCCTCCTGAACTAAGACCATGTTTATGGTGGAATCTACTGCATCTAGATATAATAATAAATCTTTTTTATAATTAGGGGGCCGAAGCAAAGGGGCAATTGTGAGGGCATGTTTTAGCGCGTCGAAAGAGTGTTGGGTGGCATCATCCCAATGAAAAGGGATGTCTTTCTTCAGTAAGCGCATAAATACCTTTGTGATCTCGGCATAGTTGGCAATGAAATGTCTTAAAAAGTTCTCCTTTCCCTGTAGACTCTGAAGTTGAAGGATTGTGCGTGGGGGGGGCAACTGAATTATTGCCTCAAACTTGAGAGGATCGACCATGATCCTTGTTGTTGATACTATGAAACCTAACAAACATCCTGATGTTACACAAAAGCTACACTTGTTTGGATTCAAGCGAATCCAGAAGTAGCGACAACACTTAAAGATAAGTTGGAGGTGTGTGGGATGATCCGTTCTCTTGTGATATCGAGATGATAAATCATCTAAATAGGCCTCGACTATATGCTTGAGGACATGGAAAGAAAAAGACATGGCCCGTTGAAAGGTCGCTCTAGCAGTTTTGAGACCAAAAGGCATATTACGATATGTGAATGTACCCCATGGACAGATGAATGTTGTTTTGTGCTAGTCTTCGGGTTTGATTTGTATTTGGTTATATCCCGAAAAACCATCCATGAAAGAGAAGGCCTCGCAACCCACACATTCATCAATTATCTGGTCGATGAATAGTGTGGGAAAATTATCCTTGGGATAGGCCTTGTTCAAATCACAGAAGTCTGTACATACATGAATCATGCCTTGTTTTTTGTTGACTGGAATGGGGTTTGACACCCATTGGGTCAACTGGATAGGATAGATAAAACTGGCTTTTAGCAGTTTATAAAATTTAACCTTAATGGCTGCTGCTTTCCTGGGGTTAACTGGATGATGCTTCTGCCAGACAGGATTGGCATCTAGATAAGTTGTGATTTCATGTTCAACTATTTTTGGATCGATGCCTAGCATTTCCTCATAAGACCAGGAAAAAACGTCATATAATTATTTAAATAGATCTGTGTATATTTGAATCTCTCTGGGGGAGCAGTCAACTCTGACGAAAACATTCTCCATGATGCCAGGGGTTCTGGAGATATTGATCGGTATGGTTTCAGTGATGGTTGTCATATTACCCTCAGTATAGACCTCGTGTGTAGCTAAGGGATTAATAGGACAAGACCTATCTCCAGTCATAGTCAAGGTGAATTCTCTAGCCTCGATTCTACTTAACTATGGGAGGAAGTATGATCTATGATGAAGATCATCCCAGGGTTTGTCTGGACTAGTCATTGCTTCAATTACTGCTTCGTCAGAGGGAAATACTAAGTCTAACGAATTGGTGTCAGCGAGAGAACCTTGAGCCCAAATAGGCTCTATAAGCGGATCTAAATCTTGTGCAGGAGTTGGATCTGGGTTGACTGAAGCTTTCTAAACTAAAGAGTATGCTACTTCAGCTGTGGACAAGGGCATGGACATGCCCAAGTTCCCCATCCCCTCCATCATGGCCAATGGGGAAGGAAGTATCCATGGATCGGTGAAGTAAGTCATGCGAAATGACGAAACCTAGAAAATATCAACCTTATGGTGGTTGGATATGAACTTGAAATCACCTTGAGGGGGCGGGTAATCGAAGGTACCCATCAAAGATGGGCACAAACCAACCCCTACGTTGACGATGCCTAGTTGAGGATTATCAATCATCGGGACTGCGGACACCTATAATGAAGGGTCAGGTTTGGAGAAAGACAATTGATCAATGGTCACAATCTGGTCCTCGTGTGGAAACAACAAGACTCAAAAACCTGTAGCAACCACTACTTGCATGGAATATGTTCAAATCCTTCCTAACAAGAGATTGTAGTCGAGGGATGCGTCGACTACTTCTACCTCGACGCACATGGTCTTCCCTCTCAATTGCACAGGGAAAGAGGGAATGATACCATGTGGTCAGAACGAACAACTGTCGAAAGTAGTGAGAAGAGTAGGCGACAAAGACAAAACGGGCTATCCAATGGCCTTCCAACATGCCAATGACATAAGGCATGTCGAGGCACCCTCATCAACCACCGTGCAGAAAATATTTCGAGTGAAATTTTTCATGGGGTGAGCCACTACTATCTGAAATGCTACGTGGTAAGGAAAACGAGGTTTTCAGTCACTTGTATCTAGCATGATGGTACCTAGATTACAAGTCTTGGTAGATCCTAGAGCGGATAACAAATATTTCCTCTGAGAAGGGAAGCTTTGGAGGACCTCCAAAGCAGACATCACACAAGGGGTTTGAGACAAATCATCCACTACAGAATAGTTCTGGGTGGCCCTTGCATTTGGGTTGTGAGAAGCTTTTTTGAACACACCTTTTGGGATGCATGTAATTGTTTCTCCCAAAGTCTTCTCAATCTGTAGACAAAGAGATGAGAGTTCAGCTTCTTTTCCCTTATCAGAAGTGCTTGGTTTACTATAGTCATGTACTCTAGTCGATATAAAAGCATCACCCTTCATCATATATACATTCACGGATGTGGGATTGTTAGAAGATGGAGAGGGTCCTTGACTGCCCCCTTCCGTGCTTGTAGAGGCCTGGGTTAGGTTTTGCCCATGCTGAAATGGATTAGTTAATACAACAGGCTATTACTGTGTCATGAACTTTTGGGCCTCTGCAAGATGAGGACATAGGTGGGTCAGGTGGTCTTCCGTGCATAGGTTGCATGGATACCTCGCCTTCCATTTCTCAGTGTTACCCCTGCCATCATTATCAGTGGGTTTCTTATCCCCCTTACCCTTCTTTAATTTTTTTTTCTTTCCTTCAGGCTGCCGGGTGGCCTTTGAATTTGTCGACTGCACTGTGTGTACATCCGATGTTTTAGTAGGGGGAGCATTGAAAACAATAGTTTGTCTAGCCGCTGTGTGCTTTATAGACAATTGTTGCAGCTGCTTCATTAGTTGCTTAGCAAGCTTTGTTTGTGCTGAACCAACAATACCATCGGCATGCGGTCCAACTCTCTGTCTGGTTTTATCAAGTATTGAGTGTGGCGAATCTGGAAATATCTCGTATAATAAACCGGACTGAGAATAGATGAGATCAAGCTATTGAGCTCTCATGATGGCGTCTTCTTTGGAAAACAATCCTGATGTCGTGATGTCTTTGGATAACTGTGGGACCAAAGACTTAAGGAACCACTCGAGCAGGAATGCTGGTGGGAATGGTACCTTAATTAAACTCTTCTGGTGTCTCCATTCTTGGATGTTATCAGAGATATGGTCTGCTTTTTTCTGTGCGAAATTGGCCAGCAATTCTATGCCAATGTCGTATCTCACAGGTAATTGGAAATGGTTTAGGAAGGCCATTGCCAATTCGCTGAAGGAAGATTATCTTGAGCGGTCGAGCTCAATGTACCATTTCGAGGCACTCCCAATGAGAGTACATTGAAACAATCGCAATTGTACGTAGTCATCTTTCAATGAGTTAGATGAGCACCAAAGGTGGAAGGTAGTCACATGATCGCCTAGATCTTCGTTTGGCTTGGCTTCAAACTTTGGTATGTGCGAAGGAAACTTTGTCGGCATAGGGGGCCAACACGGATCGTGATAGATAAGGTCATTCAACAACGTTGTCAAGTCTGGCAGCTGCAAGGTTACCATAAAAGGTAGCTTGGGTTGTTGGTGATAACCTGGGAAAAAGGGACCTGGGGTTTGACTGGCACCAGGTTGCCAGGAAACTTTTGGCTGCTGGCTTGGGTTCTAGTAAAAACCATGGCCATGACCAGTGTAAGGATTCTTCATGTGAGGTGACATCATCAGCTGATTCCCCAAATAGGACATAAATGGATGGACGTGCATTACATTCAGAGGAATTTGGGAAGGGTTGCCCCATGTCGATCTTGTGGGGATAGGCATAGTACCTTGTCTGGGGTTCCATTGACTGTGGAAAGAATTTCCCCAGATTGGCATTCCCGATGAGCGAATGGATCCTTGCCATGAATTCCAAGGCCCTGATGTGGAAGAAATTCTTGGGTTTGCCCCCTGTGCAGGAATGGTACCCTGCATAGGAATAGGTTGTCCAAAATCGGTGTTGCCCCCAGTCGGGAAAGCAACTGATGAGAAGGATTTGTTACAAAATGCACCGAACAAAGAAAAAGGTGTTGAACCTACTGGCATATTATGTGAAGGTGGTCCTTGACTCCCTGCTCCAAATAAACTATGGTGTGCAGGTGGCCCGACGGATTGTTGATGTGTGCCACCGAGCAAAGGGGACGAAGGAGGTATATGACCTCCCTCATAAGGGAAAGCGTTAAAAGGGGCTGAAGTGCCCCCCATGTGGCCTTGCAGAGGAGCGTTAGAGCTCCCTACCTCTAGACCTAAAGTTTGTGAAGTGGAGTAGGAAAGTACAGGACTTGTACCTGAGCTTGGCATCCCGTATGAGAACAGAGGGCCTATCACACTTGGTGGAAAAGGGGTTGTGGCCATCGCCATAGACAGGATCAGACCACTATGCAAGGTAGAAGTGGTCAAGACCATGGTGGCTTGGACCAGTGATGGTGGGTTACAAGGTGGAAACTCTCCTATGGTGACAACCATAGTGGGAATTGAAGAATTCCCATAGGGAGTGAGAGAATTTGTTTCCATTGCTGCGTGCGACACTGTCTGGCACTCATAAGGGTTAATTGGTATGGTGATGGGTGCCAAAATATTAGTGGTTGGAGTTTCAAATGGACCAAGAGCTTTTTCTCCAAAGTCTGAAATAGTCGTTTCCACCGGATGTTGGTCGGGCACAATTTCTTGTGACCCGGTCGCTTCAAAATATCCTTGTTGGTCTAGCTTTCGCCTTAGTGGTGGCGGGGGTGGCTCTAGTGTAATTGGTGATAGGCCTTTAAACCTTCATGACCGAATAAGCTTATGATCCTCCATTGTGTGAGAATATCAAAGACACTCTAGGGATGTCTACTTGTTCCAAAAACAACACACACTAAAAGGTCCCTACAAGATAAAACAAGCAAACATTAAACTAATTGGAAGAACAGTTACAACAACAAACACTAGAGCAACTTACCGGTGCAAGTGAAACTCGAACATGAAATCATTCTCTGGGTATACTCTAGAAAGTGTGGCCTAATGTCTGTCCTAGGTACCGTAGTATACCCCCGCAGTCACTTGTGTATGTCCCTAAAAATATAGGCAACTAGGTTGCCAGCGCGGGAATAGTCACCAGGCAGGTACAGTCGAAAGTCGGGTAGACCACAATGAGCAGGGTATCGAGCCTGAAACCTATCAAGGGTGTCGAAAGCAAGTGTTTCGGAAGACAAATGAGGACCTCAAATGGATTCGAGACCCATGAAGCTTCGTTGAAAATTCAATCGATGGAATCCCAAGACAAGCCCTTTATATGTGTTCTCCACTACGATTGGTCCATCTTTGGAGGGGTTATCTTCTCTACCTTCTTGCACGCGGCCTCATGTTTATCCCCTGTGTTAGAGGGGGGTCCTAGATAACTTTCACAATACTAGACTTTGACACTCCCTAAATCAGACTCCAATGTTTGATTTTAATGGCCTTGAAGAGTTTCCTCTCCAACCTAATTCAAGGCCCTAACCCTAAACTAGTTGGTTGACCCTACAAACATAAAAAGTATAATGAATTTTAGATTTAGCGTTAATTTTTTATGGATTTTTTTAAGTCAAAGGTTATGACGGTGAAACTAGTGATGTTTGAAAGATGAAAGAAAAATAAACAGAAAGATGGAATCAAAAAACCTTTACTTCACTTAACTCTTAAACAACTTTTCAAACTTTTAAAAAATTTTCTAAGATCTTTGAACAACAAACTCAGAGCAAGATTTCACTCGACTATGAGCTACTTATGATCTAAGTAAACCGTTAAGAACTTATGAAAGCAAAGACTTTTCCCTGGTTACTAATGCAAAACAACACTTTTTAACCAATAAAGAAATACAAGATTTTTTTTTTTTATTTGAATGCTCACAAAGAAAAAAGGAAAAATATCAACAAGTCAAAACCAAGAAAAATTTCTGGCCTAAACGCAGATCACAAAGAGTCACAAAAAAAAAAAATCACACACAAGCAAATTAAAATTGGACTCTCACACTTGTCTAAAAACCCTATAACAGAAAATTTTTGAGGAAAAATTATAAATGAAAAAAGAAAGCTATTGCTGTGATCAAACCTAAGTTACTGACCTCTATGACAAAGACCCAAACCTGAGAGGTATAACTCTTGTCAAAAGAAAGGATGACTGGCCTATCTTCAACAAAAGTTCTCTCCACAAGCACACTGCTGACAGTTCCACAGCAAGCATGTGCACGTGAGCTGTGTAACGTCAGAGAGCGTGTACACGCGTTCTGGCCTTATATAGGCCACGTGTATATCTGAAACTCTGAAACAAATAAAAATCCAAGAAAGCCAGCCTAGGAACAGACTACTGGTACTGAGAACCAGAATCCTTTGAAGACCTAGACACTTACTTTAATAGAAAAAGAAAACAACTCAAGGAAAAATTCATAGAACAAACCAATCTGAGGTGAAACCTAAGATATAGAATGCAAACAACAAATACTAGAAAGAGTTCCAGAAAACCCCCGAGAAGGACTAATTTTGACAGGGGAGAGGATGACCGCCTCTTTAAAAGAATTTTTTTGGAATCATACACGCGACTATCACATCCTCAACTAGTGTGTAAACGCGAGCTATGAGAATGAAGGGTGTGGGTACACGTGGGCAGACCTTATACAGGCCGTGTGTACCTCTGTGGGTCTTGAAAAGAAAAAAAAAATTACAGTCAAGCAAAGAAACAGAGATAACTAGTATGGAAGACCATAATCTCTGTTAGCTCAAACTTTTGCAGAAACTTTAAAAATAGGAAAATGAAACCAGTTCTTAAAAATACCCAAAAATATTCCCAGGAACCCTAGAGATCTCCCCAGTATGGTCGCCAATTCTATTATGAGTGGGAAATCCCTCTACGGATTAGCACTTAGGGTTATATTATGCATGCAGAAAAAGACCTAAAGATTTCTACTTTCTACCGTCATCCCAGACCTAATCCCCATTATTCTTAAGAAAATACATAGTTAAGAAGATCAAGTGAGCATACCTTATTTCAAGCGTTTGATGTAGATCCTTCCTTATGCTTGATCACTTTTTGATTGCATCTCTCCTCTTGAGGTTGACCTGCATTCACACAAAACAAACAACAAACTGCACATGCATTTGATATATAGATTAATGGGTTAGATATTCAAAACAAGTATACAATAAACCATGAAAACCTCATATGGTGGGACGGGAAAAGTATTTCTTTATTATTAACTTCAACAAATCAACTTACAATGATGAAGTCGGTCGCTGCTCCACGAACCTGGTCCTGGGATCCTCTTCAACTATCCTCCAACTTGTTTGCTCTATGTTTCTCTTCACATAAGGATGGCTGAAGGGTTGGGACAAAGGGAATGTGCAATCGGGTATAGTTTCTTTACTATGATTCTCCTCCTCCAAATGGGACCCCTAACCCTTTGTTTATAGGCTAGAAGAAGCTAGGTATTTGGACGAACCCTCGGCCATGCATGGCCGGAAGGTTTAGTTAACTCACTCAAAGCTGTGTGTTCTATCGACAACTTTCCTTTTTTCGTGCTTTTGTAGGTACACGTGGGATTTTTTGGGTCAGATAGCGTATACATGCATGCAATAATAGATCAGGGTGCATGGGCCTTTATAAAAAATGTTTTTAAGAAAAGTTGTTCAACAGTGCTTTGGCAAAGAAGGAATATGAGATGGCCTGATGCTAGGTAAGCATGTCTAGTGCAAATTAGGGTTATAACAGATTGGTTTTCAAATGTAAATGTTATTTTGAACCTATGGACCAACTCTTTCCATCTTTCTATCTCCCTGCACATTTCCAATTCCAAATACTAGTTCTTTGGAATTGTGTTTAGTGTGTGTATAAATCAGTGCATCCATTCTATTTCTGGTACCGAACTCCATAAAGCCCTGCACTGTTTAACATGACCTGTTGGATCACTCTCTCTCGTATACTTCTACACCATATCTTCTTCCTCTGTGACAAACCTTACTTGCATTAGTCTGTTTCATTGTGACCAATCTTTTATTCCCTCTCTATGTGTAGCCCACCATCTGGATGGATTCACTTTTAGGACAACATCTAGTGTTAACAACCTTTGTTTTTTGGGTACTTGAAACTCAAATTCCTTTATAAACATGCTTATATCAGTTAATACATCATACTAGGGTGGATCACATAACTCTGTTCTAATCCAGTGCAAGGACCGGGTTATGCGTGCACATTGTCTAGTGGATACTTCATGCAGTCTTTGCTGCCAACGCTCTATACCTTCCTCAGAATCTGATGCACATGAACTAATACATCTCCAAATTAGTGCACCATCCACTTTAGGGTTGACATAATCATCCATATGTGTCATCATGTTGTATAAGTTGTCAATGTCATTTCCTCTGGCCAACTCTATGTATCACTTTCCTTCTGAAGGGTCCAAGGGTGCAATAAATTTCAAATCTACAAGTTCAAATATCATCTCCCTCCTTTTCAAGTTGATAATCACCTGGTTATCAAAATCGCATTCCATTCCCATCAGTTCTAGATATGGTTGAATTTCATCCATGATATCCATCACTTCAAAGTATGCCATGCTGCGCACCCCATCTATGTTCACGGGTACTCCTGTCAAACGACCAATCGGTACTATTTTGTGTTGATTTGTGAGCCTTAGATGAACATGAGAAAATACTAGCTTGCGCTTCCCCATCATCTCCCATGTATTCTTAGGTAACACATTCACTTCAAACCCCAAGTACAGTATAACATTATCCACATCATACTCCCCAATGTCTGCACTAAATTTGAATTCTTCGTTGGTCCTCTTCCTGCACAGTACTTGGTTTACCATCCTTTGTGAAATGGGAGTTTCCATTCCTTGGTTGCAATGAGAAATCATGTCATTTTGTGTACTCTACACATTTTCATCCATCATTAGCTATACACAAATTTTTAGGAATTCTGTTAACGTACTTACCTACTTACCCTTCTAGTCGGTTTCTCTAGCACAACATGATCTTCTACTTGAGGCGTAGCTGACTTTGACACTCCCCAATCCAATTTGAGTACTTTTGTTACTCTCTGATATGTCTCCTTTCTTTCTAAGGATCAAAGGATAGCATAGGCCCTGCTAAATTCCTTACCCACTATTCAATATGATTTCCTTCATTCATCATATCATCTCCTTTTCTAGCTCCTCCGCACATAACAACTGCTAGTCTTGGTCTTGTGTTGTGTCTTTCGGCTGATATTTTATGTACATTTTGGTTTGGATTCTGGTTTTGGTTTCCTACGACCTACAATTTTTAAACGAGTTAGGGACAATCGTCTATCACATGTTCCAGTGCTATGCAGTATGTGCACTTTGTACAAAGATTCAGGTAGTTACGGGCCAAGTGTCCGTGTTTATTGCAATTATAACATATAATCGGTCCTCTTCCCCCTATATCAAAATGTCCTCTACCTCGACATCTTCCATATTTTTATTTGTTCCTTGGATTGAAGCCTCTTTGAGTATTATATTGCATACCACCCCCTTCTTCTGTAACATTCTCCTCCTGAATCATGTACATAACTTATGTGCGCTCCCTCATTAATTCGAATGCGCGAAAAGCCTTCTCGTCTTGTCCCACTGACTTGTAAAAGTTGCAGAACATGTTCCTTGGGGTACTCTAATACTTATACAATAATGGAAACTCCATTGGGTGATGGCCCCATTTCTTACATATCTTGCAATATCCTCCTCTCAGTAATGGATTCGACACTCCTGTCACCAAATACTACGCGAATGATGGGAATTCATTGTTGTGATGGCCTTCAATAATACATTTGGTACTAAAAATTGCTCATGTTTCTTCTTTCCCTTTATCAGTTCTTCCGGTTGAATTGTCAATGCATCCAACTGCATCTAAACTTGCACCATCCCTCCATTATCTCATACCAAAGATGATTCTAATTTCATTGCAATTTCTAGCACCTCAGGATGTGACACAACCTTCTGTTGAATCAATGGCCAGTGAATGTGCGGTGGAAGCCCTGCAATGAACCATTCTCGATGATGTTGATCTAGGATCTAGAAATTTAGTCTACCCATCAGATACTTGAGCCTTTGATCGAATTCCCATACTGAATCTATTTGTACCTGTTTAATCCCCTTCAGTTCTATGATCTATTGTGACTTTAATTTGGCTTCTTGAACTCCTTCAACAATGCTTGCCTTATTTATTCCAAAGTTTTTTTCTTCCCTGTAGGTGTGGTACTCTGCAACTTCATGTACAAGACTAGTACATGACCTCTAAATGTTGTTTCCAACTGCGTAATCTTTACAACCTCATCTTGGACATTCTTTGTGTCTATTACACATCTAAATTACTCACTTCGATAGTGTCACAAGTGTCGTCATTACAAGTGTTGCAAGTGTTAGGAAAAGCATACTGCCATAATGCTTATGTCGTACCTATAATGACATCAAAAAGACACTTGAAACACCTCAAACACTTGATTTGGAAGAAGAGGAATGGTTAACTGGAGTTATGTACCTCTTGCCATCTGAAAGAACCATTTAATTTGGGTTTTTAGAGGAGAGGGCTCCCCTATACCTCTCTCAGGAGTGCTGGCACCCCCCTATAGACTGTTAGGGAGCGTTATAACACTTCCCCTGCCATTTTGAAGGAGCACTACTACTTTTGGGAGTGCTGGTACCCCCCTAAACCTTGCTAGGGAGCGTTATAATGCTCTGACACCCCTTTTGAGGGAGTGCTACCTATTCTGGGCAGAAGTTGGTTTGTTGAGAAGAATGGGGGAAAGATCTTTTCAATCTTGGAAGGAAGTTGGATTTGAATCCCTAGTCCAGCCATGATCTTAGGGAATATCCCTAAATCAAGGAAGAAAATCCTCAACTTACCCCAAAGATATCTCAAGTGGTTGAGCCTCTCTAAACCTATATAAGCAGGCTTTCTTATGGTGAAAAAGGGGGATGGATAATGATACCAAACTTATGATCTCATAAGTGATATTTGGGAGAAGGATTGGAGGCATGAAACCTATGATCTCAAAGGGAACACACAATGAAGTGGAGGAGAATTATCAGTGAATCTATTGTCATTCTGATCGTGGGTCTTTTGAGCAAGGGTTAGACAAGGAAGACTTGTCTAAGTTGCTGGACTCGCATCTATGGTTGTAAGTTTTCTTCGTTGTTGTTCTATCAATATAATTTGCTTGGCTTGTTTCTTTATAGTTTGTGCTTGATCTCACATGAACTTGTCTCTTAGTAGATAGATCTATTTTAAGCTAATCTCAGCAAGGTAGGAAGTTGGTTGTATCTTGTTTGTCTACAGGACTTGTCGAGGAGTGAAAGTTTGGAGCTCAACTCGGAACGTGCAGGGACAAACACCGGTAAAAGGTACTTCTCTTCTCCTTCCTCCTCACATGTTAGTTTACCTAGATCTAAAAGGAAGTCAGTGACCATGATAAGCACCTTCTGTCTTAAGAGTTAAGAGTCTAGCTCTCAAGAGGAGATCTACCCGTTCGCAAGGAGATTTTCCTTCAACAGAAATTGGCGACTCCACTGGGGAACGAATCAAAACTTTTGGTTTTAGTTTTTCCTCATAGACCTTGTCTTACCCTTTGTTTTATTAGGCCTTTTTCACCCCCTATATATGATTTCACTTACTGATTCAATCCTCAATCCATCATATGCATCTTGATTGACAAAAAATTGACTGATTTTTTGGTTTTTTTGACATTTTTCTAAGTTTTTTTAGCCTGGCGCCCCTGTGCCCATGTTAGCCCAGTGCTAGCACTCCCTGGAAGTCTTAGACATATCTTTATAATGCTCTGGTGTCCCTTACACCAGAGCGCCAGCCTCTCCTTGGAAAAAATACCTTCCAGAATTGTGTTTTCCACAACTCGGTCTCTGTTTTTTTCCCTTCTCCAGCTTCTTGATGCTTCATTACATCTTCCTAATGAAATTTGACCCTCTGCTTTGTGAGAAGTAGGCACTTTTTTGTTCATATTTTGTGACCTTCTTCCTTATTTTGAGTTTGTGCTCCTGTTGAGAACTTGGAATCAATCCACTGCCTTTTTCTCTCTCGTTTGACCGAGCAGAAACTCTGGTGAAGGACATTAGAAGTCTGTGAATCTTCTCATTTGGTTCTTTAAGGCCATCTTTCCAATCTCTTTCTCCTTCCTTTTGCATTTTTGGTTTTCTTTCTCTTGTTTGATAGCAAGAGGGTGTGTGTTGTTTGTTCAAAATTTTCTCATACTTGTCCAAATCTCTTTGATCTGAAAGGGCAGTTAGCAGGAGAAGTCTTTGCATTGAATTAGTCATCATTCGGATACAAATGACAAAAGATACATTTTAGTGATTGGTTTTCATATTAGAAGGCATTTTTTAAAATGCTTTAGCATTGCATTAGATTCGATTGAGAACCAATTGATTTGAGGACATTTCAGATTAGTGTTTGAAAGTGAAAACGACTCTTTCTCTTTCCCTTAAATAGGCATTCATTGAAAAGAAATGATTGCTTATCATCTTTCATGCATCTTTTTGGGAATTGAGTCCTCATTCCATCAATTTCACTTTCGTGCATCCTTTGAGTAAAGAAAAACTATAAAACAAATGCTAATTAAAAATTATCTAGAACATTTTTTGTTTTTAGGATCTTCCACCAACAGTAGACTAGGGTTAGCACTTTTGTTTAGGCTGTGAGTACAACTCTCCAAAGTTTTCAAAACAAACATTAGCATCCTGAGCTAGGGAGAGTCAAATCCAATTGTCGTATTGGCTTTCTGGGATCCCCCTCTCACACAAGGGTTACGCATGAGGTCGCATTCGGGTGAATTATGAAGATTATCCCTTTGTGGTTCAATTGTTTGTAGTGGTCGGATTGTATATTGGGGGTCACTTGGAGGTATACCCACGATTATGTGTGGAAGCCTCTCAGGTTGATTTTGGACTTGTTATCCTGCCCATACGTTTTGGATCGAACTGTCGACTGTACCTGCCCAGGGACTCACTGGGAATTGGTGTCTTTATTTGCCATAATATTTAGGTACTTACACAAGGCGACAGTGAAGGGAAGTCTCACTGTACCTGGAACAAACATTGGTCAAACTCACTCGGGCTCCTTGGAGGGTAAATCCACAATTACTGCGTGGAATCTTGCACCAAGGTCAAAGTCCATTAAGAAATTCGCCATTGTAACTGTTCCACCATATCCTAGCCCCTTCTCGACTTGATCACGCGATTTTGGATTTCATCACCAACTAGTACGATCATCACGAGAAGTTTTGTCTGCTTGGTTGATTCCTAGATTTTATTAGCGTATGCTGTTTCTTTTTGTTAGTTGGCCCTAGATTTTCAGTGTGTTCTTTTATTCTCCACAATTGAGCCCGTAGATGATAAAGGTCTCCACCAATCACGTAGGATGTAAGGGCTGCCTCCGGAAGGATATCAACCCTTACCTCCTAACCCTACAGAAGACAACTACCATAGAGAGGTAGAAAATCAATCCGACGTTGGAAGTGCTATTGCTCCTCCGTTAGATAACCCAGAAGACGCTTTGGTTACGGTTGCAAATCCCACTACATCTATGTTGGTAACCCCTCTCAAACCACTTTTAGTTCATTTAGACTCCCTTGGGAACGTCATAGATGAAGAGATCCCACGATTACCAGAGAGGAGTTTTACCGAAACATATATGGGATCCACAGAACCAATCTTTGGTGATGAGTATAGGACTCCTGTTCGTCCTAACACCATAGTAGAAACCAATCCCACACCTACTCGTTATGTATGGAGGAATTCATTGGGATGTGATCTCTATGAAAATTTCAAATCTATTCGACAAACCTTTCATCCTCATGACCCTCCTAGTGAAACAGGACCATCCGGTCAAACCATGAATCACCCAGTCGATCAGGTTATTAACCCTACTGTCACACCAACACAAGTCCATCCTAATGTTGGACTCATCACCTCTATTCATCTACAAATCACTTCAATATCTATCCCCGTTTCTACAAGCTTTTACTCTACAGCTCCACATGTTCCACATGATCTTGCTGGGACATCTTCTCACCCGAGAACATAGACCCCTATTGGCCAAACACAACCAGCTGGAGGGAAACCACCATCCAATGCACCTTTTCCTCCTGGAGGACTAACTTTCCATGGCGGGCCTACCCTTGCCAGGGGACAACCCCCTTTTCATGCTCCTCCTGGAGGGAAACCTCCATTTTCTAGTCATACCCCGGTCATAAATCCACCACTAGCAGGGGGGGAACCCTTGTTTGCTGGAAACCCTTCACAATCCTGGGGAGTATCTTTAGGAGGCACTTTTACTAAACCCCATGTTGGGGGGAACTCATATAATAACCCACTAGGATGAGTATCCAATCCTGTTCCTTCCGGAACATCTTACGCACAGTCTTACCTGGGCGGAATCCCAAACACCACCTAAAGTTCTCCGGGACCACAGTCTTATCCTCCTCATGGGTCTAATGTGTATCCGCCTCTGGGATCTACTTCTTTCCATTCTTAAGGGAAACATGTTTATCCTCCTCATGGGCAAACAAATCACCCGACCTATAATGCTCAGAACCCACCGGGTTATGCTAATGTTTCTCATCCATTATCGAATCCTTCTCATCCTGGCCAGCAACAACCGTATATAGGAGGACCTACTGGTTACAACTATCCACCTAACCCAGTTTATGGTCCTACTGGTGTTCCTATGCCGCACCAGTATAATTCACAAATTAACTGACAGCTACCTTTCCTTGTGACTCTGGATCTCCCAGACTTGTCTCGGTTAACTAATGATCTTATTTTTCATTCACCAGTTTGGCCAGTCATTCCAGCTAAACTTCCTTCTGATATTCCAAAATTTGACGGAAACCCTGGCGAAGATCTGAACAATCATGTGATGAATTTCCATTTGTGGTTTTCATCAAACTCCCTCATGGATTATTCTATACGTTTGCATCTTTTCCAGCGAACACTTACCGGTTCGGCAGCAAAGTGGTATATTGAACTACCACATGCTTCTTTTCATGATTTCAACTCCCTTACCATGTCTTTCCTCATGCACTTTCAACTGCCTATTCGCTATGAGATAGGTACTGAACTCTTGACCCCCTTCATCAAACTAACTCTGTGCATATCTCTGACCATATTCATGAGTGGAGGTGACGACGAAGGATGATGAAGGCAGTCATTCCTGACATGCTATTGGTGGAATGGTTTACTAAATCACTGTTACCCTCGATCGCTCACGATGTCACTATGGGTGGTGTGGTCACAAAGGAACAAGCCATTGCTCGGGATTAGTATTTAGATTTGGTTTATTCCCAATAAGGTACTTTGTATGATTTACTTCCGAATGTTGCTCGAGCTAATACCGATCCTTCCAAACCATCATCCTCATCTCATGCGGATGGTGTTATCGGTTCCGTCAAAAATCAATCTATTTCCCAATTGCTCACACTCTCCTCTACCTCTCCCCAAACTCAGATCTCTGAGGTGAATGCAGTTCAATATACCTCTTCACAACAATCTGGAGGTAAGAACAAGACAAAGAACAAATCAAAAAATAATAATGAACAACCAAAAAATCAAACACCTGCTATCGAAAATCAACCACAACGGAAACTGAAATTACCGTGTATCATTTGTGGTGATGATCACTACACTCAATACTGTCCACTTCGCAATGAAGTGGCCAAAATTTTCCAAGGAAAGTCACAACCCGATGTGCTTACTCAGCCTTTTCCACAGCAACAATCCATGGTTGCTCAAACCTCCTCTCTTGGGGGCAGTTCTAGCGATCCTAATGATGAGGCCTCATCGAGTGCACATATTTATATGTTTGATGGGATCAATTTGACCAATCACTCTAAAACATATGACACACTAGGTAACCCTGATAAAGGAAAATACATTAACAGTACTGGTACTTTATCGGATCCATCATCATCCTTCGTTAGTCTTCCATCGGTTAATCCTCCATCTGGACCACTTCAGATTGAGAAACCCACGTTCGACTCTATATTACGCCCTCCTAAGAGCACTATATGTAAATATACCTTTAATCCTAGTTCACGTGTCGCCTAGAACTACAACATTGTTGAAGATTTGGCTCAAGCACCGTGCTCTATGTCTGCATTAGAAGTTCTACAGCACTGCCCCAGTCAACGTAGAACGCTCTTGGCCACTCTTGGCATTGTTGATCCTGATTCGTCCAACCATATCATGTTTAACCTGGATAATTATGCGTTTCAACTCTCCCACCAACTTGCTTTCCAAGTTGATGTTGTTGTTCATAACCAACAAATCCACCGAACTATTCTGGATGAGGGAGCCTCAACTTGTGTCATGTCTTTAGTGTGTTGGAAAGGTTTAAAATCACCATCACTCAACCAATCCCCAATGATGTTACGCACCTTGGATGGGTGAGGTTTTCATCCCCATGGGCTTTTACAGTCCCTGCCCATCCAATTGGGTGGAAAAACTATTACTGTTGATGTCGATGTGGTCGATGCTCCCCTCGATTACAACTTGTTACTTGGAAGAAGTTGGTTTTATGACATGACTGTCATTGCCTCGTCAGTTTTTTGATGTGTCCAATTTCCTCATCAGAGCAAAATTGTCACTGTTGATCAGTTGGATTTCTACACGACTGATGCTCACGCTCCTGCTACCAACAATATTCCTTTCTTGGGAGACCACAAGATCACATATGAAAGAATTGGTGTTGGCTTACTGGAATATTCTAGCCTCATGGGTACCTTCCCTACACCACTTCCACCGACTACACATCATATTTCCATCATCAATATGGTTTTGACCATGGCTTATCAATCTTTGGAATCATCTGACCCTTGGATTGTACCTCGTCCGTTGGAATTCGATGCACTAGGTGACATCGTGCCACTTAGTCCAGCCGAAACATCATATGTTTCTATCCAATCAATTTCTCCCTTGTCATATGACCAACATCTATTGGCGCCTGACATTTCCTCGATGCAATCATGGTTAAGTTCCATGTCGTCTGCAATCGATCACATTTCCCCAACTTTTCCTTCGGATGAATCTATTTTGAAGATGCTTCACATGGAAAAGTTACCATGGGATAATAACTGTCACCGATCCTCTTTTCTTCCCCATTGTGAAGAAATTCGGGAAGAGATACAGTCTATCTCCCCTCCTGATGTCGATTTTCTATCATCTCTCATGCTCTCAAATTCCGATGATTTGGATCTGGTAGTAGACATGGTGATTTCTTCGGTAGGATTATTGGAGCCTGATCTCCTTCCTCCTATCATGACCCTCGACATGTGTTCCTTCCCAAGTGATTATCTTCCATCCAGTGAAGATCTCTTGGAAGCCATGACCAAGTTTTGTCCCTTGACATGGTATCCTTCCCGAGTGTTATCCTCTCGGAAGCCATGATTAGGAAGAAACAATGAGCATAGTTTCTCTTCTCTGTGGCAAGATTGTTAAAAAATTAAATAGAGGGCCTGAGCATAGTTCTTTTTCTGTGTCAAGCTCGTTAAAAAATGAAACAGTCACCTCTCTTGAACCTTCTTTTCATCCACCCTTCTCATTTTTCTCATCTACTAGAGAAATAGGTGACGAACTTAGATCCGGTGAATGAATTGAAGCTTGGAGGACATGTCTCCAGCCTTTGATGATCTTTCTAGAGTTAAGCCACTAGATTTCAAGCTCGTAAATACATGCTCGTAAATACATGAGAATGTTCTTTCTCATGCTCGTAAATACATGAGAATGCATCTGGGTAAAATTTTATCTCTTTTTCAGACCTGTATGGATACATGAAAAAGGAACCCCTGGAGTCTCCTTTAAGATCTTTTCAGACTCTCTAAACATGAAAAGATTGTTGAGTGATCTTACTTACTTTCCCACTCGTTAAAAGGTTTGAAAGGGCGTCTGTCGAGTGATAATTTATCTCTTTTTTGGCCTCACAAGACTAACATTACGAAAAAGGACAACATTGGAGTCACCTTTAGGTTCTTTTCAGACTCTCTAAACATGAAAAGATTGTCGAGCGACCTTGTTCTCTTCACACTCGTTAAAGTATTTGAAAAAAACATCTATTGAGCGATATTTTATCTCTTTTTCGGTCTCATCAGACTACTTTACGAAAAAGGAACTGAGAGAGTTCTCTTTTAAGTGTTTTTCTAGACTCTATAATCATGAAAAACCTTCAAGTTTTCTATCTTTGGACTCATTAAACAAACATCAGCAGGCCCATATGGGACTGAACCCTTACTTCTTCCAGTTCGTTAAACAAAGGAAGAGGAAATTACTGAAGGTGAGTTTTATCAAGCATGTGTTACCCTCCTCAAGCTCATTCAATTAAAAAGAGGTACTCGTCTATCTGGATGGGGGAAAAAGTTGAAAGAAGCAAGCCAAGCAGTTTTTAAGAACATTACCAAGTAACTCTTAGAGTCACCCTTGAACACGACACTTTGTCTTTGTCCACATATTAATCCACTGAACCTTTGCACTGAACCAATCCTCTGAGTTTTTCTTACTCCTTTGGGTCACCCGACAAAAGTCACAGTATCCACTGCATCATTGTGTTTTGGTCCATGTCATGTTTCTACTGTTGTGCCTCAGTGTTCAAGGGAAGTATCTGCCTTGAGAGTCATCCATCACAAATATCTTGTCTCAATATCTGTGCCATTCCATGTTCATTTGATCTACCAATTACATATTTGTGTCCGTTTCATGTCGTTAATGGGGGATACATCAAGGCCCTCCTTTGATGAGTCTATTCCCGTCGACTTCAACACATTATCCAGGGACTAGACTTAGAAACCAATTAGTACTTTGGGACCTGCATGCCTCAATGGCCAGCTTCCTCACGTTCGACAGTGGGTTTACATTATTGACCTCTGATCAGAGGATTCCATGGATGTTCGAATTTATCTCCTCCATTCACATTCGTTGGAATGTACAAGGGTATCTTGGGAATCATTGACATCAATGGTGATCTCCCTCGCGCTTGTTAATGGTTTACATCATTGACCGGTAATCAAGTGGTTTCTGCCATGTTCGACATCAGGACATCTATTCACATGGTTATATTCATACTACATCAATATCGATAAGAAGACCCTAGGTTGAGTGATCACTTTGATATGTACTTTTCCCAGGTTGCAACGGAGTTTCTCTTGAGCCATGACACATATATTGTCACATAGATCCACTTTGTATTGGTCATGGCTATGTCTTGTCATCTCGTAGATCCACTGTGTATTCTTTGTGGCTACGATCATTTCAGGTTAGGGGAGTATATATCCACAGTGTATTTTCGGTGGCTATACCTTTTATCAATACAATTATGGATCTGCAGTGTATTTTATGGTGGCCATATCTTGCAAGTCTTGATCACCCAAGCATAGGTATGCCTGCCTTGGGTTTGAAACATGTCATAATATTTGTTGGATGTTTGTGTGCAGCTTCTGTTAGGTTCTCTATGTCTATACCCTTGCTTGAAAGTCTACAAAGAATTTCAGTTATCAGTTCTCATCTTCTAACTTCATACTTTGGGGGGCAATCTGTTACACGTCTAAATTACTCACTTCGATAGTGTCGCAAGTGTCAGGAAAAGCATACTTCCATAATGCTTATGTCGTACCTATAATGACATCAAAAAGACACTTGAAACACATCAAACACTTGATTTGGAAGAAGAGGAATGGTTAACTAGAGTTATGTACCTCTTGCCATCTGAAAGAACCATTGAATTTGGGTTTTTAGAGGAGAGTGCTCCCCTATACCTCTCTCAGGAGTGTTGGCGCCCCCCTATAGACTGTTAGGGAGTGTTATAACACTTCCTCTTCCATTTTGAAGGAGCATTACTACTTTTGGGAGTACTGGCGCCCCCCCTAAACCTTTCTAGGGAGCTTTATAATGCTCTGACACCCCTTTTGAGGGAGCGCTACCTATTCTGGGTAGTAGTTGGTTTGTTGAGAAGAATGGGGGAAATATCTTTTCAATCTTGGAAGGCAATTGGATTCAAATCCCTAGTCTAGCCATGATCTTAGGGAATATCCCTAACTCAAGGAGGAAAATCATCAACTTACCCCAAAGATATCTCAAGTGGTTGAGCCTCTCTAAACCTATATAAGCAGGCTTTCTTATGGTGAAAAAGGGGGATGGAGAATGATACCAAACTTATGATCTCATAAGTGATATTTGGGAGAAGGATTGGAGGCATGAAACCTATGATCTCATAGGGAACACACAGTGAAGTAGAGGAGAATTATCAATGAAGCTATTTTCATTCTGATCGTGGGTCTTTTGAGCAAGGGTTAGACAAGGAATACTTGACGAAGCTATTGCACTCGCATCTACGGTTGTAAGTTTTCTTTGTTGTTGTTCTATCAATATAATCTTCTTGGCTTGTTTCTTTATAGTTTGTGCTTGATCTCACGTGAACTTGTCTCTAAGTAGATAGATCTATTTTAAGCTAATCTCAGCAAGGTAGGAAGTTTGTTGTATCTTGTTTGTCTACAGGACTTGTTGAGGAGTGAAAGTTTGGAGCTCAACTCGGAACGTGCAGGGACAAACACCGGTAAAAGGTACTTATCTTCTCCTTCCTCCTCACACATTAGTTTACCTAGATCTAAAAGGAATTCAGTGACCATGATAAGAACCTTCTGTCTTAAGAGTTAATAGTCTATCTCTCAAGAGGATATCTACATGTCCGCAGGGAGATTTTCCTTCAACAGTGTCCTAAATTGTCTTGCAGAGAAACAAATGTTGTTTCGGGTCCTCTGAACCAACTCACTGGAAATCAAGTTATCTAAGGGTTTTTTCTTCCCCTTCCATGTTGCTTTGTGTATTCCCTCCGCTTGGTAATGCTGGTTGACTCTGATTTTGACACTGACTTTTCACACTACTTCCACTATTCTGATTGGTACTACCCAATCCTCTCTGAATAACTACAATTGATTTTAATAAGTGTTCAATTTTTATTTCTGATTGTGTTGACACACATGAGGTTGTGGATTATACACATGACCCTATCTAAGTATGACTTAGTGGCTCTTCTATCACTTGAATAGAATGAGACTCCTCTTCTTCTCCTCCTATATATGGTATCTCCATGATTTGGACTATTGCACAAGGTTCTCTCCCCTATGGCTCACTTCATGACTTTGCTTTAACCGCCCCAATAGTTTTCCTCTTGTACCTCTTTCCTCCATGAAATACTCCAAACTCGTATTCTTCCTCTGGTATACCCTCTTCTTGCATCCTCAGTCCCTCCCTTCTTGTTTCATCGCTTCCTTCGTTCTCCCAGACTATCCTCTTGTCATACCCTGGTTCCCCTACATGCATAAAGCCCCTTAGCAGTCATAGTCCATTATCATCAAGCACTTTTCACAAAACAACATATTTATACATGTACCTAATGATTTCATGAAACTCCCGCAAAAACCTTTGAACATGTCTCATTCTGCAACACTGTATGATTGGACACAATCTACCATAAACTCCGTAATATATCCTTCTAGTATGCTATCCAACCAAAAATAAAATACACGAGTAGTTGGGTTACTTACAAAATTCAACTATTTTACCAATTACAGAGTCCAATTCCTCAGCGCTACATCTCTATACCTTCCATTTTTCTCCACTAATATTTCTAGCCACTCAGTCAGAATAATTGGAAATTCGCCAAAGAAAATTTCATTCAGATCTGTGTACACATACCTTTTCATCCATTGCTTGTCACTCATTTGAGGGTTTATGATATATTGTCGACAAAACTCCCATTCCTTCCTTTCCAACCATTTTGATATCTCTTTCTCATTTGGCCTCCAAGACATCCCCTTAATCACAAATTCTAGGTCATGACAACATAACCATCTGTTTGTGTTGCGTGCATTTTTTAAGACCCTAGGTTTGATTCCTCTATGAACAACAAAACCCACCAGACACCATTCCTTTCAACATCACTTTCTTTCATAGATAAAGTCTCACTCAAGGTATCTATTGGGACTACATGAATGAGGTTTCTACACTAGTGAGGGAATGACAGGCTATCATTCGGTTCATTCTTCCTTATTAGTTCTATGTGCTTAATTCTATCCTTGTTCTATATTAACCTACTAGAGATTCAAATTCATATTATCAATATATTCTAGATTACTGCATAAAATCATTGGTTTAACAATCATGATTATTGTGAAAAGAGTAAACATAAGATAAATATAATATATTATGCATCCAAATATAGTTTTATCAACAATCACATAAAATACATGTCACACAAAATTTAACATAGTTCACTCAACTCTTGGCTACGTCCATAATGGCTGGATTCTTTATTATGCTTTCATTAAGTGCTTCAGTCTTTCACACTATGCTTAGAAATATGTATCATGTTTATCTTTCTCTTCTACTATCCTATCCGCTCTGTAGTGAAAACTTATCTCTCTTTGTGTCATCCCTTACATTCTGACACATATTCCTCTCTTTTACAGACTAAAGAAAAACATTAATGGATCTGAATCCACAACAAAAGGAACCAATTCTAAGGAAAAGGACAAAACATAACCCCTAATATCCCAACATGTTACATATTTATACATCAAATCTAGGGCTTAAAATCCTACTTGGTTCATCCCAAAAAAACCCTTACATTGCATGGCTAATTCAATTAACTGGATGTTCGACTGATTTATTTTTCTTTTCCATATGCATCCTTATTTTGCACGTCGTTCCATATTTAGAACATCGAGATATCATCCTTCCTTTTTTCTCGCTTTCTTCTCTTTCTTTATTTTGCTTTATTCTTCTCTTTTCTTTATTCTCTATTTTATTATGCTTACTGTGCACTACCCTTCTCGATGCATCTCAGCTACACACTTATTTGTCTTTCTTCTTCTCCTCTACACACCTCTTCTACATACTTCTTCTGTACTTAGGGTTTTTCCCAAAACTGTATTCCAAAAATTCCTTTCCAACAGTTGCTAGGTCCCATCTTTCTTCTGCAAAATCACAATTGGGCTTCCACAAGGTGATGAGTTTGGTCGGATGTGCCCCTTTTGATAATCTCTTAGATCTGGTGCTTGATTTCATCATTTTATGATAGAGAGAAATGATATACTAGACCGTTGGGTAGCGGTGCACTGGGGTTCAAATCGATTGAGTGATTGACCTAATAGTGCATAGGTACCTAGTGGGTGAGGAGAATATGTCCTTGTATTGTTCCACGACATTATCTACTTGCTTCTGTTGCATGGAGAGACCTATTGTGGAGACCATAGATGTGGTTGCAACCTTACACTCACTTTGAGCATGAATCACAAAGAATACAAACTTCTCGGTATGATATATGCATTTCCTGCATTACTTGGAAGAGATCAAGGAAATGGAAGTAGGTGGGACTACCTCAGGCAACCTGTACAATTTCCCATTCAAAATAATAATAACACTACGAGGCCTAGATTCATATCCAAAATGATGTTTCYATAAATAATTTTTTCCCAAAATAACATCACAAAATTCAATTGGGGTGACATCACATAATATCTCATCTTTGAAGGGCTTGAGGTCGTAGGGTAGGTGACACTATTGGCTGACATGGAGATTTCTCCCTTAGTGGAGCCAACCGATGGTGTATGAATGTGGGTGTGGTGTTATTGGCAGAGCCAAGCTCTTGAATACCTATGATGAGATGAGTTTCTTCTAGCTACAACTATCAACAATAAAGTGTAGCAGATCACCCTTCACCCACATCTATGGATGAAAAAGACACTCACCTTCCTCTTGTTCATCAAGTTCACCGAACAAGGCCTTGGTGGTAGAAATGGTGGGACTGGGTTTTTCATCAATGATCTGTCTCCCTTTTTCTGGTTCTAACTCAGAGTTGGAGACCACATCTAATTCAGAGGCTTTCACCTCAAACACCAATGACTGCTTTGAGAGACATTCAGTGGTGTTATGCCAGGGGCTCTTATGGAACTCACACCACTTCCTAGTGTCTTTATTTGTCTTCCCATTGTCCTTCTTTGTTTACGGTTTATACTAGTTATCATGAGGTTGTCCATCATTGATATACCCTTTATTCTGTGATTTGGGGATGCCTTTTCCCTGCTTCTACTATGAGGGGTTCACAGACCCAAACTGTTGCGTCTTTTGTTTAAGCTTCTACTCGATTTTGATAGGATATCGATAGGATGAACCTAAGGATGATATGTACAGAAAATCCATTTATGTTTGGATGTATCTATGAAGACCGTCGTGGTACTTTAGCACCATGTGTCTCTCAGAGTCTTTGATACCCATATTGGTGCGCAAGGTATGGAAGACATTGGTGAAATCTGGCACTGTTTGGTCCCTTTCTTGCCACAGTGTGGTCCATCTTGTATATAAGTCGTCATAACTTCCAATAGGGTAGTATTGTTTGTTAATAACATCCATGAAAGAACCCCAATTGGGTGCAACTAAAAATAATATAGATCACTCCGTTTCCTTTTTCTCACAGAAAGTCTCCCACCAATCTTTGACATGGGGGATGGACTTAAGGAGCACAAATGTAATCGTTTCTCTATCAGAAAAGTTATGGATAGAAAAATACCCTCTAGAAATTTTAACCATTTGTATAAAACATCTGCATCTATTTTACTTTCAAATATAGGAATATCAAAATTTATATGTACCTTGAAGGGGGTGATGCCTCCGCTTGAGGAAAATGCATTGACTGTTGGCAGTCGTTGAAGGATTCATGCAAAATTATCCATCATCTCGTTCCTCTATCGCAAGAGGGATTCCTTGAGAAAAAAATTAAAGGGATGTCCTACCCCTAGTCTCTCTTTTCTTCCCCCATGGGTGACCATCGGGTTCAACAAGGCCGATCTTGCAAAGGCTCAACTGATTCGAGTCCCAATTGCTTATACCCTGACCTCGTTGGGGACTTGTATAAAGAAACAAATGAAGAGAAGACCACTCTAATACCACTGATATAGATTTATGAGTGGAACAAAATGAAATAGATATCTATAACATTAACACATATATAAAAAGAACAATAACAAAGATACAATAAATCTTAACTTCTATTCAATAAAGAAATCTACTGAAACTGTAAAATGTATAATGAAACAATCTTTCTAGAATGGTGGTAGCTAAGATCTAATAAGAGATGTGGTGGCTACACACATTCACTTGACCACATTACAATGAGGCCTCCAGGCATTTTTTTAGCATCAATAAGTAAGCAGAAAACCATAGACATCCAAAAACCTAACCCTAGGAGATGAAGCACCAAACATCATGTGGGCCCCGATGGGGTAAGTTGGTACATCAACTTCCCAAGGTCATAACGTTTGCATACGATTTCCATTTTAGGTGCATGATAGCCCATTGGAAAGGTCTATCTGAGGAATAGAAATTATGCCATCACAGTCTAACTACCCCTAGAGTGTGACTATGGCGGGCCCAAAAAACGTTGTTTAGAGCCTCAAAATGACCTCGAAAGTTTAGGACCCGAAAAGATAGAAAAAAATGCCAAGATGAAAACTGTATGTGAGCCAGTTGGAAGAGGTGTGTGGCCACTGATATCTACTTGGATCACTTTGGGTTATTGAAAAATGTTATTCCCTTGTAAAAAACGCATGGTCTATACTAGAAGGAGACTTTTCATAAAAACAACTAAAATACATTGTAGTGAGTATGGACACCTTGAAGGCAGCCATGAATATCCTCCCTTGGTAAGTTGTTCATTATATGTATTTATATTGCATATTGTTTTTGTAAACGTTTATATGTTAAATGTGGAAAAAAAATGTTGTATTATTTTTTATTTATGGATATATTCTACGTACACATGAACAAATGGAGATTAATTTAAGAAGAGAATAATTAGACATAAGATGCAGATTTTAATTAGGGTTTAGGGTACGGTTCAGTGGTTAAGGGGTTTAAGGTTTAGGGGTACATGGTGTAAGGGGTTATGGGTTAATATTTTAGTAGTTTAAGGGTTGATAAGGCCAAAATAAGGCTCAATGGTTAAGGGGTTAGGGGTTAAGGTAGGTTTAGGGGGTTTAGGTCCTAGGGGATTTAGAGGTTATGGGGTTTTAAGGAGTAGGGGTTAGAGGTTTAGGGTTATGGATTAAGGGGTTAGGTTGGGTTAGGGGGATTTAATACATAAATCACTAATCGAAACTGTATATGCCACACTAGATGGATGTTGTATTTGTCAGGAAGAGGATAGTAAGGAAATATGGAGATTCTCTGTTCATGTTCTGGAAACTTGAAGGTACATGGTTGAGGGGGATATATACGAGTGGTTTATATTTTGTCATATTTTCTCAATGAATGGTGTATGGGTGTCAAGTATGTATTTTATCAGTAACTTGTTTATCCAAAACATGTGTTTTTTAGCTCCATAGTATGCTCATGAGATGAAATGCATCGAGCGTTGGTCCCAACAAAAAGAATATTCCATATGTGAATTGTGCTATCACCTTTCATGAATTTTTATTTTTTTGTTTTTGTATTAATCAACTGTTAGGGTCCTAACCCGCACATAGGTAGATCAATATATTCGGATGTAATAAAGGTCAATATTAATAAGTCCTTTCAATAAAATAGAATAAGGCGGATGTAATAAGACCTAATAGAAGCTTCTACTTCTAGAAGGATCTTCCTCTAGATGCTTCTCTTGATAGACATATTTAGTATAAATAAGGGTCGATGGCATGAAAACCCTAGCTTGGAGATTATTGTAATAGAGCGCTGCTCGACTGGAGGTTGCCCCCTCGAAGAGGCCCATGAACATTGCTTTCTAAATCAAAGTGTTATTTCTGTTATTATTCTTATATCATTTTTGTGTTATTGTGGAGATTATTCTAGTTATATTACTATTATTTTGCCATTTCTAGCATTTTATTTCTGTTCTGCATATTTATTATATCTGGTATCTTGCGAGTGGTATCAGAGCACTTTCCTTGGAAGAAATTGTGGGAATTTTTTTTCAGGGTAGAGACGTATTCTGACATCTTTAATCCATAGAGATCTGTCATTACGCGCATAAAACCATGGTTGAAGGATTCATACACGCAGGAAATACAAGTGGTTCTTAAGCGCACATCTGTTGGACACCCTTGTAACCCCTGTTGGTACCCCTTTGAGTGGTAGGGCATCAGACAACACCTGTGTATGGATCGGCCTAGATTTCCTGAAGCCCTCTTTAGATAAAACTATCGGTTGTCGGACTTCTATAGTGTCACCGAGAACAACACTTAGGAAGATACTCTCTAGTACCTGGGTAGTCGGGTAGTATGGATAAGGGTATGGTCTATCCTCATTAGTTAGTGCCCTGAGATATTGGGCCAAGTACTACTATTGGACCCCACACGTATATCAGAAAGCTATAGTACAGGGAAAACCCTTGTCTGTAGAACCCTTCAATACCTAAACCTTGGGGGATAGAAACATAAACAAATTAAAACAGACAAGATCTATTGCCACGCAACTGTGTTCGAGTTTCCAAGTAAAACCAAATTTCTTTCTGGTTAAGCATTTGGGGATTTTATCATTGTAGTATTCTTTAGACCGAAGTATAACTCCGCAGGTGTAAAAAAAAAAAAAAAAAAGTCTAGAAATTTTTTCACCATTATTTGAGACCTATTCCATTGGATTCATCTCTTCGCCCTTATCACATTCATCCATATTATTTTTCGGAAAAAATTTTGACCCCGCATGCCCCTTTTCAGTTCACCCATCCTCATGGCCCATACTCGTAGCCAAGATTTCAAAACTCGCTTCAACACCTTGCAATCTGGTTTCCTCAAGACCCAAAAAGAAGTGAAACAACTCAGTGCTACTATTGCCTCCATCGATTCATCCATCAATACAACCATAAATACAACCATGCAGTCCTCAATGGAGGAAGTCAAACAAGAACTGACCACCCATCT